>JAIFRP010004366.1:398531-412773 GCA_032403825.1 Odynerus spinipes
GAGAGAGAGAGAGAGAGAGAGAGAAGGAGAACGAGATAGAGAAGGCCACGTCGAACGCGTTGTACCGAATAGCGTTTAGTACTCACGCTAGTTTTTTAAGTATACTTGGCTGCTTCAAAGAAAAAAGGGAACCGGATCGCGTCGAGAAGGGAGAAAGGTTTTAACCTCTTTTTCTGGACCACTGAACGATTCGGTGGTTTTGTACCCGATTATTTCTTCTAAAATGAAGATTCCTTTTTGCGAAGATCTTTTTTCCATATTTTTTAATTATTTATTAAAAGGATTGGACATGTACGATTTAGAAGTAACAGGAATGTTATTTTATTATTAAAGTAAGTATTATTATTATCGTAAGGACGATGAAAATAAAGTCGAACTCGAAAGTTGGTTTCCGAGAATGTCAGCAGCTTTATATTATTAATGAAAGTTGTGTCAGGTAGGATGAACTTTTTAGGAGTAATAAATTAATGCGATTACGATCTAACTTTGTCCGCCCTTGCTCGTCACGAGTAGGTACTACCTACTCGAGAAAGGATCGATAGTTTTCCAAAGAATTATTTCTTCCGTCTCTTCTCCGTTCGTTAGAAAATCGTGAAGAAAGTTAAATTCACCTCCGTGGGTAGTTACGAGGCAAGTTCGGCCTTACCGTTCGATCGTAAGTCAGCTTAAGAGTGAAATCCTTTTAAAGTTATGATTTGCCTCTCTACGATTTTGCAATGCGTAAATATTCAAATCGTGACCGGTTTCCAGGCTTACCAAACAAATTAATAAATAAATTAAATTGCCTTTTTGTTTTCCGGACATTCGTCTTTCGGTTTTCATTTGCAAGCGGAAAGGATCGTTAGGAGGGGTAATCTAATGCATTTTCATTGTTAGATGTCGGCAGTCGGAACAACGGTGTCCGACCCGTCGTGACACAACGTAACTTTAGTTTCCATTTGGTAACCGTGGACGAACTTTATCGTTCATCTCGTAACTTCCGTCGTAAGTAATTAGCTATTATGATTTATTTAGTCCGGTAATTAATTACAATTGAAAATACATTCTGGGTTCTGTAAATATTTCTTATAGACACTATAAGATCCTTACGATGAGAAACACTGCAATTTTCGGTTTGGTATACCACTTCGAATCGCGAGACACTTGCCAGTCCTCCACCTCAGATATTGATAAACTAAACAAGGAAAAAGTAAAGAAGGGGGAAGGGAGAAATGAAAAATAAGCCGAGCAAGTATGCCAATCCTTGATTTACTCGTATTCGAGTACACGAGGAGGTGGAAGAAGCAGAAGAAGAAGAAGAAGAAGAAGGATAAGAAAAAAGAAGAGAAGAAAAAAGAATCCGGCAAACAGGTTATCCGAGACATGGGATTGTTCGATGCGGAGGTGGGAGTAGTTGGCGCGTGACGGGAATACAGCTTTCGTAGAAGAGCTCCGAACTTTTTCTTCTCCTCTCTCTCTCTCTCTCTCTCTCTCATACTCTTTTCGAACGGCGACTTTATTCTCGCCCCCCTTTTTCGTGCATGTGTCGAGAAATACAGCTTCGATCAATGCGGAAGCATTGTTGCACCACACTGCACGGCACTGCTGCCGAAAGCAGAGCTTTTATCGCCACTTTCAGCAGTAGCACCGGCAGAAGCTTCCTACCACTGGCATCGTTGTTGCCATCTATTATCTTCGGTCGACCCTCTGGGAGATGTCGCGCGTCGTTTGCCACGCGACTACCTACTCGTCGTCGTGTGTGTGTTCGAAAATTTGCTTTACGACCGTTCGTCGAGGAGAAGAAAGCTGTTGTCTGATAAAATTTTTCAGTAGCGGGAAAAAGTGGGGTATCTTATTAAATACTCGGGAACTGAAAATTCTTAGGATTTAAAGGAGACTTTGTTTAGGGATTAATTAACAGACTAATCGTCGATATTAGAAAAGTAAGTAGTTTCAAAAGTCACCTCTTATTTTCTCTCTTGTTTTATTTAATATCTTTTTATTTTTCTCTTTCTCCTTTTTCTCTTTTAAGAAATTACCAGATGGTTTAAGCCGAAGTCCCGAACTTTTTCTCGAAGCGAGAAAGTTTTGCCAATGCCGAGAAAACGACCTTCGATGCTCGCCTGCAAAAAAGTAATTTACCATTTCGACAGTAGCCGAGGGAGGGGAAAAGTCGGTGAAAAATACATAGGCAACTTTGAGGTGGAACCTTTAAGTTTACACGGTTCGAGTAAAAGGTCATTCCTTACATATTAATGCCGTTTAAGAACACTCGAAGAAACGGCATCGTTATCGCGTCTCCTCATTGTCTCACCGTCGTTCGAAGTCTTCGGAGCGAATATAATAACGCGAAATAATTGCGATCGTCTTGGCTATCCCGACAATCCTCGTTAAACGAATCCTCGTTTTAATAGGCATCTTCGGATATTGGAATTTAAACGATCGTATTGTATTTGATTTTTCATTCGGACCGCTCATCCATTAGGCATTCCACATCTTATTTCGTGATCGCAATTCCGGATTACTCGGTAAAGCGAGCGTCAACTTTGCGCTTACGTATACTATCGATCGGTCCTCGTCGAGGAGAAAAGTCTAGTCTAAGGTCCGAATAACAAATTTTTAGGCCACGACCTGCCGCGTGACGGCGCAGAGGTGTGACGGTTTAAACCTTTTTTTTCCGAGAGAGAACGGGAAATTTAATAAAAGATATTTCGTTACGGCGCAAAGTACGTGCAGGGTGGTCTAGCGAAATGCCGTGCTACTTGGCAGCAGTTCGGCTAGCAAACACGAAGGAGACACACGAAGAAGGTACACGGTGAGATTCGCTCACGTCGTTCCACTCTCCTCCTCTCCGGGGAATCCTCTTTGGTCCCTCCGCGGCCTCCTACCTCTTACTCTCTTTTTCTTCTCCCGGTTTTACCTCTCCTTTACTCTTTCTCTCTCTCTCTCTCTGTCTCTCTTTCTCTCTTTCTCTCTTTCTCTCTTTCCCCGTTTCTTATCTTCGTCGAAAGTGTTCCGAGCTCCACTTGTTTGCGAGTCCTCGCAGAGCGTAGAAGTAATTAATTCCAAGGGTACAAAAGAATTAACGGACGTGCAAATATTCCTGTCCTGTGTTTCGGTGTGTTCGTAAAAGAGTCAGCAGGAGATCTATCTTCTATTTTTACTAATTTTTCTTTTTTGTCACTTTTTACATAAGTCGTAACACTGTGACCAAGATTCAACATTATTTTTAGATTATTTTATGTAGTAATATTTTTGTTACCTACTGTTGTGACAATTTAGGGTGTCGACTAACGATAAGATTACGAAAGGATCTTCCATTCGAGGTCGGCAGAAATTTTATGTTTCCGGCAAGGACGATGTCTACGTAAGTCCTGCTGCCTCTCTCTCTCTCTCTCTCTCTCTCTCTCTCTCTCTCTCTCGTTCTTGCCCTCTTCCTCTCTAACTCGCACTGCATTTCAGTGTTACAGTTACGTTGTCGAGAATGCGCCGGCATGCGTTCAAAGTTCGCTACGTGATTCGCTAACGAGATTAGCTTACTCGGCGTGATTTAACATTTGCGCGAGCCAAGCTAGCTAGCTACCTACCTACCTACCGTTCGAACCCGCTTTTACGTTATCCTTCGAATGGAAGTCCAAAGTTCGCGAGGACAAAGGGCACCAGCGCACAGAGCACCACCCTGGTGAACCTTCTCCGCTTCGTGGAATTTCTCGAGCGTGATGAAAGTTTCTTTCGAAACGTTGAACGTCCTTTGCCCTTTGTATCTTTCAAATTCCACTCTATACTCATACCCCTCCTCTCTCTCTCTCTCTCTCTCTCTCTCTGTGTGTGTGTGTGTGTGTCACTCTTTCGAAAGGACGACGGTACAAGAAGCTTTGGTAACCATCGATGAGACACGACTAACTTGCATCGTCGATTTCTGGCACTGAAGATACTCGAGATGCTTCAGAAACGTCTCTTCAAAGGAGGAATACTGAATTTGAAACGCTCTCGGAGAATCTAGAATACTTTGTATCACTGTCAAAGTTTTCATATCGAATTACATAGCGAATCTATCATGCGAAACTCTAATACTCGTAGTAAAGGTTCTTACAGCCCTTCGAGCTTCGTAAGCACCATCCGTTCAATTTTGAAATTAGAAACCGTCTCTATAACGTAACTCGAAAGTAAAAAAGACGTAAAGTTAGCAGCCGGAGAGAAATCAAAGGGTGGAACGTTAATTGAGAAGTTTTGGGATAATCGATAAGTCGAGGGTCGATGGGAGCGAGCGAACCTTATGCTAAGGAGCCGAAATCAGGAGTAACGACTTGGAAAATTTTGTGAAACCGTTGGTTACGGTAGCTGACCCGCTCGAGGGGGATGAAAGAAACTCCGGTAAGATAATTTCTTTCGCGACGGCGCAAGATGCTGGCGGGGGGAAAAAAGAGAGGAAGAGAGACGAGAAATGACTTGGGAATTCTTCGACGAAAGGCCGACAAAGTTCGGCCGTTATTGAACCGGCGAATTCGCCGATATGGCGGATGAGACCTCGTCGCCGGTCATTTATGAAACTTTTTTAAATGCAAAGATTCTCGTTCACGAGACTCCGCACCGGTATAATTAAAGGGTTCGAGATGGATAGCACGGCTTGCATTTAAAAAAGTGGGAGAGGAAGAGGAGGAGATACGACGCTCCATGAATAGAAAAATATATCCGAGGAGTATTTTAAACAGGTACCGAGACTTTTATCCAATTATGTATAAACGCGGTGACTGAGTCTCTCTCTCTCTCTCTCTCTCTCATTTCTTTTAATGAGCCGTATATATTTAATTAATCGTCTTTGGAACGCTCTATCGGGAGATTCAATGTAAATACGACTCGTCTCTATTCATATCGCTTTAGTAAAATCAGCTGTGCCGGTTCTTTGACCTCGGTGTTAAAAGGTTTGTTCCTCTCTAAGGATAAATAGAAAAATTAGTCGACGGCTCGCGTAGGGAGATTCGAAGGAAGCCGGTGAGACCTCTTAAAGTGGCTATCCACTCTAACGTATAATAGACTCTAAGTACTCGTTCGTTAAACAGGCGTCTGTTGCCTGCTACGATAACGAGTCACGTTAATCATCGACTCCGCTCTTGCTAGTTTATAAATCGTGCCTATATATATACATATATAGATATACCACAGTGTAGATCACAAATATTTGCTACTACACCGGCACACATTAATTCCTAACATTTATTATCATTACATAAGTACGTATATAATATCTAAGATTGAGATTAGAATTAATACGAGATCAAGTCAGGAATTCAAGTTCGGAAGATTCGCCTTCCCTCCGATCGATTCATTATTAATTCGGCATCTCCTTCGAACGATAGAGTTTCGATCGATTTTGGGGCGATCCACTGGATAACTGGGCCATATCAGCGCGTTTTGGAATCATGAGGGTAGACGTTAGCCGGACGAGTGGGTTTATCGAGTTAAACGTGGCTGAAATCACGGGTCACCCTAGTCGTGTGCCATTGCCTTTGGGCACAGCGATATTCGAAGGTACCATAGAAATATATGTATGTATTCGTTTGGTGGGAAGCACGAGTGGAAAGCGTACTCGCTAGAAAAGGTTTTCGTAGGGGCTTTCGCGGCGTTAACCGAGTCGAAGCGGTAATGAAGATAAAACCACGCCGCGAAATCTGCAATTAAATCCGATCGTTCTCCATTTCCTCCCCCATCTCTTCCCCTACTTTTCTACGCTCTCTCTCTCTCTCTCTCTCTCTCTCTCTCTGTCTCTCTTCCTCTTTCTCATACACACACAGCAGGGTGATTTTCACGAATCTTCCCGGCAGCTCCCATTTTCAAATTCCTTTGTGCGTTGGGGGCTGAATATAGCGACTAATCAGAATGAATTCGCGTGTAAAATACTAAAGCGTTTAAGAGGATTCTCTCCGCTGGTTGAACGTCGATTGTTTGTAGCGGAACTTTTTATAGTTTTTCAATGGACAATGAGGGAAGAGGATCAACAGAAGCTGGAAACATTTCTCCGATCGAGCTATTTTTAAATTTAATCCGAAGATAGTAATAACAAACTAAGAACGAAAATTTCGATTTCCATCCCGATCGAAGTTACCACGGCAACGCGCGATTGGGAGAAAAACAATCTTGCAGAGTGTTTCCTCTCGCGTAGTCGCGATCGTCCATAACGCTCGACCAATCGGTTTGATTCATTTGCTCTTACACCATCGATTCGGAAATTGTTTCTTATCGACTGAAACTCGGGGTGCTTCGTTTTATTCGTAAAATCAGTTTATCAGTACTCCCTAAAATCCTGCGGAAGATTATATACCTACATATGTATATAAAAAAAGGAAACTTTCGTCACTCGAGTTTACGCTCGAACGACTGTCACCGTTTCGATGTAGAGAAAAATAAAAGTCACGAACGACAGTAGGTACCACCGTCGCTGTTAGTTCATAGAAGCGAACGGGGGTTAGCGAGGGAAGAGGAACGGGTTCCACGAGATAGAGATTCGACGGTGACGAAAAGAGAAAAAGGAAGATAGATAGAATGAGTAGTGGGAGCGAGAGGAAGAGGGTAGGTAGGTAGGGCAGGATGGTATTAATCGATGCTGCAGAGCGAACGTAACGAAAGAGGGCGGTCGTGACAAAGGGTGACTTCGTGATGGCGCCCGCGCGCATAACCCAGTCGGATTACCTAGTGCTAACGAGTTAACGACGAAGGTCGACGCGACGCCACCGCGTCGTCGACACGGTGCACACCATTTCCCGTGACAAATATCCCCTTATGACGTTTGTCTTCTTTCTTATTCTCCTACTCTCTTGATACTTCGCGTATTCCTCTCGAGTCTACTTTATAATACCCGTCCAACGTCGTGCTATATTTTCCAACCTTCCGATTTCAGAGTAAGACCGTCGCTTCTTGGGAGTGTCTTTGCAAACCAAGGAGATGAATTTTTTCTTTTCGAATATTAGCCGGGTGTATATCTTCCGGTGGTATAATTCGAAAGAAGAATGGAATCATAGCCCAAGGCTGAGCAGAGATTCTTTTTAACTACTTCGAAGGAACGCTCGAGGGTGTCCCTTAAGGGAGCCGACTTTGGTAGATTCTCAAATGATTCCTTGGTTACCGTGGAATCTACATCGTTTCTGTATAATAATTTTTCTCTAAACGTCGCTCATCGGATACAAATGAATTTTTTTAGCCACGTAACAAGAACGCCACTGGCAACTGAGTTAATCGAACCGAAAGTTCTTTTCGCACCGAGTAGCAAAGTATTAAACGCTTCGGCTAACCCAACGAAGAAATTTGCAAACCCAATAGCCATTAACTTCAATTAATAGTTTATCCGTCGTAAGGACGAAGGAGCTCTCTTCGGCACACGCCACTAACACCACCGTCGGCACCACTAGCGCTCCGAGGTACCGGCTTTCCGTTTATCGAGCGTTACACAGCCATGAGAAGTTCCGTCGGCATACCGCGTACACGCCGAACCGCAAACTCACGAAACCGCGAGCTAACGAAACGGGAACGATCTCCGAGAATGGAAATGCAGCACGCTTTAGAAGCTGAAGCTCTGTTAGTAAGAGTAATAGCAAAGTATAGTTGTCAGAGAGGATGAAGAGAGCAAGGGAGAGAGAGAGAGAGAGAGAGAGAGAGAGAGAGAGAGAGAGATTGAAAGTGAATCTGTGTGTCATCTCACGCGAGAAGGACACGTATGCTCGAAAACCACCGATTCGATCCCCTTTCCTCTTAACCAACCCTCGCCCACTCGACCAGCGAGCTATCCAGCCAGCCAGTCAGCCAGCGCTAGCTAGCTAGCCACCCACCTTGCTAGCTCTTGCCAGCGGACAACCCTTCCCGACCCTTCTCCATCTACCTGTCTCTTCTGTCTGCGTTCGGGACTGAGTAGGGAGAGCATGATATAAATTGAGTTGCGGTAGGTCTTAATTGGCGCGTATTAACCAGACCACTTGAGGCAATGAGACTTTCGACCGGCGCTCCTCGACGTTTCGCGCTCGGCGAAGGAGAGGAATGGGCAATCAGGGATAGCGAAATAAGGAAGAAGGGAGATGGATGCGTCGAATGGACTGGAGAAAGGGAGATAGATGTAAGAGGTAATTCACATTCCTTGCTTTGTGTTACAACGTTAGGTAGCTATATCTGCGAGTGGCTACTGTTTCGTTCTAGTATTTGCTAGAAATCTCTTTAGCTCGGTTCGTTACTATTTTCTTTGGTAAATACGTACGAGTCTTTTCCATTTCTCTCTCTCTCTCTCTCTCTCTCTCTCTCTCGCTCTTGTCTACTTGGTCTCTCTTCGAGGTTTATCGTCTCGCATTTCCAGCTTCCGCTAGCGTAGTGGAGCGCAAGAGGATAGTCCCGTTGTACTATTTTCTCGAAATCTCTTTAGCTCACTTTGTTACTATTTTCTTTGGCAAATGGACGTATTCTCTCCGAGATTTCTCTCTCTTTCTCTCCAAAGTTTATCGTTCGACGGCTTTCGCGTTCATTGCTTCCCCGTTCGTGACTATCGAATCGAGCGAAGTGCGGCTAGCTTACTTTTTTTCGTACCTATCACACAGGGCTCTTCCCGATTTTATATTCCGATCGTTCGTGCGTGCATCTACGGTTCCGGCTAAACGATCGTCGATGGTACGAGAAATACGCGGGGATTTATTTCGACATCCTGTCGTCGCTTTGGAGTTCCTTCCGCGAAACATCGGCAAAAGGCTAAGAGATATACCATCTTTCATCCGTTGAAACTTTGCTAGAAGCTTTTCTCCGCGCAGCCGGTACTCGTAAACGTTTCCACGAACTTTTCAGGATCCTCTTCGTGGATGCGAGCACACAACTGCCGAACGCGAAATGAAAAGGGCCGGATAAATCGAATAGCCGGAAAGGAGAAATAAAAAAAATCAAATCCGCAGTCAACGTTCGCTAAACGACGTTCCGAAGTTTTAATTACGAATTGAATCAATCAGGATCAGCGATCGCGTATGCGCGTTTCCACGATGAATAACGAATCCAGAACGATCTTCTAAAGATACGAATGCGTTCGTATCGTTCTCTGGATGAAAATCATGAATATTCGCACGCGAGTGGTAAACGATATCAGCACGGTCGTTATATTACTTCAACGTTTCTCGGCGATGCGAAGTTTACGACGACTCGCATAGGTACGTGAGAAGATTGCCGGCGACGACGAGTAGTCTCCGAGGGTCGATCCACGTGATCGAGATTCGCGAAAACTTAAATCCTTCGGAGTTTTAATGACGAAACTATCGTGCGTTAGTTACGGACGGGTAAAAAGAGGAGAGGGTGGGGGGAAAACTCGTGGTAAAACACGAATCCGATTCTGAGTCTCGTCTTATTCGATTTTATTTCATTTCCTTCCACTTTTTATCTCGACAACACGCTCTCGAGGTATATCGATGAGCTTCGGATATAGGAAACGCTCCGTACGATCGGCGGTTTCTCTCATCTTGATTATTCCTGTGTGGGAAATCTCGTTCGATAAAAGCGACATAAAGCGTCCGCATCGCTGAAAAGGACTCCTATCAGCGTCCATTGACATTCTGACTTTTTCTTCCACTCCCTCCCACCACCAGTTCTTTTCGAACTCACAATTTACGCCCTTTTTGCATCTCCCGAGAGAGAGAGAGAGAGTGAGAGAGAGAGAGCTGAGTTTCGTTGGACGAGTTAAAGAATGCGCTTCGTTACGTCGGGGAGACGATAACGAATAAATATTCAAACGTTCGCGAGACGTCTGGCCGAACCGCTACCACTGGAGAACACTTCTTTTTTGTCAGAAATTTGCATTAATTATCGAATGAAAATTGTTTTTCCCCGAAGCATCGTATTCTAATTCAGATTCACAATGGGTATCAGTTTTATCCAAGTAAATTAATTATCTAGTTATAGATATTATATATATGTATATATACCAGCCTAACATAGTAATAAAGGAAGAAAACATATTTTCCCGAATACGAAGCTAAATATTATTTTATCCTCTTAATTCTCAACGGTTGTATACCATCCTGCGTTCTTTTCCGTTTCGGACACCTACGTGGAAACGACGACGGGTGGTCCAGGACAATTCGTAGTTACGGAGAGCGCGACAGGAGAACGCGAGAAGAAAAGAAAAGAGAGAAAACGTGATGGGGGTTGGGGGTGGGACGACGAGGGTGGATCGAGTCGAATGGAACGTGTACGAGGTGCCCTCGTTGTACCTCGTTCGAGGGTGGAGAAGGATGAAAGAGGATCTCGCGCGGTGGCAAAGAGGACGAGGAGGAGGTGGTGGCGGTGGAGAAGGGAAGGGGGGAGGACATTGGATGTATTTCGAGGCGCGTGCGTGACATTCGTGCGTGACGTGCATGCGTGCGCGCACCGTGAAGAGGAGCCATCATCGACCATACGGCGGGACGCGTCGAGAGAAAAGCGAAGCGGCGCGGAGCAGCAACCCAGTCGAGGGTGAAAATAATATGAAATAAAAATAAAGTCGAGTGGTGGAAAAGGGAGCGAGGCGGGTGCTATCCAGGGACCAACTAAGATTCTTCTTGTGTTTCTCATACTTTTTCGTGACTTCTTTATTTCTTCCCTTCGTGACAGGTTGAAAAGAGATATGCGATTAAGATATACGGAGATATGTTTGGAGTGGAAAGGTGAAGAAAAAGCAAGTCGTGTTGAGTCGATAAAGTAACATTTTTATTCTTGAAAGTTTATAACAATTATTGCCGATATTATTTATTTGTTAGTAAATTATAATTTTCTCCTTGAAAATGGATATTTATACGAATTTATAAACGAATTGATCAATTTTTCAGTATTATACATTGAAGGTATTATTGTTTAAGATTAATACAAGTCTGTAAATACAACATCGTTTTATATACCTACATACATATACATATGCATCGTAGGTGTACAAAGTAGAAGAGGAATGTACTAAGAACAGGAAGACAAAACGGCGTTAGGAACTTCTTCGTCGTTAGAAAAGAGTATTAGGTAGAAGGTTGGACAACCGAGCCGTTTAAGTGGAGAGCCAGGATCGTTAGTCGGCTAGAATGAAACGTCGTTTGTAGGTGGAACTCGGAGAAAGCGAAATAGTGAGAGAGAGAGAGAGAGAGAGAGAGAGAGAGAGAGAGGACGAGAGAGTTCGCTTTGCCTCGTTTCTATCGTGGCTGAACAGAAGGGAAGAATGTGCGAGCTCCGCAACGAGAAAGCTAAAAGACAGGGGGAGAGCAAGAGAGAGAATGAAGGGGATGGGAATGTGAAGTTCGTAGGAAGGAAGAAGCAACTTTTCAGAAAGGTGGATGCGACCTACCGTTTCGTTTGATCTTACGGCGCAACCAAACCTTCAGCCTTCGGCTTTCCTTCGACTTCCATCCTAAAACCCATCTCTGTTCCTTTTTCTGCTCTCTCTCCCTATATATATACACATATATATGTATATATGTATGTATCTATCTATCTATCGATCGATCAATCGATCTATCTATCTATCTTTCCGCCTTTTTTTCTTTTTTTACCTTCGACTTTTCTATATTTCCGTGCCTCATCCAAAATCATCCTTCTATTAATAACAAACATATGTTTTTTTTATCGAAAATCGTGATCGTTTTTAATTATTTGTAAAACAATCTTACTATTGTGTTATATTATTCTTTTTTCTTGGAAAACTAAATTTTTACGAAAATAAAAAAATAGTCGAAGGATTTTGTTAAAAGTTACGAGCAATGGGATTCGACTTTCTGTGAACGCCATCCGATGAAATTCGAGAGAGGAAGTCATTGATAAACGAATGCTTTAGCTTCTGCCAGCACTTGCAGGTTATCGGGACGTTGTAAATCGTTGCTTCCATGGGCTTTCAGCGTAGATATCGATTCTCAAAGGACTTCCTATCGCGAAGAGGCGGCAGTGGGAGATGGAAGGGATAGAGGCGGAGGACAAAGGAACGCGTAGAAGCCGGTTATATCACGAATCATTAACGCGCCGCGTAATTGTTCCCTCTAGCACTCGATTGTATTATCGATCGTTGATTTGAGTTACCGAGGTACTGGCTCTAGAGGATGAAAGGGGTGATGCAAAAAAATAATTATCGACGCTGCAGCAGTCACCAGCAATTAAAACGATCGTTCTTATTAACGTAACATTTATTATAAAGTGTATATTTATTTAATGCTCTATTACTATTCTATAACAATTAACCAATATCGTTGTTCGTTAAATCGAATGATTTTTTAAATTCATTATACAAATTCAGTAATTATCGTTACTAATTATTTTTGTAATTATCGTTACACCCAAGGGAATAACCGGATTTTAGAAAAAAAACACACACACACATAGAGAGAGAGAGAGAGAGAGAGAGAGAGAGAGAGAGAGAGGAAGGGAGAGGGAGAGAGAAAAATTCCAGCAGCGAGACAAAACGTGGAAGTGAATGACGAAGCACGTGTAACTTGATGTACACGCTTTACATCTTCTGCCTTTTTTTCACGGAGCAGTCCGCGGTAAAACGAACTAACGCGCTCGTAGTTGCCACACTGGAGCCCCGTTAATTAGCGCTCTTGCTGGATCTAGAAGAAGAATTTCATACGCGTTATTCCCACGAGCGGAGTCGGTAATCCTCTTTGTCCTCGACTTCGGCCTTATATTCGTTATTATCAGCGCTCGAAATCCGACCGACGGATGGCATGACTGGGTGGACTTGGAAAAGGGGTGTGAGGGGGTGAACCGAGAGCGCAAGACTCGCGAGAGATCCGAGATTTTTGTAATTAAAAATGTATGCGTTCCCACACGAAATGAAACAAGCACGCGCGCGCGTGTGTATGCGTGCGTGTGAGAGTTCGTAGACCACTCCTCGTCTTTTTCTCTCGCTTTTGCTGCAAATGCTGGACGTTCATAAGCTTCGACGTTAATAAAGTTGCTGCGTGGGAATTAGTTGAGCGAAGCTCGTGCCGCTCCTCGAGTTTCTCCAGCGTTCACGATTTTACGATGTTCTTCCGGGATAGGAAAATCTCTCCATCCGTTGTGCGTCGCCGTTAAGCGAAACGTCGAGACACGGGGAGAAAGAAGAAGAGGAGGAGAAGGATTTCGTTTGAAATAATACTAAACGCGAGAACGCGCGGTGGTACTCGGGGATATACGGGTAACTCGATTTGTCTCCGTGCGCCATGATTTTCTACACCGCTCACCGAATTTATCGGGGATTTCTCGCGAGCGGAGAAAACGCCGGAGAGAGAGAGAGAGAGAGAGAACGAAATCACGAAAAGGTACTTTTGTATCTCGTCGATCATTAAAGATTTCGCGCGATTTATTTTATCTTCAAAGAGGTTTCGAAGAATTTCATTAAAATCGTCGGCGCGTTTGAAGCACGCGATCTCCAAATGTAATAGACATTACCGACCAATCCGGTTACACCGTTTAAAGCGTAACAATGTTATTAGCTAATCGATCATCATACCTTGATTAGTTAACCGTATAATCCTTTTAGTCGACATTCAGCTGTTCCAACCCTCGGTCGTACCGTAGTCGTTACGGGATGTAATATTCATCCGACGTTACTCGTATCCGGCAAAGTGATTTATTATTCGTGAAATGAAAAGAGATTAGGTGTATCCTGTTTCTCTTCTTTCATCTAATATCAATTTTCTCGTTTTACCTTTACGATTTTACGTTTTCTCTTTTTCCTCTCTCTCTCTCTCTCTCTCTCTCTCTCGAAAGAAGTAGGTATGTTATGTATTTGGAAAAAGAATAGAACGAATCCATCGAAGCTCGTCTCGATAACAATCGACGGATCGTTCGAGCTCGAACAGCTCGAGAGAAGGCGGGCTGCTAGGGTAACTGCGTTCGGAACGTTTCACATTCTCGATCGAAGTCCGTCGATTCCTCGGCGAGTTCGACTATGCGATAGTACGCACGATTGCCCTCGATTAATGCTTCGATCTTTGGCTGATTCCTCGATCCGTTGGCTGTTCTCTCTCTCTCCCCCCCATTGTCATTCTCCTACGTCCTACGCCCTTCGTCATTCGTGTCACACGACTTTACAAATTACTGGCGCCTGCCTGGGTGGAACGAGACGCTCTCTCGTCGCGACATCAAATTACAATCTCCATCCTCTTTTCTTCCCAATTAACTTCTCTTCTCTCTCTCTCCCTCTCTCTCTCTCTCTCTCTCTATCCCACTCACACCCTCGCTCTTTTTTATCTATGGTTTTTTTTTATTCGTATCATTCGCCTCTCTTTTTGTTCGTTTATAGGTATACCGTACC
>JAIFRP010004366.1:434994-445506 GCA_032403825.1 Odynerus spinipes
AGAGAGAAACGAGAAAATATTATCGAGTTTCGTTTGGTATTCGAGATACGTTCCAAATGTTTTTTTTATTACTTTCCTTCATTTTTTCACGAAACAAAGTATTCGAATAATCTCACGGAAAAATTTTCCTCCGGCATAATTTAACTGAACGAGGAGACGACGACGTGCGTTAATTTTCAATTACACGCTCGCGAGCGATGTAGGTAGTACGTACACAATTTTCCGACGACACTCGGGATGGTTACGTCACGAGCCGAGTAATGCATATCAATTTATAACGCTTCATCCGGCCGATTTGTGCTTCCATTTCCAAGTTCTCCAGTTCCAGCCCCTCGTGCTCCACACCGCCACGTTCGAACCCATCTTCGTGCTAGCGGAAAAGCCCCTTCGCCTAAACTCCAAGCCGGCACTCCTGTTTCGACTCTGCCAGTCTCTTCGTTCCAGCGACTTACTGCTTCGCGACGCAACCTAACGGCCTCTATCTGCATATAATATTATCATCGTGGGGTGTTCCCTAGTGGTGGGTCGGTATGTGGGTGGGTAGATGGTACCATAAACGCGATATATTATAGTCGCTTCCGATTATTCTCCTACGCTGCTGGTACGGCTCCTCGGAACGATGCGTCACTCCCGTCGTGAAATAATATCCCTCGTATTTTTCAAGATGACGAATGTGAATCGGTACATTCGATAGAATATCGTCACATTCATCTTTGGATTCCTCGAATCTCTTCTGCTTGTATGTATATAACGAGCGCGTAGTTTTAGCGCAGGAAGAACGAATCGGAGTTCGAGATTGCCAAGCGACAAGATCGATTTTCTAATTCTCCGGATCGCGTTCCCATTAAAACGGGAAATCGGATATATATTTCAACGTGGAGAAACTTCGTGTAACGCGTCTACGTTTCTTCCTTGGAAATTCTTACAAAGAGGTTGGCCGCTCGTGGGAACGTCGTTGTTCGCAGAAAATCGGGACGTTTCATTGGGATCGAACGGCATTACGTCCAGTGGCGTAGAAAAACGAGGAATCGTCGACGGAGGAGGAGGAGGAGGAGGAAGAGGATAGAAAGGGGTAAAAAGGAGAGTATCGAAGAAAAGGAGAGAAAGAGATGATCGAGGTGGAAGGGGGAGGGGGGAGAGAAGAAAATTCCAAAGAAGCTGTGGAATTCTCATAGCGACAGTCAAACGCATTGATCCGGAACATCGTCATCCGTGAGATAAAAGGAGGCATTTCTTTATTTGCCCTCCGCGTAGAAACGACGAGGCTGTACCTACTCTTCTCTCCTCCCTCTTCTTTCTCCTCGTCGTTATCGTCATCGTACCGTGACTGACGGTGTTACCCTCGCACAAGCATCACACCGCGTTCTGTGTCTCTGGGAAAACGAAAAGACGAGTACCTAGCGAGCAGCAGGCGTCACAGTCACCGCGTCGCGCTACTTTGACTGAACGAAAAAAGAGAGATAAGAGTTAGCTGCATTCGCTTGGCTGAGAGAAAAAGGGAAATAAGAGAAAGAGGGTAAAAGCGAGAGAGAGAGAGAGAGAGAGAGANNNAGAGAGACGCGAAAATGTTTCCACCGCTACTCTCTCGGCACTCTGATAACTTAACCTCCATATAGCCGTGGCCTCCTTCTCTCTCGCGCTTTTTCCTAATTTTTCTACGCGCCCGTTAGAGAGCCCCGTAGAGTTAAACTCCGCACGAACGAACGAACGAACGAACGAGCGAGCGCGAAAGAACGAATGAACGAGTCCGACGTGACGTTTTAATCAAGCTAATGTCCCGATCGTCGCGATTGCTCGGGCGAGTGGAACGCGTCAACGAGGAGTCGGGAGTTGGGTGCAGGAAAGCGAGACAAAATCGCGATCAAACTTTCGCGTTTGATCTGTAGCCGCGAACTCGAGATCTCGGACGAGGCCATCGCGTAATGGCTATTGTCTCCCAGGGCTTGAAATACCAATCGCAGGCATGCACCGGTTACTAACATTCCAGATAAATTTTCTTCGGACTACGACGCACCACTGGTGGCGAATCCTCTTCCTCCAGCTACCCTATGTCTCTCTTACAAAGAATCAACGAAAATAAAAACGAAAGGAGAATTCGCGATGATAAATTTCTAGAAGCGCGGGATATGGCAGGAGAGAGAGATTCCAGCGTCTCGTTGTTTCAGCGACGGGAAATAATAGGAGAACGAGGTCGGCCGGGTTGCATAAGGGAAAAGGGACAGACGAGAGTAGAGAAGGTTACCCCGGCCAGCTGGAACGTCGCTTTTACTTGTCGTTTCTGGTTGTTGCCGCGAGTCAACGAGACCGATGTTTTCTTTCCTTCGGTCCGCTCGCTCGCTCGCATTTTCCGGGCGTATTGCCTCCGGGGAAACTAGATGCGCTCGTCATCCTTCTCCTTCTCGTTGTCCTCCACTTCCTCCTTCTCCTCTTCGTCCTCGTCCTTCTCATCCTCATCGTTGTCGCCGTTAACAACACCAGAGCAGCTCGACGTTGCGGTGTTCGGTTTGCCGTTGCCCGTTTGTCGCGGTGCTTAACGGTACGCCGCCGTGGGGCATTATCGCATGGATTCTATTCAAATGAAACGAGTACGCGAACTACCACCGACTTTCTTTTTCCCTTTCTCTCACACTCCGTTTTTCTCCTCCGCCTCCTCAGGATCTACCCCGAGCGGCGCTCGAAGGGGATGAAAGACGAGGAAAAAAAGGGGGAGCGACCTAACGCGTAAGCGAGAGAGAAAAAATCGTTCAGGAGACAAAGGGCCCGCGTGGCCGCGTTTTGTCACGCGGCGCGCGTCTTTCTAGCTCGACGTGAAAACCATGCTCGGGGGGAAGGGGGGATGCATGGAAAAATCGAGGAGGGAGGAGGCTCGATCTCGCGTTCTCTCATTCGACGCGGTGTTTGCCTTCGATTCGTCGCTCCACGTTTTCCGATAACGTCACAATAGGGGCGAATGGTAGTCGGGGAGGAGTGAAATGAAATCGTTAGATTAGGTAAATATTTTTATAAAAATGCAATTACCGTTTTGTACAATTACTGTTTGGGGAGCGGTCCTCCGACAGCTTCAAATAATTTGGAATAAAATTTGATCGCTCGGTAACGAAGGAACATCGACGTGGAGAATGGCGAGTGGTAAGTGTCAATGCTATAGGGAAACACCGGTGACTCGATATCGCCCGTAATTCGAATGCCTCTCGAAAATTATAGTCTCTCGCTTCGCGATCGTCCGTGTCGCGTCGAATATGTACGTGACGAACGAGCCGTTTCTAAGCGTTTTTCGGGAATATAGTCTAATTACAAGAATCATTTATTAGGTGCGTCGGCTAACGCACTAAATTGCGCACGGTAAATTAGTGGCCCGTATAACGTCATGAAATGACCGAGCGTGGGTTTCGTCGAGGATCGGCGAGGTTGCATGACGAATATAGAACGGGGCTCCGGATATTCCGTGTTATATTAGAATACCTCGTTACTTGCAAATACGATTTTTATTTATGCGCTCGCGAGATCATTCGCAACGGAAGTATTATACTATCGTACGCGTAACGTCATTCTCCCGGCGATATTTGTTTCGAAATCCGAGCACGTATCGACACATAGCTTTCGTAATAGAGAACAAAATAGGATGTAGATCGAAGCGGGGGCTGTTACGAATTGTGCAAATCGATTCGTATCCCATCGATTCTCCCGAAGGAAATACCGCGAGGTAACATTTCGTGTTTTATCATTATAGGCATTCTCGAAGCCATTTCAACCGAGAAGTTATTAAGGGTAGGAGCGATACGGAAACCATCGGAGCGTGTGTTCGGTTCGAATAAATACCCTCGATGCTTTGTAACGAACGTGAATTAATTAATATCTTTTTGCTTCGATAACTACGTAACTTATCAGCGGAAAAACTCTTGCAGCACAGTGCATATACAATGCGATATGTAATAACGAAATATCTCGTTAGCGAACGAGTACGCGAGCACGGTATTTTTATATATTTTAGAATAAATCATTCTTTGAAGATTTTCTTTCAAAACACACGTAAAGTCAAGAAAATATTAAAATACCGTTATCGATCTCTTCGTTGCAAAGAAAGCGGGAACAGAAGAAAGGCACTATAGAAGAATCACACGAGATTAACAAATGTATGCACGAGCGACACGTTTGAAAAATGGTAAAAGCTGGAAGATAAAAAGAAGCAAAAGCATGGAGAAAGTAAGCGAGAAGAAATGTCGTCGTATTCGTATGCAAGAACGCTTTTGCGGTGGCAGCTTCTTTAAAAAGCGACTTTGCGAAGGCGAACGCGGCAAATGAAAGAGTGAGACGGAAAGAGGGAGAGAGGGAGTAGCAGGATGGTAAAATACGAGGGAGAGGGAGAGAGAGAGAGAGAGAGAAATAGAGACAGGGGTTGCAGACACGTTGCTGGCAGACACGGTCGAAGATTATGCCAGCGCGTAGGCAATGGGCGGCGCCGTGCACAGTGGGATTCCAGGATGAAGAAGGGGATGCCGTTGGCTTTTCGTTCGGTGAACGTTGCCTTCGATTTTCTCGGGTCATTCGTTACCTTACTCCCGTACCCTCCAAAACGCGTAAACGAGGGAGAAGAAGATGCACCGGAAAGACGATAAATGTCTTCGAGATCATTTACGATCTTCGATCCGTTATTTTGCGCGGTATTAAATTTATCGAAGCTATTCGTCATTTTTTAACGACCTTTCTGCTTTTTTTTATCAATTTTAGAGTTTCCGTGAAATAGAATTTTTATAGGTTTTTTTTATAAATATATAAAATGTAGGTTTATGAAGGTAACAATTTTGAAGTCTCTTTATAGAAGTAGGTTTATGGATTTTTAACAATCGAGTGGTTGATAACGTGACTCGAATTTAGATCTTTACAACCTTCCGATATTTTGTTAATGTGAAACTAGCGAAGCTGACAAGCGTAAGAGAGAAAGAGAGAGAGAGAGAGAGAGAGAGAAGAGTGAGTCAGAAGTACTTTGCCGTGCTTGACGGGATTAGAATTATCCGAACGGTTCGGTAATACCGTTGATATCATTTGAAAGTCAACTTTGACTCGGAGCTTACCATTCGCAAAGAGAATTAAGTTTATAATTCGTATTTGGAAATTATTTGGCTTCTAGCCAAATTTACTATCGATCTACTTCGAGTGCCCCTTTTTAATTTCTAATCTCGTTCGTCGTAACTTATATCCTATGACATAATTCTATGCCTTGAATGCGCAAAATGAAATTGGAATTTTTAAGAAGCGGGGAAATTTGAAAAGAAAATTTTTACATTTTTTCTAGCGAGTTATCGCGTTGATCCGATTTTTCTTTAAAACCTCGTACAATTTTATTTTATATTTAATGTCGCATAGAGAACATATTTATTTTACGACGTACTTTTCACGAGTGCGCAATCCGCCCGTAGTGTAACGTCGTCGTATTCTCGGACATCGTCGAACGGTGCAAAAGATTTTATTTCGTTCACGCAGAATATATGTATCTCGCAAGTGGACTTCGGACCTTGCTTTTCTCTCTCTCTCTCTCTCTCTCCTTCTCTCCCCTCCCCTCTCCCCCTTCTCCTTCTCTCGCGCGCGATACGTGTTACAACTTTTCATATTCTTCCCCTCTTATTTCGAATTCACTGGTTCGCTTTGGAAAGCCGTAGGAAAAGGAATTCGAGGAGAATTCGGAATTCAGGTCGGTCGAAGGAACGTGTCTTTCGATTCACCCTTTGCTTTTTATCGCCCGACGGCTTTTGTACTTTCGCGCGCGCGAGAATCGTAGGGGCGAGGGAGCATCGTTGGAGCATCCAGGACGGACACGCATACATACTATGGAATCTTGTCGTATATCTTATATGGCTAGAAAGATATTAAAAGGAATGCCCTTCAAAGCATCGTCTTAATTCGGCTTGAGGATTGCTTCTCTCTTTCTCTCTCGCGACGAAGAAAGTAGGTCTCGGTCGTCCCGTTCCTTCGACATCGAGCATCTCGTAACAAGTTTATTACTCGATCACGCTCGTGTAACGAAGTTTCCAGAAAAAGGGACGTCGGAGAGTAAAACGAATCGACCGACTTTTCCAAACTTTCGAAAGAAATTAACGTTCGAGTACAGTACTCGTGTAACACGCTAAGGTGATCGTCGTGATAACAGTAAAAAGAAGATAGAAGGAGAGAGGCAGAAAGAGCAGAGGAATTTTGTTGTATTAAAAAGGAACGTAATCCCTTGATATCCCGGAGTCTCTTTCTTCTGGTTTCATCTTTTGTTCTCTCCGTTCTCCATTTTCATCCATGTCTATTTCTCTCTCTCTCTCTCTCTCTCTCTCTCTGCCCCCCACCCCCTCTCTGTTCCTCTCACGTTCTCTCAACATCCTCCGTGCACCAACGCGTCAACCTCGTTCCCACGTAACTAGAATGAAGATAAACGACGACGGTCGTTGACTCGCGGTTTAACTATACTTTACCATACTACGCTGCCGTGATTGATCGCAGGAAATCTATCGGATGAATAGATTATCGCCATAATCCTAGAGAAGACGCATAGCTGCGAAGTACGTATTTTAGGCCATTCGCTTTTTCTTCAAGAACCGATGTAGATTTATTCCAGTCTATCCGTAATAGAGTTTGACAATGGAAGGATTATTTCCGGATCAGAGTTAAAAGATTATAACATCGTGATAAATTTTATAACAATTTTATTGCAACAATATTTATTTACATGATTCATAATAAATTTTAGTAATCAATTGTGTTAATCTATTTTAAATATATCGTTCGAGATTCGTACGATTATCGGAAAGGTATAATCATTGGTACAATAATTATAGTATGCGAGACGATCAAGGCAACATCGTTAAGTTAATATCAGGTCTTGTAGGGGTGAGCTCGGTAAGGGTTGGTAATAACCGTATCATTGAAAACTCTACTACGAACGGTCATTATCGGTTACGATCGGTATTTTCATGTCGTTACGAGATGCTTTTTTGTGTTTTGTAAATACCCCCATTTCCCTTCCATGTTCCCGTTCTGCTTGTAACGAGCGGTCTTGGGGTGGTCAGGTTACGCCACGACCATGGATGAAAATAAATTTTTATTCCCCGAGTTTAATTCGTTCTCCGTTCTCTTTTCGGCGCTAGGTATTTGTTAAACTAGTTGATGACGTTAGTTAGCTGGCACTTCGGGGCGAACCGCGAAACGATTTAGCTCGTGGATTTAAAATAAAAATTGAATTCCATGAGTTATGTACACGATTACGTCGTCCCATCGATCGTCGTCGCTTGCCATGGTGTCGGTAGTGATTTTAACAAGAAAACGGGAACGGGAAAAAATGCCGTAAACGAATCAATATCTTCTTTCGAGGAATCGACTGAAAATCCGAGCTTCCCCTATCCATAGCCTCCGGGTATCAGATTTTTATTGGCTTCCTTCTCCTTCCCTCCCTCTCTCTCTCTTTCTTCCCTTCCCCCTTTTCCTACCTTGCTCGTGATAAACGAACGTCTTGACCTGCTTCGATCATGCTCCTGCTTTATTACCAATCAGAAAGCGAAGGAGAGAAACGGTGCTCGTGAACGCACGAACGAAACGAAGTGGAAATTTTCTCCCTCCATTGCGCCAACCCTCCTTTTGCACGTTCTCGGGGAACCCCTTCATCTTCCGGCTTTGGCACACAAGAAACGCTTGGATGTGAAGTGCTGTATCCGACGTGTAAGACTTCATTCCTGATTAAGAGTCGACGCGATAAACTTTCCGCTCGCCGAGAGTTTATACGTGTGCACGGGTGTGCGCGTTCTTGCCCACGATTACGTATACCTACATATGTATATAAACGTATAATCTTGAGACGCGTCGATGTGTGCGAGTTCGCACATAGACGATCGATTTTCCGGCTCGTCTATCCGGCAGCGCCGTATTCGCACGATTTTTCTCGAAAATCGGAATTGGCTCTGCCTCTTCCACTCGGTCGAATCCACCCGAGCATTTTAACATTTTCGAGCTTGGAGCACGGTTATTTCGAACAACCATCGTACGAGCTTGGATGTTTTACGATTTCGAAGGAGGTATCGTATAGGAGAAGTCGTTCGTTTATCGAAGACTTATGGTACATTATCGATCTGCCGATTTTTATCGTGTATCAACGAGATCTTAGATTTTGTTGGAAGATTATTTAAAAAGGTACGTTCGAGACTATCACAGAAATCTCCAGGTTCATGGTGGAAGAATAATTGTAAGCAAAACATATGATTCTGAACAAATTATTAACTTACAGTGTCGATGCTCGTTCGCGATGTTTTCTAAAACAATTTTGGGAAAGTCAGCCTCGTCTAGAATAGAATTACTCGAGCGTCCCGAAGCGACCACATCTCACGCAGGTATAACAAAATCTCGAGGTTTCAGGTATAATAAGGTATAACAAAATCGAGGATCCTTTGTATCCACAGTTCCCGAGGGTGAAGCCAATTAACTGGTTTGTCTTTATCTCGTGCTACGATATCAAACGCATGAGACGTCGAGACGTCAGGACGTTCCTCTCTCTCTCTCTCTCTCTCTCTCTCTCTCTCTCTTCCTCTCAACGACGACACAATACGGACCCTCCCTTTATCTACTTCTCTTTGCGCCTCTGTGTCTATGGAACTTAGTGCTTCCAGTTCAGAATGCTAGTAATTCATTAGCGAATGACCTGCTAGAGAAAGAGAAATACTGAGAGAGGGAGAGAGAAATTCTCTCATCATACGTATGAGAGGTCACCCCAAGGGATACTCTCTCACCCATCACACACTCTTTCTCTCTCTCTTTCTCTCTTTTTTTTTCTTTTTCTGTTTCGTTTTTTTTCTGGAAGTTCCTCATCCTCCTACTCTCTTTTTACGAGAAACTTTCCCTTCCACCTATTTCTCCGGAGATGGCGCAATCCGCCGGTTCTTTGTTCGGTCTTACCTCCGTACCGTAAGCCTCCTGGTAGCCTTTACTTCTACTCTCTCTATTCGTGATACGACGTTAAGTCGCGAAAAAGACACCAGTAACACGCGTCGTTTCGCGCGATAGTATAGGTGGCATTATATTCGAAAGAGAGACGTCATTAGGCGAATGACGAAGAAAGATTCACCGAGGGTGAATGTTCCGTGGATTCCTTCGAGCTTTTCAATTAATTCGTTGCGTACTGGACGAGGGAGAGAACGCGTGATGTCTTGTTAAATTGAAGAAAGGATGCAAAAGGGGAGGGGAAAGAGAAGGTAAATTTTCTTCCTGGATAAACGAAGTAATGAGAAAAGGGACGTCGGAGAAGAATATTATTCACTTGCGAATATTTTTACTGATTATCAAAATTTTTAGACATCTATATCGATTTTTAGACATTGATCATACACACACACACACACACACACAAACTTTTTGGAAATCGTTTGGAATCTTTGCACTCGTGTTCCTGTAAAGAGAATATAAAATCAGATGCACCGATCGAGGAAGAGAGAAAAAGATGCGAGAAGCACGAAGGAGAGGGTAAAAGACGAGCAGAAAGAGAGAGAGGGGNNTGCTTCGGAGCTTCGTGAAAATACAAAATATCCGTCAACGTGCTTCGAATCGCGCTCAATCTTATTTGGCTTCATCTCCATAAATCCCCGTTAAATTTGAATGCGCTCGAACGAAAGATTTCTCTGTCCCCCCTTTTTCGGAGATGGGTTCTCCTTAGAAATTTCCAAAGCTTCAACTACAGGGTATACGTGAGCGAGGGAGCGAGAGAGAGAGAGAGAGAGAGAGAGAGAGAGAGAGAGCGGCAGGTGGGAGGGAAAGGAAGAGATAGTATCGAGAAAGAAAGAGATGGAAGATTTTCTTTTCTCTATTTTTAAAAGGCTCGAGAAAGATGGGCTGGAAAACCGCTGGATAACTCGAGCGATATAGCGGCTTACGATTGGTCCTTCTATCGTCCATATATACGTATATCTACACATACATTGAACTATCGTGTAGGATAAAACAAGTTTATCCTTTGAACATCTCGACGTTGTTTATACGATATATCGGCGATAGCGGTCACTTCGATGGCCAATGCTCGACGCTCTCTATCTCTCGGTAGAGTAAATATTCATATTAAAATATCAAAGAAATGGAAAATACTTCCCGAAGGTCTGTATATCCGTGTTCTCTATTCGCTTTTCGAACGCGACGGCTAACAAGAGTACGTACACGGGGATTTCGAGACCGCGCGAGTAAAACTCTCTGGAGAATTTTCTTCTCAATGTGTTCCACCTCCCGCCCTTCTCCCTTTCGCGTTTCGCGAGGAATAAATTCAATTTAATTTCGTTGAATGAAAGGCGTCGTGCGAGGCACACTCCGCGTTGATTCCAAATGAAGAACTCCAAATCGGGGAACAAAAATCCTCTTCTAGGAGGTGCACTTGCCGAGGAATTCGCGACAAAGGAACCGGGCTCGGCATCCTTTCCGGTCCAGATCCGCTTGGAAACTTATTTATTTAAAATTCCGCTCTTTTGTCGCGAGTTTCGTAGTAATCCTCTTCTCACCCCCCCC
>JAIFRP010004366.1:476514-486905 GCA_032403825.1 Odynerus spinipes
TATATATATATATCTTTTGATTTTATTGGCCGCTATCGTTCGACTAAAGAAACGAACAATTTTCTAACACTCGAGAGTTATATTCAAAAAAAGGAACAGGAAAAAGATTTTGCCTCTGACCCTAGATCTGTATAGTTTGTGTGTCTCGGATGTCTGTATGTTCGATTCATCGTACACACTTTTGATAATTTAGGAAACGAAATCGTGCTATGGATAAGCGATTATAAGTTTGAATTTGATCTCCACGAATTAAATCACTTTTTTCAGCTGTACTTACACGTACCTAATCTTACTATACGTATCCTATATACTCCATGTGCAAAGATCGACGTAACGGAAGAAGACACTCTTTCGAATTTTATCCCTGGTAATGATCAATAAAAATCCTATGGATCGTAATACTAACGCTAACTCTTAAGCAATTAGCCATGAGCGAATTTGGTACGAAGCTCCAAACGTTATCCTGTGTTTCCTGATTTCTTCTTACACTTTCCTTTGATTTACGCTCTCGCTGATAGAGAATCGAAAGAGAGGGAACAAAGACGATCGTTCAGAAAGAAAGACGCGATCGAGAAGCGAGCTAACAAGAGAAGAACAAAGGGGAATATTGCGAGGAAAATGAAAAAAAAGAAAGAGAAAAAAAAGATAACGAGAATCGCGTTAAAGGTTTTAAAGGTGTTGGTTAAAAAAACATGCTTCTCCCCCCCTCAGGAGATGGGAATGGTGGTGGAGGAGGTCGGCCCCTGTTTCCACAGTGGTCTCACCACGTGTACCCACAGTTCCTCCCGGGATCTCACCCTAACGCCAATGCGAATGCCAATGCCAATGCCAACCATCACATCAGCCAGCACCACCACCAGCACCCGCTAACGGCTGCCAGGCACTCTAATCGCCAGCCACCCTCCAGCTATTACCTCCCGATTCACCACAACAACCATTACAACCATCACCCGAACAACCATAACTATCATCGACACCATCATTACCATCATCACAATAACAACAACCACCACCATACGCTTCAAAAGCATATAGATCAGCCCCGAAATCTCTGTCATAGAAACTCCGCTGTCGGTCTGCAAGGTAAACTCGATTGCTCGAACGTTCTTCTTATTCTTTCTTAATATATTCTTTCGTGGAATGCCCTCTTCTTCTTTTGTTCTTTGTTCAGTCCTTCTTTTTTTTTATCTCAGACTTTAGTTCGTTGTTCTCTCGCTTCTTGCTCGCAAGCACGAAACGCTCTCCGACCACGAACGGACCCAACACTTTTGCCTTCTTCTTCCTTGATCGATGATGACATTGATGATTTTGCTCCACGAGAAAGATTCTCTCACTTTTTTTCTTAGCTTTGTTCGATTTTTGTTGGATCCTTGAACGTTCTTCCGGATCCGCTGCACGATTAGCTTCGTGGATCTTTTAGCTATTTTTGTTTTTGCTTAGCTTTAGGAGAAAGTTAGACGGCCATTATTTGCGAGAGGTTTTTACCGAAGGATCGATGCTTGTTAATTTCTTAGAGACGAGGATCGTTAATGTTTGTACTCGTTTATTGTTTGAAGCCTCGTACACTTGTATATAATTCGAGCTTGTGTTTTTGATCGTCTACCGACCCTACTCCTGTTATATCCTTTTAAAAAATGCAACAAAACTCGCCCCCAACTATCACGATACAGCTCGATGATTTTTTTTTTTCATCGCATGATGATTCGTTCGCTTGTAGACCACACGGAACGATTTTTTGGCACGTTTAATAAAGACACTGAGAAATACGGCACGATGTGTTTATTACACGACGCACGAGATATGTACGAAAGCATTGGACGAATACTTAGAATTTAAGATAACAAAGTATCCAGGTGAGATTTTGTTTGTAACAAATCAGGGATCGTCGCCTGGATATTTTGCAACTGCTTATTGCACCATGTTTGAATCTTATGTACACCTTTTGTTAAACGAATAAAAAAGAATGTATCGGCAGCATGTGTCGATTTTTATTATGCTTATCGGAACGAAGACCTAACATCGAAATTTTAAAGTGTAAGAACAGCAGCATCAATTCTTGCAGCAGAATTTTGAAGCTTTGTTCGTAAAGCTCTGTACAAAGTACTAGCGGCAATGATTAAGAAGCACGTAAAAAGAATAAAACGTTTTAAAGAAAAAAAGTTTGTTCCAGCAATAAGTTTCGTTTCGCCGCTTAAGAATTTGGTATGACCCGATTGCAATTAGTATTGTTCGAAATCTGCACCGTATGCATCGTTCTTCGTGTTGATTTTAGTCCGATCGACGTGCAACGTAAGAATTCTAACTCAATTTTGAAGAAAACGAAATTTATTAGTTTAAAAAATGTTTTTCTTTCGTTAATCGTCGATCGTACAACGAATGTCGATGTCGAGCTATGAGAAAAGAAATTCGTCAAATCAATTTCGTGATCAGATCTTCGAGCCTAATATTCAGGAATCGTGCTTTCAGGAAGCGCAGGCATGATAAGCCAGTCCGGTTCACAAGATGACGGCGAATACGAAGTTATAATAGTGGACGAGAATAATTCCTCCATCTTGGCCGACCACGACGTTACGTCGTCCGGTCCACCATCGACAAAGGTAAGTTCGTTATTAAAATTTCACGCATCGAACTCTTACGAAAAAAATAAGAAAACAAATGTAGTCATCGTAAGATTCGATCAAAAATTCGTACAAAACATACAATATATTATGGGAACAGTTAGAATTTGGAAGGTTTATCAGGTAAAGATCTTGTAAAGTATAGTTATTCATTTTTTCCTTGTTAACGATTTAGCGTACTATAATAACGATAATTAAAAACTAGAGTCGATAATAGATATTCTCGTTTGAAAAGAAAAAAAAAGAGAAAAGAAACGATAGATCTTCGTGAGTTACGATCGATTTTATTTCGAGACTGCATGTTTCCTTTTTATGGAACGATATGAGTGTATATATTGTATACGAATTTTCTATTTATATATTTAGGATATATAGGAAATTACAGAATTTAGGAATATTCGCGTGATTCGATTCTTCTTCTCGCTAATCTGTAAAATATTAGAATTTAATACAAATATACTAGCACTTCATTACAACGCACGATTTTCTATGCATTTATTATAAACGAGGCGACGTTAGTCAGTGCACAGTGCTTTGCATTAATCTTCTTTACCTTTAATTTCTTCTCGATAAATTTATTCTTTTTTATATTTAATAATAATAGGACGATATAAATGCAGAACCACCTTTTTTCTCATAATACAAATTACAGAACAATTCGGTCAAACATTATTAAAAGAAATATTCCACACACTTTGTACAAATTTGTCGACTGTAGAATGTGTTAATTAAAGTTTGAATTCCTTAGAATTTACTTAGATTACATAACTCTTTAAGCGTAGAATTGATACACGTAGTTATACGTTTCCTACTTTCTACACTTTCTTAACGAAGGTGCATCTATCGTAGCAAGGCTCCCGGATATCTGATTACAAAGTTAACCTTTAATTAGTCGAGCATATCTGTAGATTTTAAAGCACATACGTCTTCGTTAGTAACACTATACTACATAGATGTGTTAAAAGGATCCGTTGAGATGAACTACAGAAATTTTATTTTGCTGACTCTTATAATTATTTGAAAAGATAGAAATATGTATCCGAATAATATCAGACACACATATTTGAAAATGACTTATTTATTTAGATACACGTCACTTCCCCGATACCTTCAGTATACCAAAGTCCGTCGAAGTGTAAACACCCAAAGATAGAATTGGTTTTACATTAGCAAAATAAAATTCAAGTTCGTTCTCATTTCAAAAAGGATCCACGGCAAATCGATCCGTATTTTAAGGAGCCTTTAAGTATGTTCGCAGTGTGCAGCATGCAATGTTAAAAGATTTGATTGATGTTTAGCACTGACTTAAGTAGTGTCATAAGCACGTAAAAAAGGGATAACAATCACGAGCCCTCTTTTATCTGCCCACCGTTTATGAAGAATAAATGAGAAAGATATTTTCGTGCGTTCGCACTTTGGACACACGCGTATTTTTAATTTCGATGAAAGACTCTCTTTTCTTTTCGTTTCGTCGATTTTCTTTTTTTATTCTGTTTAATTGTCACCTTTTTCGAAGCATGCGAAGTGACCGTACTCTGTAATTTTTCTCATCGTTAACTTCCTCTGCTTGCATTGCTATGCGTACTAACTACTGGTTCTGAAGGGAGGTCACAGTGGTGTACCTCGGCCACGGACAATTCTCGAGGATTACACCTCGACAGAACCAACGCTTGGCTCTTCTGCGAGGTCCGAACCACTGCCACGAAATCTACAGGTAAAAACTACATAATCAGAGACTACCCGTACGAAGGATGAAAGTACTCGAAAAAAGGGAAGAGAAAGGCGCGATGCTCACACACATATCCTCTGTCTCTTTCATTTTTTATCTATGTATATACATACAATGTATATTTCGCTATCTTTCTCTTTCTCTATCTTTCTATCTCTAATTTTCCGGGAAAAAGAACTTTTTCAAGCACTGAAATAATTAACGCAGCATTTACACGTCCCGGAGACTTTTTTTATTTGTGCGTGTAAAATTCAGAAATACGGATATCGCATTATTGTATATAATCTAAACGCCCACTAGACGGGTACGCAAAGTGAATTCTCTCTTTTTGGCTATCGACTATCTTTTTCATTTTTCGATCAGATATATCGAACGCTTATTAATACGGACACGATCAGTATTTTGCCATGATACGAAGCGTCAGCATTCCATCGCACATTTCATATAACACACGTATACGTATGTCCGTGTTATTAATAAAAAAAAAAAAAAAAAAATCATAATACGTGTGTGCATATATGCTATAATTTTTTTCGTTTAATATTATAAAATATATATTCTGACTAGAATTATTATTATTCTCTTTGTCGAAGCTTGAAAATGAAAGAGGCTTGAAATTTGTTTTAACATACATATATATATTATTATTATATTAGATGATTGCGTCTTGGCGATGTATTGACGATATTGCATGTCACAGCAACTACGTAGCACGGGAGACATTTCTTTTTTTACAAAAGAAATTTAGGCAGACGTATCTACGTTATACTGTGTTCGTAAATAGTAATTATATAATAAAATGAGTATATTGAAAATTGGATGTGTTGAAGAGAACGTAGGCTTACGATTAACGTCGTTAGTTTTGAGAAAACCGAGTAGTAGTTTAATCGACTAGTATAATAGTAGCAGTAGATAATCCTGACTTCGAACATTTTGAAAACATTTCTCATTCCTTTTACACTAATTAAAAATTCATCCGCATACAAACTTAATTACATCGAATGTACATCTTCGAACGATTTTTTCGACGATTTTTTGATTTTTCAATCGAGTCAACGTAAATGAAATTTCTATCGCCGATCGAGTCGAAGGATCCCAGATGTTAAAATTTGATCGAAAGAACGACGATGGTTCATCAAGCACGTTTGACTTTCCTCTTATTAGAGCAACGACTCCAGCGAGGAGGCTGTTCATCGTAGCAACATCACAGCCGATCCCAGTCCGTCGGAAGTGACGACGGACAACGAGAATAAACATAATTCTTCCGAAGAAGCCTGGACCGATGTGAATTTGAACGAGGATGGCGACACGGTGCCAATCTCGAATCCTCGCGAGGATCCACGTAATATTCACAACATCGCCCATTCGCGAGGCGAGTTCATTAATTATTATTTTTATATATTTACTCAATAGGATTTATAAAATTTAAAATGGTATTTTATTTTTTTTTTAAATGTACAATTTATTATTCCATAAGATTTTTATTTGTTGCACATATTCTCTGATACTAGATTTCACATAACATGTATTTTATAATTTAGGTGACATTCAAAATAACGAAGGAAACGTTCTGGAGCAAGAGATGCTGGGAAGTGCAGAACGCGGAGAAAAACCCGCAGCTGAAATCTCTGTAGTCCGTGTACCGGATAGGTTGGTGGTTAGCGCTGCATCTCCGAGGCCGGATGATCTACCGATCAAAGGATTGGTCGATCATCTGCCCGTACCAACACCGTCCAGAGAGGCCTCGCTTACGCAAAAGTTAGAAATGGCGCTTGGTTCCGTTTGTCCTCTTCTTCGAGAAATCATGGTCGACTTTGCGCCTTTCCTTTCGAAAACGCTCGTTGGCTCGCACGGACAGGAACTTCTAATGGAAGGAAAAGGTACGGGCTTAAAATTGATTTAGGATTAATTAAAAACCTTCTTTTGTTCGTTTCTTTTTTGTACCCACCACGTGATATAACTTGTTTTAAGCCTTCTCTATTTTTTATACTTCAAATCAGAATTATTGTAAACAAAATTTAATTTTGCATAGATCAGATGTCAATTGTACAATTTATAGCTTAGATCGGATCTTGAAATTGAAAGTAAAATGCGCTATCGTTTACTCGAATGCCAAGTCTCGTCCAGAACACACTTTACAATCTCAATAGTACGTTTCATGATCGACGAAAGCTCTTCGTCGTTCGAGCGTTGATCATTGGTATTCACTATGATCGCAAAGGGGGCCTCGATATTCGCGGAACGTCGCGTACGATCGCCGTGTCACATTCTCGATGGACGTTTATTTTCTCCGTCATTCGGGAACGATAAATCGAACGGCGCTTGTAAATCACCCTCTTCCTTTCCTTATCCCTTTAAATCGTTGTATCTACGCTTTCTAACGGCTCCTCCTTCGATTCGACAGGCTTGACCACGTTCAAGAACAGCAATTCAGTCGTCGAGCTCGTGATGTTGCTGTGTTCGCAAGAATGGCAGAATTCTTTGCAGAAGCATGCCGGTCTTGCTTTCATCGAGCTCATCAACGAGGGCAGGTAAGAAATAAAAAAGAAGTCAAACGAAAGTAGAAGATGGAACATCGCATGACTTTATTCCAGCAAGAATTTTTTGTTTACCATAGATTATTGTCCCATTCGATGAAGGATCACATAGTGCGAGTCGCGAACGAGGCGGAATTTATTTTGAACAGAATGAGAGCGGACGACGTATTGAAGCACGCGGACTTTGAGGTGACTGCGTTATAAGTTGATCGTTAAAAATAATAATAAAAATAAAAATTTCTGTCGTAATAAGATCAGCGATTAAAAACGAAATATTAAAAATTGTAGTCTCAATGCGCTCAGACGTTGCTGGATCGACGAGAAGAGGAACGAATGTGCGATCACTTGATCACCGCGGCACGAAGACGGGACAACGTGATCGCTAGTAGATTGCTCGAAAAGGTTCGGAATATTTTGTCGAACAAACATGGCGCCTGGGGGTACATGGATCCAATGGCTGCAAAGTAAGTGTTCGATGTTAAAAAAAAAAAAAAACAAAAAAAAACAAAGATGAAGAATACACACGGGAAAAATTACTCACGCTCTCGGCTCCTGTCTCGTTTATTCAACAGGTTGGCCGAATATTGGAAGCTAGATGCTTGGGAGGATGATGCACGTAGACGCAAGCGTTTCGTGCACAATCCACTAGGCTCGAGCCATCCCGAAGCTACGCTGAAAGCAGCCCTCGAACACGGTGCACCCGAGGATGCGATCCTTCAAGCGCGCGAAGAGTTTCACGCGCATCTCGCAGCCTCGCGTGCACATCAGCAACAATTGCAGTCGGCGGATCTCATGGACGACAGCGAGCTCCTCTCGGACGATAGGGATCTTGATAACGACCTGACAGGTGTCTATCCTTTTCAATCGCATTTATCCATCCATTCAAAAGGAAAAAAAAAGGAAAAAAAGATGAAAAAGCACCGACAAAGATATCGTGGAATGGTCCACTTTGTCTTTATAATTATGTTTCAATCATAAGAGACATGGATAGACATTCCTTTCTCGTTTTTAGGTCCAGTGAACATCAGTACGAAAGGGAAATTGATCGCACCGGGTATCGTGGCACCTGGCATCATTTCCGTCACGTCAACGGAGTTATACTTCGAGGTGGACGAGGAAGACTTGGAGTTTAAGAAGATCGACAATGAGGTACGTACTTCCATTTGAAAAGGAGATACGAGAACGATCGAATTTTCAAGCTTCGATAACCGAAGAAGACTCCTCGATGTACGAGCACGGATATACGGTATGCCATTCGCCCCACAGGGTTTACATATCATTGCGAACCCCAATACATGGAAATCAACGGAACGTGCATGTAACGACTTTCGCGAGTTAGTATCATGGTCGCGTTAATCTGGTTCTACTTTATCTTGACCAACGGCGACACTAAGCGTATATATTTTACATCGTGACATATGGCTCTCGCGTAATCTCGATAGTTAATTACTTAGGCTCCCTCTCTCACTCTCTCTCTCTCTCTCTCTCTCTAACATTCAGATTAGCACTTCTATATAAGATGTATTTGGCGCAACCTGCTGCTTCGCGAAGTTATCTTCATGAAATATGAGCTTGCCGTAAGTCCTCGACGATAACCCGAGCGTTTCCCGTCGAAAGGTACACGCGTCTAGGTGGTGGACACACGGACCAGAGAGAGTTAAAGTTTCTTCTCCTCCTGTTTTTCTTTTTTTTTCTTTTTAATTTCTTGGATACCCGGAGGAGGAATACAATGGTCGTTTCGCCGATAGATTTTCTTCGTCCCGTATCGTCGAGCCTTTCAGAAATTGAATCGTAAATGCGAAAACCGGTTCCACGAAAGGGGCGAGCATTAGCGTACAACGAGGCATCGTTCGGCAGTAGAGCGTTCTCTGGTGTCTTAGTGTCTTCGATACGAGACTTCGCCAGCGATCAGTTCTGTTTTACTAATTTTTCTTTCTTCTTTTCTTCTTCAAATTCCTTTAAAAGTGGTCGAAAAACTGTAATTCGTGTTTTCTCTTCCTCGAAGTCATCCTGTCACTGGAGTACACCTTTGGCGCATTTACATTAATATCTTCGAAAGGTAAAGGCTTTCGCTCGAGTAGGAAGTTACCAAGCGAACCCGATCGAAAGGAGGAACCGTAAGAATCCTCGTACGGTTCCGCGTCGCGAAGCTAAGATTACGAATGTGGTGTGATGTCGCGCGCGCGCGCGCGGGGGTCGAAGGGTAAAGGTAAGAAAGCGAAAAGTGATTTACGAAGGCATTTATCTTACGAGGTGTCCTTGCTAACTGCACAGCGCAGCCTCGGAGGAAAACACATCGCACGATTATCGGTAAGAAAACATCGAGAAGATCGGCATCGGGGAATCGTGGTAGGAGCGCACGCGTACGTTCCTTCCACTCCTCGCGCGACGTGGAATCGCTTTCGTGGGAAAGCGATGGTAGCCGAGGCCACGAGGAAGAATATTAATCATGCCAGGTAGCTAAAGGGAATTTGAATAAACGGGATCCATAAGCGATGAGACGTGGCGAAAGCTTCCATAGAATCCTTCGTCTTTCTTTCTGTCTCCTGTTCACCGGTATAATTGCTTTTCGTTGGAATTGATTCGGACGTGTGTCCATGCGCGCGCGCCCGCTCGATTCGTGGGGGTGGTCACTAGGAGACGGAGAATGGTGGCGAGAAGATCGGACGAATGGATAGGCTTCTAACGAAAGAAAGAGAGAGAGAGAGAGAGAGGGAGAGAGAGGAGAAGTCTTGAAGATCAGGAACGAGATCCAAGAAGGACTGGAAGAAGCGGAGGTACGATTATCATATATCGGTCGTAGATCTCGCGTTTGTATAACTAGGGAATAAAACAAACAGAGGAGGGCCCCATGGGGTCGGTCGATCTTCAGGGTCGGCAATTATGAGCCCCCCGCGGGCTCCGGTATCTACCTACCCGTTTCTCTCTCTCTCTCTCTCTCTTTCTTACTCACTGACTCACTCTCCTTTTCTCTTCACCTTACTCTTTCTCCTCCGCTCTCGCTCTTTTACTCTTTCCCTCTTTTTCTCTCTCGTTCCACCACGCGTTTACCACAGGCACGATCGGTGGCATAGACCAGACTAGCTTCTCTGGAATGCACGAAATTACCCTTTCTTGCACCTTCCATCCGGCACGGGACCACTGCAACGAAAATCTTATACTCGTAGGCACGTACATGCCTACGTCGTTTTTAGGAGAGCCAAGATCTTTCGAGGTGAACGAGATCGAAGAATCGGTGGCGCTTACGTTTTCTTCTTTGTCCTTACATCTTCGTCTCTTCTCTTTTTTCATCTTGTCTCTCATAGGTTCCGGCGAACTATTCCAGGCCACCTGTCGTATTCGATATTCACGTGAAAGAGAAAGAATGGCGAACGGAGACGCGAATGGTCGCTCGAGTCGGGTTCTCTTAATTGGAATCCTTTTTAAAGGAGGAACGCCGAGAGACCGCACCTGGAAACGGTGCCAGGGAGAGGAGAGAAATGAAAGAGAAAGGAAGAGAGAGAGAGA
>JAIFRP010004366.1:510236-522698 GCA_032403825.1 Odynerus spinipes
CTCTCTCTTTCTTTTTCCAAAGAAAAATAAAATCTAAGAAAAAGAGAGGAAGAAAAACATACTGGTTTTTCGACTTCTTGTTAATCGAGGACAGATATCGCGAAGTAAAGTAGACAAGACCGTGTGAAATAAAAATCTTTGGTAGTTCGAGAGTGCAGCTTTATGTAATCAACTCCGTACAAGATAATTCCACATTGTAGTATCTACTTCATTCGTTTTTGTAGAAAAAATGAGGTTTTCATATCTTGACTCCTTCATTTTCCATCCAATTTTATATACTAGTCTTATCTAAAGCGTTCGTTAGAATAATTTACTAGAGGTATACCACAAAAATATTCTAATGAGAAAAGATAAGATACTTTCTCCTTCCGTTTTCGTCCTCTTCGACAGGTTGTACGAAGATCGTCGTACTTTCTCGAGACTACTACCCCTCGATCGCGCGCCCGGCACGACACCCCTTATTCGTTCTCATCAATGTTTCATATCAACATGCAATGACCTAACCCAGCCCCCACGGCGACGATACACTAAGTGGTTTTGCTCATAAAGCTGTAACGGCTCGTAGGATAATGCCGACGGTAAGTGGAGTCTCAGACTCGGGGAAGGGACTTTTGAACGTCGTGAACTCGACGAGAGCGCACATGTGATCCTCGAAAAAGTGACTTATCGCTTTCGGACGATCTATGCCCAAAATTTCGCATCTTACGGACAGACAAAAAAAAATGAAATGATCGAAAGTAAAAAATTCACTTATAATTTTATTTTTGCCAGGAACACATTAAAAATGATTTCTCATTGGATCTTTATGTAATTACGTTACAAATCGATTTCCCGTTTAATTAAATAAACGTATTACACGCTATCTCAATTAATCTCTTCGAGGAACGATACAAACGTCGTTTACTTCAAAGACATTCCGATCAGAAAAGAAATATCGATTGTAATCGCTCGTATCGATCATGGACGCCATCGTCGCCTTCCGGTTCTGCGACGTCGCGAGATAGAATTTTATTCGTTCGTGAGGGGACGTCGATAAATAGCAATGATCATCGGCGAAGTTCGTGGCGTTAATCGTAAATTCACTCGCATCTGCTACCGACGTTTTCTCGTTAATCACGAGAGAGGTAAGAGCCGAAGGAAGAATCTCGTGGCGATATCTCGATGCGATACACATTTCTCGTGTTGTGCAATCGTTTTGGTATGCGAGACGCGATAAAGGGAAGGCGCGTAATTTCTGGCGTATTCGCTTTTCGCGATAAGAATTTCAATCCGGTCAACCACTTCTTCTTTCTTTCTTTTCTCACGTTTTTCTGCACGTTTTTGTATTTTTTTATTATTTTTATTTTGTTTTAGGAAGCGAGTTATATTTAGAAGAAACATTTATATAATTATAGAAATTAGTAGTATTATAGGTATTATAGAGGTGTACTATGAGAATTACGTCGAGAAAAATCGAAGACTCAAAGACAGGTGTATAAAAAAGATAAAAGACAGGTGTATCACCGAGTATTCGTTACCTTTCGAGAGTATGAGAGCAAAGTAAGCAAAGGTGAATATCATTAAGAGTTCGATAAGTGCACTAAGGAGTCGAAGAGATAACGGTGTAACTTTACGGACACGATTTCGATAAAATTAACTTCGCGACGGTATTCACCGCGTGGAAGACCGGTAGAGGCGGTATCGGGAATTCTTACGAGAAAATAAGAGGACGCGTAAGAAGCACGAGTGCCACCTTAAAAATGGTTACTAACACTCGTTACGAAACGATTGCTTCGCGCGAAGAGTATGTGCAATAATGTATGAGACAAAAATATGATCTTTATGGGAAAGCGAAATTCGTTAGAACTTCGTGCCGGGAACACGGTCAGTCTTCGTGTTATTTTTACAATCACCCTTTCCGCGGTTCTCTATCTCGTCTTGCACGATTTTATCGAGGCTCGCGTGTAAAAGGAAACGAAAAAGCACGTAGGCTGGATTAAGTTATTACAGTGTTCATTTTTGGCCGAAAAAGAACGAAACCCCGTCCCAAAAAATAGCAACTCTAATTCAAGCTCCAAAGAAGTAAGATAAAAAAGCGTAGGTAACCCGAACGTCCATCTTTTTTTTTTGTACGGGCGTTCGTTCACGCGTGTAATAAAAAGGGACGATTAGGAAGGTCGCGTTGTCAGGCGTCGCCGGTATAAAACGTCAAAGAGCGTCGAAACGAGGCGCGTCGATATCGATTGCGGCGATCTTGTCGAGCGTCCGCGTGCTCGCGCGTCGTCGGTGACCGTACGCAAATCGCGCGTGCATGTCGCGACTTTGCGTGTTCGCGCTCGTAAGAAGCCGAAGGAAAGAGCGAGAAAGATAGAAGAAGGGAGGAGAAAACTGATACACCGTAGATTATTTAGCTTTTGGCCTTCTAAAGCCGAGCAAGAATTTACGAAATGCAGCGTATGTAACGCAAGTTGCATATATTTCAATATACCAAAGTCACGAGATTTAATTAACAAAAATTATGGTAGATGATTAGTTAGGGGCTAATTAAGGGAATCGTTAATGTAGAAATTTATAATTCAATTCAATTCAGTCTGATCGTTTTCCCAACATTGCTATAAAACAAATTATTCAAGCGAATTAATAATTTATTAAAAAAATAATGTATGGCGCTTCGGAGATTTCAATGAGAAGGTTTCACTTCTTAAATCAACATAAATTGGATCTCGTCGCAAAAAGAAAGCTTTCGGTGATGGGACAACACGAGAGTATTAAATAACTATTAACGAGAGTGTCGTCGTAGTAAGGAACTGGAGACTCGCTCGAAGAACTCGCTCGAAGTAGAGGTGCACGGGAGATAAGGAGAGAGGAAGAAGCCTTTGGAAGCGAGAGGCTGCAAGAAGGCTGCAACGAGCCTCGCGTTCGCCCGTCCGTGCATTCCTGTCCGGTTTTCTTCCCCCTCACCTCACTCTCATCTCTCCCTCTCTCTCTCTCTTCCTCTCTTTCTCTCTTCTCTTCTCCTCACCACCACCATCGCCACCACCACCATCGTCGTCCACCCTCCGCACCTTTTGTCTTATTATTTTGTCGGCGCTCGGCCAGCAGGTATCTCTCTCTCTCTCTCTCTCTCTCTTTCTCTCTCTTTCTCTCTACGCGGCACTCCTCTCGCTTGCTTGCGATCCTCGCATATAAACATCGCGGCTTTATCTGAACATTTTATAGCGGAGGTCCTGGCAACCGGCGACGAGGACCGGCCAGGATCACCCCAAAGAAGGAACGAGAGAGAGAGAGAGAGAGAGAGAGAGACTTTCTTTTTCTCTGTTTCTCTTTTTACCTACGCTTCTTCATCTTCAACTTCTTCGACTTCTCTTTTTCTCAACTTCTTCGCTCTCTACGTTGCTTCATTCGCTTCCTGATCTTACTCCGATTTCTCGTCTTCTCCCCCCCCCTCTCTAACTCTTTTTTCTTCTTGCATTTCGTTGTTTCTCGCAACACGATTTTAGTTCCAAGACCACTCGATCCGTCGATACCGGTGGATCCTTGTTGCACAGGTCTCTCGAAGGATCGTCGGGGAAAAAAAAGGAAGATGACTTCTCGTCGTTTGCATACCGCTATCTCCTTTGTCTCTTTCTTTCTCTTTAGAATCCTTTACCTCCTCTCCTCTCGACATTCGGCTCTTCGCCCGTGCGATCGGGTTTCCTACCGCGAAATACCGACGCGAAACGTTGCAGAGATATCGAAATTCGTTTTTTCATGAAATACGAGCGCCTTCGTTCGATAACTGCCCGAGACGTTTTAAGAAATCGTCCTTATCTTATTTCTCGCGATTAAGCGGCGATATCGAGCAAGGAGTGTATTCCCTAATAGGCTATTCGCTTCTTTAGTTATCCGCGAAACATCCTATCGCGGCATGTCTTAATTCGGACTTAAAATACTACTTTTGGATAATGCTCGAGAGTGTAAGGAGAAAAAAGCTCGAGAAAAGTCCAAATAATTGAAGATATGGACAAAATCGACTCTTGTAAATGCAATCGATACTATCGTTGCATCATCCATCGATATATTTTATTATAATATAAAATAAATTATAATTGAATGACGAATAGATATAAAAACGATAGTTTTTATTTGTTTAGTTAGAAATCAAGTTATTAACGTTTTGAAATTTCTTATATAATCTCGATATTGTATATAGATAATAGAAACGACATAAACTTTGTTTATAATTCCCTTTAGATTCTCCATAAATTCATCATAAAATATTGCTAACTTAGGACTCGTTGCTCGTTGTTTCCGTTTTTCTAGGTCGGATATTTAAAATATCACCTGGCAATGTTCGATAGATACTTACCTACAACTTCGATCGCACGATAACGATTATGCGGGTACTCGTTACGCTATTAGCGTAAATGAAAATTAACGGCCCGCGTTAAAGTTCGTCTGTATTTCCTCTTAAATCGTTGCGTTCCAATTTTTCTACGGTTATGCGCTAACAAGTTCATTTCCATCTCATTGTCGTCCAAGTCGAAGCAACGACGTAGCTAAATTTATTTACTTAGCGCAAAAAGTATATCGTTATTGCTCGCGAACGTATTTTACGAGAAGAATGGAAGTTTGTTTTCCGAATTAACGAGCTGGCTCACGCTATTCGCTTTTTCCGACTCTCTTAAACTTCGCTGCTGCGTTTCGCCATCGAAAAGAGAAAACCTCGGTACGATAGAATCACGAGCTTATTCCGTGGAATATATTGGCGCGAGTATCGAGACGAGTTAGAGGTTACACCGTAGCCGTTACTTTCGCGCGCGCGCGCGAGCAGGCGATCGCGAGTAGAGATTATTTGAAATTTCTGTGATGCACGAAGATAAACAAGATTATTAGTGACATTGTTGCTTTGAACCACTGCCAGTTTCCTGGCTCCTTTCCGTCACTCAGAGCTCGCGCTACTTCGTTTCTTACGTGCTTTGGAATCGATCGTGACGTCGACGCACACTCGCGAATATTCGTTCTATCAAAATCCTCGAAACATGCTTCGCGTATTCGTAGAATGTTCAATTAACGGTGCGTATGAAATAAGTTCGTTCGTTCGTCCGCCGTCGTGGTATAAATTTTTCGAGCGACGCGCACTTTCTAATCTTGTCTCATCTGATTAAGAATTACATTTGCGAAGAACATTATCCTATCTATGTAAATTACGTATAAAAGAGGCGTGAGAGGCGTTGGAAGTATTATAGATACGTTTGCGAGTAAAGTCGTATGCAAACGTCATCATAAATTTCCTCGTTATCGATGATCCAATCGAAGTCTTTAGAAATAAAAAGAAATAATAAGTGAGATACTTAAGAAAAATAATATAACTACTGGAAGATTTATTTAAATAGATCGTAGGTATTCATGAAACGTAAGCACTTTACACATTTTGCATAATGTTCACGATGCGTAATGATAACTTTGCTACCACGACGCGGCTACAGCGATTATGAGTGTTTCTTTCGAACTCGTTTTTTGTTTGCACAAAATAAACGGCTCATATGTATAATTACGCGAAATCCACATAAACTGTTTCGATAAGCTTGCAATTAAATTATATGCTCGCGACGCGAACTAGGTGAACGCGTTTCTAGATTCTAACAACGATATTAAATATAAAAAGAATTGCAAATTGAGATCTTTTTTTTTTTATTAGACTAATACGTCGAGGCTGAGAATCGATATCACGGGAGGTAAAATAGGAGAGTGTAAAATTTACGAGACTTAACTCACACACTTCGCGTGACTCGCTTGTTCATCGAACGAAACGCTTAACGATCGTAACCGGTGACGATTGAGGAATTTACGAGGCTTTGATTTTCGGGGAACGATCGTTAGGGTAGACGGAGAAAGAAAAAAGAATATAACGGAGGTAGTTCGGTGACGGTAGATCGAAGAAACAACGCGTAAAGAGGTTTTCGTATAAATAGGTACTGTATTTCACATTTCGTTACAGTTCAATAAATATCTTTCAAATATTATTTACATTAGAGCGGCGGGGAACAAGACAGTCGATGGAAAACGTTTAATCCTTCGTCGTGTAGCTTTCGCAGGTTAACAATTTTCAAGACGCATTTTTTTGCTACAGTTCACTTTAGAGTTTCTCTCGATTTTGGAAGAAACGCGTCACGAGCGACGGTGAAGGATCGAACCGTGCTCCAACGCGAGTTGAGAACGTCCGAGCGACGGCGACTTCTCCGCGCGAGTAGAAAAAGGGTAAACGACGCGTGGTCGAAACGAAAGGAAACGTATATATCGCTTTTGTAGAAAAAAGAACGTCAACGTCAACGCATTTTATGGCACTAAACACGTACGCGCGAGTGTCCGTCTCACGATCACAAGCATCACTCCGCATATACGGGTTCCGTTGATGTCTCCGAGACCCGCATTCGACATTAAATTGAAAATCGATAGGAAATCGATAGGAAACGTTTTAACGTCCCCGGCTTAAGATCGAAAAAGAAAAACACGACTCTCGTCGAACTAGAGTTTCTCCAAAGCGCGACTGTTCGTCAGTAGCTCCCTGGTCAGTCTCCAGACTTGTTTCGCGGCGTTCTCCAAGCCGCTCGGTGATTTCCCTTTGAAGAGATCGAGATTGGGTAGAAAGTAGTGGGGACATCTTCGGCATTGTAGACAGGAGATAAGTTGCAAGAAAATGCCGTTGATTCGATCGCCGAGACAAGCCTCGTCCCACTCGGCCTCGTGCGGGTGCTTCTCGCACTCGTAAAGTAGGAGGGTCTTCATGTGATAACTGGTGACGGGATTGCCCGGTAAATCGAGGTGTCGATCCCTGAGAGTCTTCAGAATGCTCAAGCAACGTTTTCTACTGGCACCTTGTAGCAGTCGATTCTCGGCATCGATGAAGGACAACGCCCAGGCGTCGCCCTCCATAGCCGACTGTTTCCCCTGCAATCCGATACACTCTTTCGACAGCATATCGAATCCCTCGGCCTTTACCTCGGCGACGATATTCGGATGCGGCCAAGGTATATGAGCGATCGGCCAATGAGACGCCGATCTCGGCCAGAGTCCGGCGCACTTGAACGCGGGCGTAATTTGTACGATGTATCTCTCGCGTATCCGTAATTTCACTTCGGTCGTGTCCGCGATCATCTTGACCGAGTCCCTGTACGCGCACTTGTCGCAGGCCTGCGCCACCAACGTTTGAAACCTCGATCGGATCTTCCTCGCGGATAGATAACCGCTCGCGGTGATGAACTCGACCCAAAGCGACATGGACCTCTTTCTACCGTCGCTGAGCTTAAGCACGGCACACCCGGGCAACGTGCCGTCGTCCACGAAGTTCAGAACGCCCATTTGATTGAGGTAGATGACGATCTCGAACTCCGTGGGCGAGATCACGTCGAGACCATCGAACCGACCGTTGTAGTCCGTCAGAGACGAGATGAATCGAGGTTCCTGCACCTCGACTTCCTTCAACACATCCTGAACGACCCTGCAAACCTCCTGGATCGTCTTCGCCACTTGACTCTTCCTACCCATCACGCGTTCCCCGAAGTACTTGTTGATCTGATACACCATCTTCGATTGAGCTGCCAGCATCTCTGCCGGCACCAACATTTTTACACCGGGAGCGGCCTAACTTGGCCCGGGGCTGCTCCCAAAAGTCGTCTAGGAAGCCCGGAGGGCTTCGTTCTCTCGAACGAGCTCGATCACCGCATTCTTAAGAAATTTGATCGATTTCCTTCCCTTTTTTTTTCGATCGAACTTTTAGCGAATGAAATTCGACCGAAAGGAACACATGGTCAAAGATTCTTCTCCTCCCTTGTTCTTCTCTTTTTTATCTCACGAACGCGTTCTCGCGTCTTTGCCGTGCCCGAGTCCTTCGTTATCGGAGACACGAACGATGCGGGAGAGAGAGACGAACGAGCGTCTCCGTCCAGGAGCCGATTGCCGACTGCGCCGCGATCCACCTTCGCAGATCCAATCGTCCTTCCCTGTTAGCTCCAGGAGGCGTGGTCCTACTCTCGTCTCACAGGTTGGCCACGCCTCCGACTACCGAGCGCTCGACCAATCACCACGAGGCACGGCCACCAGTGGGAGAGGCTTCGAGACGTCGACGCGAGACGATCGATCCGATTTTCCGGCCACGCCACTCACCAACACCATCGTGACTGCGCTCGTGTGCCCGTATTCGTGCGTGCGTGCTACCCTCTAGTATCCGGAGACTAACCCCTCTTCCTCACGATTCTCACCCTTCTTATGGTTTTTCATCCCTAACTTTAACCAGATCATGGCGATCGTAATTTCTATGCTACCGTGCTTGTTTTTCTTCGATAGTTCCGGTCAATGTTTTATCCTCAGTTTTTATTATTTTTTATTGTTGTTGTAATTTTCCTAGATCAGGCTTATCGTGCTGGTTCCTATCGATAGTTGACTCGTCGGTTCGTGGAGTGTGAGTTATCGGATCGTGAGCTATGGGCGCGGCTTTACAAAGAGGTGCATGGATTGAAATATCTTTGGTGGATCGTTTGGAAGAGTAACGTATCGCTAGTGGAACTAATTAATATACTTGGGCGGTGATTTAAGACTAGGTTAGTCTACTCGCGCGGGAATTTAATCTATGTTCTTCTAGAAGATTTCAAACAGACGGTAAAATCTATTATAAAATATGAAGTCTGAATTTTGCATCAAACATTGATTCGAGTGAAACAAAATTTAGTCCGCAGGGAATTCTACGATCGTATTTTAATAATGATATTAATTAGCTAGACAAATCTATGGTTAAGAAGATGTAACAAAATTATCCGACAATGTTGCCATTAAAATAGTAACAAATTTGAGATTTCCAGACGTCGAAAGATATAGGTAATTTAGATCGTCGACGAACGAAATTATTAATATAATTATATCATTTATCCCCTTTGGAATAAAATATCGATCGATGTAAAGGAAAACGGTAGCGATCGAGGGACAGCTCGACGTCGGTGAATTTACCACGCGTCGCGAAGCACGAAAATTATCCGACGGGAGTTTAAACGGCGTCGTTCGAGCGCCGAGGAGATTGTCGGAGGAAGAAGAACGTTAGGATAGAATTAAGATAGGAAGCCGACGTAATAAAATGCAAAGGTGTAATAAAAACGATAGTCGCCACTACGTCGCACCATCAGCGGCGACGGAGTCGTTCTCGCGAAAGTACTCGATAACTACGTATTACGGAGACAATAATCGTTACGGGATTATGCTCGAGCATGATAAATAAGTCGTTAAAGTGTCATCGATTCCGTATACGCCGTATGGGTCACTCCTCGGGTTTGGAAAAATAAAAAGAATCCTTTTTCTTCCATCGAGATAAATGCAATTTATTATTTACATCTTATAGTTCGAATAGCGACTCGATTATTATAATAAATATCGTTTAAATAATATCAAAAATTATTTACACGTAACAATACGCAGTGGAACCACAAGTTTTCTTTATCCTTTTTCGTAAGCTCGCTGCTAAAAACGGTTATAAATATGACTTCGTCGATTTTTTAGTTCGAAACGCGATGAATTTCATTAACGAAGTCTACGGAACGTCGGACGTTTTTTCTTTTAAACCGAAAACCTTGCGGAGCAAACTGGAAAGCATTAGATAGAGCGGAAGGTAAGAAAAACTTTGAGTACTTAAAAAGTAAGCAAAGATAACTGCACAGAAGTGACTGGACGTTGCGATTGCACGAAACGATGCGGCGAGCCCGAAGGAAAGCTTCTATCGCGCGAAAGGTTCGTAAGCGCACTCTCTCGAGCTCCCTTCTCTCTCTCTCTCTCTCTCTCTCTCTCTCTCTCTCACCGGAGAATCATCACAAGAAAAGCGTGGAGGCTAAAGAAAAAATCGCTAAAGTTTTTCGAGGGCGCGACTGTTGGTCAGTAGCTCCCTGGTGAGTCTCCAGACTTGCTTGGCGGCGTTCTCCAGACCGCTCGGCGATTTCCCTTTGAATAGGTCGAGATTCGGCAGGAAGTAGTGAGGACATCTTCGACATTGTAGACAGGAGATGAGTTGCAAGAAGATTCCGTTCATGCGATCGCCTAGACAGGCCTCGTCCCATTCGGCCTCGAGCGGATGTTTCTCGCACTCGTAGAGTAGGAGGGTCTTCATGTGATAACTGGTGACGGGATTGCCCGGTAAATCGAGGTGTCGATCGCGGAGAGTCTTGAGAATGCTCAGACATTTGCGTCGGCAGCCACCTTGCAACAGTCTGGTCTCCGCCTCGGTGAAGCTCAAGACCCAAGCGTCACCCTCCATCGCGGACTGCTTTCCTTGCATCGCAACGCTCTCCTTCGAGAGCAGATCGAACCCCTCGGTCTTGACCTCCGCGACGAGATTCGGATGAGGCCAGGGAATGTGCGGAATCGGCCAGTGCGCCGCCGATCTCGGCCAAACGCCGGAACACTTGAACGCCGGCGTGATCTGTACGACGTATCTCTCCCGAATACGTAGCTTCACCTCGGTCGTGTCCGCGATCATTTTGACGGAGTCTCGATAAGTACACTTGTCGCAGGCCTGGGCCACCAGGGTCTGAAATCTCGATCGGATCTTTCTCGCGGACAAGTAACCGCTCGCGGTGATGAATTCGACCCAGAGGGACATGGACCTCTTGCGGCCGTCGCTGAGCTTGAGCACGGCGCAACCCGGCAGGGTGCCGTCGTCGACGAAGTTGAAGACGCCCATCTGATTCAGGTAGAGCACCACCTCGAATTCTCCCGGCGAGATCACTTCGAGACCCTCGTAACGACCGTTGCACTCGGTCAGCGAGGAGATGAAGCGGGGCTCCTGAACCTCGACCTCTTTAAGCACATCCTGGACGACCTTGCAAACCTCCCTTATCGTCTTCTGTACCTGGCCCATACGCGCTTGCACGCGTTCCCCGTAATACTTGTTGATCTGATAGAGCATCTTCGATTGAGCCGCCATCATCTCCTGCGGCACCAACATCTTCTTCTCTCCCACACTCCGCGAAATATAGATAGAAGAAGAAAACCCAAGAGAATTCGATGCTTCGAAAGGTGAGGGCAATTCTTCTCCCTTTATCCCTTACTCTTCACCAGCCCACCAAACGCTTCTGTCTTCTCGTTCTGGTCATCCCGAGAAAGACCAAGACCATTCTCGCGTTCATCCTAATCGAGCGGTACCTTCTTAACGATGATGTCGGTAAGAAAAGTCAAATAAAGACTAAAAAAAAAACAACAACAACAACAACACTCGATGCGTTTTCCGCGTGAGAATCGACACGAGCGTGGTCGAGTATAGGTAGGTGCGAAATATGAAGAGAAAAAGCTGCGGCAGGTGCTCTCTCGTCCGCGCGTACGACGTTCCTCGACGGCGGCGACTCGAGTCGTGCCGCGCGCGCGATCGCGCCGAGCACCGCGCGCGCACTCGATGTAACTCGTAGGAGAGAGAAGGACGGAGACGGAAGGAGAGAAAGAGAGAGAGATAGAAAAGGTCCCTTTTCGACGCGCCACAACACGCCGGGTTCGAACCGCCTTTGCAACTTCGCCCAGTCCCGCCTTTCGAGTCGACGCGCGCCTCGACGCGAGTGTTTCGAGCGTGCGCCTCTCCGCACTCTCGCCACGCCTACCCTCCTCGATCACTCCTGTATATACCTACCTCCTTTACCCATTCCACCCCCTTCGCCACTCGTTGCCCTCTCTCGAGCGACTCACCCTTTTCCTCTGCTCCTCTATTCTTACCGCCATGTCCATCGAGTCGCTGCCTTCGTATGTTATTTATTTATTTATTTATTTATTTATTTATTTATTTATTTATTCGCCATGGGCCGGTAACGATAAAGAAAAATCCACTATCCGCACCCGGTATAATTTGTGTCAGTTTTCGGTCTTATCGAGACGACGATTCCAGTAGTCACCTCTTTCCGTCAAGATTAGCTGACGTTTTGAAAAATACATATCCCTACCTACGTTCGATTATTTCCCTTCAGGTAAAAAAGACAGCTGCGTTTGCCTAGAAAACAGCTCGCATAGCCGATACCGAGTCGGAGATTTTCCTTTGGCGATCTCGATCGTGAATATTATCCGTCTTCTCTATGGGACGAAGATGGCACGACGGATAACATCTTTCCGCTGCGGAGATCTTAGATATTTTCTTTCGAAAACGGAAGCGGCCTTTCTTTTCGAAAAACTCCCTCTCCTAACCCTTCCAAACCGAAGGTAGTCGCTTTCGAGCGGACCGAATCCGCTTCGATCCGTCTTTGGCTCGATGCTTTCCATCTTTCTCTAGCTCATAGGAGATCGTGCTCGTTAGGTCGCATTCGTACGGGCGGGTAATCGAATAAAGCTCGAGAATCCAATCTACTCGGAGTCAGAGTGGTAGATTGGTAGCACTCCCGGCAGTCCCTGGCTCGTTCTCTCTCGCTAATGCGACTTGATTCATGAGCCGTGCTACCACGCTACGTTGTATTCCGTATTCTCTCTCTAGTTCTCTCTCTCTCTCTCTCT
>JAIFRP010004366.1:553084-571538 GCA_032403825.1 Odynerus spinipes
TCTCTCTCTCTCTCTCTTTCTCTATTTCTTCCTATTTCTTTCACCTTTTACGCGTTTACCTTACCAAATTGATCAAACCGGCTTTATCAGTTCGTCAGTTTTCTTGTGTATTTTTGTGTCGTAAATAATCTGTCTCTTATACTATCGTTTCGCTGTCTTTGTTCGTTCGTCTAACCTGAGGATAAGGCCCTGTGTATATACTTTGTCACAATGATTTCCGCCGACCGCCGTCGCGAGAGGGCAGAGGCGGAATTTTTTTTAAATTTTTGCTCACGGAGTATTACGTCGTGCGTATATACATACATACATTACATACATACATACATACATACATACATACGTATTCACGTATATGTCCACCCCCCTCGTTACGTAGTACATGCGCACGGACGTACATGCGTATCACACTTTTTCTCGGCTTTCTTTTTTATAAAAACTTACCTATCCGCCTAGTTTTGCAAGTTCATCTTTTTTTTTTCTTTCTTCTTTATCTCTAACAATTTCGAATGGTCGCCGCGACCGACACACGATGCGTTTACAAATCAAAGCTGTGCGTTTGATTAAGATCTCGCGGGTCCAGCCCGCGATTGACTTTTTTTGTCGTAAGTATCATTAGATTTTTAGTATCGTCAAAAACACACACACATTCTCTCTTTCTCTCTTTCTCTCCCTCTCTCTCTTTCTTTATTTCTTTTTTTTCGCTAATCTATATACCTAGCTATTTATCTTTGTTTTCTTATCGGCCATCTTTCTCGTCGTCGAAGAAGCCCGGCCCCACCGGCCGTAGATTTTCTCTCCGTTTTATCTTTTTTTTTTTTACCTTCTTTTCCGGCTTTCCCTAGCGAGCATTCGTTTACTAATCCACACCTGTCGCAAGTAAAGATTTTCAAAGCACAGAGTTTTGGCTCCCGAGCCCTTGTTTGAGATAGAGGTTGTACTTAAGTCAGTCAAGCGATATGCATTAAATGACGACAGAGAGGGACGTTGTCCAAGTCGACGTTCGAAGAATTCTGCGAGTAATCGCAAGCTTCTCTTCCGACTTTTTGTCTTCATCTGAAAATAAATTTATATTGCTGACGCATTATTTATCGTCTCTTGAATAATAGAGATTCAACGTTCACAAAAATTCACTCGAAGCATTCCTACGAGCATAATACATATAATTATCGATAAATGATCACTCACCTACTGTTTAAGCAGCTCAAACTTACGGGAAGCGGTTCGGATGCGACCGAAGGAATATGACCGGCTACAGTTTCGAGAAGAGGATACCACTGAGCCACCGGCTTTCTCGGATTGTCCAGCATCTCTAACCAATGATCTCGACCGATTCCGATAAAGCTCGAACCGATCGCGGTGCAACCCATCAGTTCGTTCGAGCCAATCCTGTGAAATAATAATATAAAAAGAAAACTATAAAATGGCCTTTGAGATTACGGTTCTCTCTTTTTAATTTCTCACTTTCAGACCGGATGCATTTAATGGCACAAGAAAGAATCCTACCTATCATAATCGATCACTTTCACTATCAGGCTGACTTCTTCTATGTTCTCTGCCGGTACATCGAAAACAAGCGCCTCGTTATACACGGGAAAGAGCGTGTTCTTCTTCACGGTCGTCTTCTTTTTCTTTATCCTTTTACCTCGACACAGAAGGTACACCTTCACGTAGGGATCTAAAGCAGAAGAAGAAGAGGAAGAAATAAGAAAATTGGGAGATAGTAGAGCGAAAGATCGAAGGCGCCGTGATTCGACTCGAAGCGAGAGATCGTTTCCGAACGATAAACACGATTAAACGGTCGCGTGCTTCTCTTTACTATATTCTCATGCTCTACTATGATACGTGGCTTTACGCGCACCGATTAATCACGCCGGTATAATTATCGTTTTAATGAAGTTAACCAGTGGCTGCTTTATCACCGCTTAACTCGATATCGCGCAGCTCGACGAGTCAACCGAGAGCGATCAAACTTTATTAAAATTCACGCTTATCGGACTTTGAAACTTCGTTTGAGGATAGTTCGACTCGAAATTTATCTCCCGTTATTTTTTATTCCCGCTTTTCTTTTTTTTTCTTTACCGGATTTTCCTGTTATATCCATGGCTTTGAGGTTCCTAGCCTTGATCACGGTCACGGTCAGCCGTCCGGCCGTTGGAAGATAACAAAGGGATAACATCAATTCGCCCAGATCAACTTTTTCCTATAGAAAAATAGAGAAAAAATCATTTCTATGTGCAAAAGCGAGCGCGACTCGAAGTATGTATACCTGTAGAGCACAGAGAATATCCATCGTGTACTCGATTTCTTGCTCGAGGTCGGTGCAGTCTAGCAGTCCTTTAAGAACTACTTGGCCAATGAGGTCGTGACGAGAGAAACGGTCAAAGTCGTAGACGGAAAATTGCAAATAGCGTTCCTTCAATTCCTCGTAAGGTACACTGAGAAATAAATTATATCATCGATATAGCCTTGATGTTTGTTTAGTGACGTAAATGTTACTAAGGAGTAATAATTAGTTTCATTTAAAATTTAATTTCGATTTTATCGATAGAATCCGTGTAGTTACACCTAAAGAACATCTCTAGGATTTCATAGATATATTCGCTTATCGAGAAAACGCGAGGCTAGGATTGGAAAGGTATAAACCGTCGAACCTTACCTGAAGATAAATGTCTCGTTGAAGATCGGGTTCAAGTTCTTCCGATGTACCTTCGTTTGATACTTTTTCTTTCGATCGGGTAGGAGATATACCTTTATATAAGGATCGCTGCTACCTGTTACGTCTTTCACCGGCAACTCTCGAGCCTCCAAGACCTAATTTAAAAGTCAACTTGGTAATTAATCTAAGTCTCCGCTCTGAACTAACGGCATTAACGTTCCTACTTTCATCCGGGGTGAATATTTTTTCCTTCCACCAGATACAAGGAACCGGACGAACCCGAGAAACTAATTAACTTCGGTTACTTTTCTCGTTATATAAAGATTTACTCGATTTTCCTTTTGCAGACGTAGAATTGTTATTTCTTGATATTGATCCTATTGCCATTATTACGTCGAACGAGCAGATTTCAAAAATAGCTTTAATTATTTTCAAATGTTTTGATTATAGTTAGCTTTAATTATTTTAAAATGTTTTCGAGTTTCTCTCTTGTATACGATTATGATGTTTGCAATGTTTGCAATGAAATCGGTAATTATTATTTATGACGTCCTTTCGATCAAAATGTATATACAGCTAACAAATTAATACTAATTATAAGGAAAAAAGATTATTGGAAATCCTATAGAAGGTTGCAATTTATTTCTGTGCCATTTGAAAGATCAAGCACCTACCATATCGATACGAAGCGAGAAGGCGATGGACGCTCTAGGTCGGCCTTTCGCTTCGCGTTTCTCTTACGCGTGATTTTATGAATGGAGCCCAGCAAATATGTCAAAAGGTGTGGGTGGTACATGAGCGTAACGCGCGATTACGTTCTCGCTTACAACATACCACGTTCCTTAGCTACTTGTGAAAGATCGAATTCAACCGCATCGAGTAGGACATGTTTCTTTTTTCTTCATTTCTATTTCTATTATTTTAATTAATAATTCTTAGCAAACGTGTGCATAATCCAACGCATTCGATAACGAAGACCATTTTAAAAGAACCCGCACGGTTTGATGTAAATAAATCGCGTTTAGTAAACTCATTAGCTTTACCAAATTTACCCGTATGTATTTATCGGTATTTAATGATCGTTGGTTAATTAAATATAGCCTGCTCACCGTTCATAATAATTTACATAAAATTATCCAATAAAATTTAATATTTCGAAATAAATTCATAATTTTATAGGTATTCGACTTGAGTCCGAACGTCGAAGTCGAAATATGTAAATTTATTTAAATTATTCGCGTAATGGAGAGTAAAAGATTCCAACGAGTAGAACATCGATCATGATCGACTTCCGAGATATTCGAGATATCTGAAAAGACGTTCTACGAGTCGAAAACAATGCGAGGGAGACTAACTGCATTTTGTAATTAGTTTAGAAGACTTTAGGAGATGCTATTGGAACGCTTCGAACAATTCCCGCGTCTTCGATTCAACTACACCAGTCGAACGACTCGTTTCGAACGGAGTCGAAGTCGGAATCATTCTCGATGTCCTCCTTTCACGCATTGTCGCTTCCTTTCGAGGAATTCTTTTTTCTCCGCTATCTTTCTCTTTAGAACAAACCGAGCCACACGAGACGGAGAGCGCGAATCGACACGCGTTCGTACTTGTCGCATCGTGAATGAACGCTGACACGATTTTCTAACGAGAATGTCGAGAACGAAACCGAAGCGGGAATGTCGGTCACCCGCCTTCACGCTGGAATCTGATTTACTTCGCACATGGATTAACCGTGTTTTAAAAATCGTTAGAAATTCAAATAACTACATAGTTCGTCCACGCGTCGTTATTTATTATGAAAAAATGCAATATTTTTTTCTTTATTTCTCGTAAAAACACGAAGGGAATATAAACGGTGTGTAAAAATTTGTATGCACGTGGGCGTAGTCGATTGGCCGTGTACGTAATTTGCATTTACTTTAACGCGATAGCGAAACTCTCGAAAAGCTCACGGAAAGCTTCCGCACGGACATCCGTAAGGCTACACGTGAAACCATAGAACTTACCTTAACGACGAGACCGTCGATCTCCTTGTCGTAACGAAGAGCAAAGTGTAGCTTTCCGGCGTATTCCATTTCTGTGGTACTAGAACTCTCCGTGCTTTCCTGCCTTACGAGATCCTTTTTGTACAGTTCCGGCTATAACAACAGCGATGACGTCATTTCAAACAAGCCTTTGGAAATGCTACTTTGTAGAACGTATCGCGTTACGTTGAACGAAGTACGGCCAAATTTGAGAGAACGGAGAGAGCTTCGTCGTGGGTAGCGGTTTCTCACGTAACAAACGTTTGTTGGCACGAACGGATCGATCGAACTTTTCGTGTAATTCGATATTTTAATTTTAATAGATAAGAATAATTATATTATCGGAAAATATTTAACGCGAATGTTTTCGCGAAGTCGTAGGATGCAGTTACGTTATTTCATTCATACCCGCGTCTTTTCATTTGATTTTAGCAATTCAAACTTCTCGGTAGTGCAAACTTACCTTGATAAGACCGAGACTGGAATCGCTACGATTTTCTAGACTGCAGATACTGAACTTGATACTGGGTAAGTCCAGACGATGAGACAACTGCCGTTGAAAACTTTGGTGTCGCATTGGAACAATCGGCAAAGTGGTTTGGCGTAGTACCTATGCACGAGAAATATGTTTTGTAAGAGAAAAGTTTCAGATAACATCTTGCAACGTTTACGTTATAATATAAATATTCGTGCTAATTGACACATACAAAAAAGTGAATAAAATTGCTCGATACCTTCTTGCTATCCTTTTGTTCCTGAACATATTCATGGGTAATCGGCTCCGATTGAAGATCCGGCAAAGAATGACTTATGCGAATGGCATTTTGCTGAGACAAATCGCCATTCGCGTCTTCTTCGTTTTCGTGACGGGTGACACTCATCAGCCATCGCCAAGTGGAGGAACATTGAAAGCTAATCGCGGCTAAGAGTACCAAAGCCATTAGAGCGACTCCAGTCCCTATCAGCAACTGGTAGGGGAAACTTTCGCTCCACTCTTCTGTGAAAAACCGAATGAATGTTCCATCGTAAGTAAAATAACAAAAATGGTAAAAGAGTTGTTCGATTTTATAGAAAATTTTATACGCGATTACCTTCAATTAAAAAACGTAATTGTTTTCTTTCACGTATAAATCTACATAATCGAATAAACGTATATAAAATAAGAAATATTTAACATTATGCATTGTAGCGATCAGATTATCACACATTAATATAATAATCCCTCGTAAATTCTTCAAGATCCGCAAAACTTTTAATTGATAATTCCTAAAAAATGCTCACCTACTTTTTTTCGAAAAGTAACGAAAACTAAAATACGATACAACGAAGAAGTATGATTACCTATCGTTAAAAAATATTAACGAAGAAAAAGAAAGAAAGAGAAAAAGAAACATCCGAAGCGTAAAGCTTCTCTTCGAAGAAGATACCTTAACGTGAGAAAATTGCAAGAGCCGTCGGATCGATAGTTGGAAAACTGGTGGGTTTAAACTCCTACTTCGACATCGCTCATGGTAATCCACGGGATAGAACGTTCGCTTATGCAACTGGCTGCTCATATAGAAGGTACGCATCGTACGGCCACTTTCCATTATAGCCTAGTGACAATACCACTCGGTCTTAAGACGAGCATAATGCTGTATAATACCTACGCATCGGGAAACATCATCGCGTTCGAAGAATCTCTCAAGTTCTTTAGCCGAGTTGAAACTACGAGTATGGTACAAGATTTCGTCTTATATTATACATACTCCGTTCTACCGTATTCAGCCGTCTCGTATTTTACTATTTTAATTAGGAAACACGTTACGAGATATTTCAAAGAACTACACGCTTACCGTCCGAGGAATTTGAAAAAGACATAAGACAATAAATAACGGCTCGAGTATAAATCTCGAAGTGGAAAATTCTTTGGAAACTTCTCTCGTTTAGCGTATCGAGGTATAGTGAAAGGTATTTCGCGTGGATCGCGTACGGGCAGCGTAATAATACGGGGAATGAATCGTTAACTTGCGGCGGCAGCGTTCGCCGGTAAAAAGTCTCGTCTATCCCTCCCAGCTATTTCGTGCAGCAGGAGGAGGAGGGGGGTAAAAGATGGAAGAACGCACGAAGAATGCAGTGGGCATTATTGTGTTCGCCTATGTGGCTCGTCCTACGCGAAAGAGAAAGGGACAATGCTGCGTCGCATCCTTGGCTAACGTGAGCGCGCACGCGCGTGTCGGTGTAAGAAAAGACCGTGTGTCTTCTCGCGGCAGACAGAATTTGCCTGGTTTAGCCTTTTAAACGTCGGCCCTTTCGCTTTAATTACGAAAGCTCTTCTTCGTTTATTTCAACGAAACTCGACTCTCCCCTTGCTACCGTGTCGTTAATCATTCGTGGAGTTTCGTAAATTCGTGATAAGATCCTGCGGGATTAGGTGTATTTTTATCGCGTTAAAAAAAAACAGATGAAAGGACGCCGAAGGAAGGAAATTCGGGCCAGCGCGTATTTGCTAAGCGAAGAAAGGTCAATAGTCGAAATTATCAGTCTTATCGAGTATTTTTAACGAGGCGGCGAAATAACCATGAAGCGCCGCTGAGGCATGATCAAGATTTACCTTTTTTTAGCAATCACCCGCTCCAGGAGTCTATTATGTATAAAGTAAATGAAACATTAAAATAAACTACAAAATTACATATACATCTTTATTAACAACGAATTAAATGATATAAAATTAAAACAATCATATAACGTAAAGACGCGATCTAACAAAAAACAATTAAAATCGAGTAGGTATAAATTGCGTCATCGACAAGAGCAGAATGGACCTGATTTTCCATCCTTCGGCTTATTAACTCCAACGTAACCGAGAACCTCTATTATAGTGTCACCAGGTATCTCCTCCTTGATCACTTTAATCTTCTTCGTTTGATATTTCTGACCGGCAGCTAACGCAACTTCCTCGGCCTTTTCCGGTGGAGCCGCAGCCACGGCGGCTTCGGCAGCGGCTAATTTTTCGGTGAACCTCGCGTCTTCCTCGGCTCTTATCAAATGCTCCGCGGCTTCGATGAGTTCGTTGTCACGAGGAACGTTCAATTCTTCCGCGATATTAACCGTGCTCACGCCGGTGGATAAAATTTTCGCGATGGAGTCCGGTGGACGCCGAATACCCGGTGCGTTGATTCTACGTTTAGTTTTATTAATTTATTTATTTTGTTTATATACGACTATTTAGGATAGTTTTTGATTCGAAGGACGATACGAGTAGGTACGACAGCAGCGTTTATTTAACGAATAATTATTCAATTACTTTCGCGTTTCCAAATGTTCCGTAATCAATCTGTCAAAGCGTTGAAGTATCGACTCGTCTCTGATTGGTTTCTTTGGCCTGCACTGGGGTACGTTATCCTTTCTGATTCTTTCTCTCTCTTGCGAACGGCGAGAACACGAGGTGGAAAGATTGCACGACATGATCGATCGATACTCTCGCGGCGGAAACGTGGAATTTTAACGATCCTCCTTGGAATATAAAATATCGAGAGATTATGGAGATAGAGACGCGCGATGCTAATAGGTTTCCGCTCTTCGCTTGTTCGCAACTTTATTTCTCTTTCGTTTGTTACGGTTTGCGTCTTAACGAGCACTCATCGAGTTTCAATTGGTTCTCTAGCGGATTTGCACGAGCGTACGCGAATGAACGATCAAAATTTGACTCGCTCGAAATTAATAATAAAAGCGCACGTGCGCTCGTATAACGCCACAAATGGCGCCCGATGTACTAAGTAATTCAACGAAAAGCTTGACATATATTAATGTACGCAGACTGTATTCCATTTACGTCGAACTTAATTTAGCTCGAAACTTCGCTTCGCACTCAAGGCTTCCTCGTAACACGACTCACAGAAATTCGTGTAGAAGCGAAACACGAGAGGAAGGGTTGTTTGGAAAGGGTTGGTGGTGCGCGATGGCTAATTCAAAGTGGTAAACACGAAAAAGGGTGTCTGTTAATTACATCGGAGTGGTGGAGCCTAGGGAAAAAATGAGGATACAAATTTGGAGGGGAAATGTAGAAGAGGAAAGCATGGACTTTCAAAAAGCTTCGTGACGGCCTCTGTTGCCACGTTTAGAAATTAATTATCTCTAATGTGTCGTTTAATCAATGAATTCATCAATATGCACGGAAGTTATGCCATATGGTAGCGTAATTCCTTTAGAACGATGCATTCGATTACCTTCCATTTCTATTTTTTCTTCAAATTCTTATAGTCATCAGGTAGACACGTTCTAAATAAATGTTCGTTTAAGATTTTATTATCGAGAAAATATATTTAAATAAAGATTAAAATAAACTTAAAGATTAATTTCCTATAAAGTGAAATAAAAGAAATAAGTTTAAAATAATTTCCTTTAATCTTTAATTATCCTATATTTATTTAATATAACCACAAATCCAATATTATATAGAAAGACGAGAATCTATTTAAATAGAGCAAATGGATGTCTTTATAGAATATTCGCATCAGATTCGCGTTAAGATAAAATCTCGGATTACACAATATACAAGATAGGCAGAGTGCATAGAGAAAAGTGTATCTACCGATGAACGCGTTGTCCTTCACCGAAGTCGCGTCTCGCGCGTCCACCAAAAGTCGAGCGGCAATAGTCGGAAACCAAAATCGATTCCATGCGCGTGTAACCGTTGCGCTGGGCGAGATAGATGCAGCGAGGGAGATAGAGAGAGTACCTCAATTTGCGTCACACGGCAAAGTAGCCCTGACCCTGACCTTCCGATTCTCTCTATACACTTCCCTTTTTCTCTTTCGTACCGTTCGATTGGCGATCGGCAAAAGGAGAGTTTAGGTTCGATCGCGTTAGGGTAATTCCATATGAAAACGATCACTTTCTAAAATACCATCTCTGATTTCGTTTAGAGTTAAATATGTTTGCATAATGTGATAAGAAGCGTAAACAAATTATTAAAATATTACAAATACGCGGAAGGATTACGCTCTCGTGGAACATATCAAATAGAATGATGCAATTTTGTATGGTAGTAGTCATGGTAACCCTTCCATTGAATTGAAGTCATACATCGTAAATTATTTAAACTTTTCTTCGATTTTCCTGCGGTGACGAGATTAGAAAAGAATAGAGAAATGTTTGCAGACGAAACGGAGAGTAATGAAAAGAACATATCGCTACGTTTATCGAAGGAGACTGCGGATGTGAACGAAGGTCAGGAAGAAACAGATTTTTTCCCTTGGCGCATTTTTATTAACCACGTTGACAGTTATCACGGCAGGAAATTAGCTTCTGTAAGTTTTCCATTGTGATAAATGGCGAGGCAATTTTATCGACGCGATTTTATTAAAATAATTTAAAAATCTTTCGTTTATATTCGATATACCATAAAAAACGGTCTCGGGTATCATTTTTACATAAATTATTTAAAATGGGATACCTTGGATGCATTAGTTAATAGAAACACTGTGGCGTTACCTTATATAAACTAAATTAAGTTATAAATTCGATGCTATCAAGAAGCGTGCATATTCCAGCTAACCTTACATTTTGATATTACGTGACATCGCTTGGGGCTTCGAGTTCAAGATTGAGTTTCTGATATTTTAATCACTAATTGCAGAGTGTAGCGTTTAAACTTGTTATCGATATTACTATCGCTGAATTTGTACAATACGGTTTTGGCTTGCATACCTTATCGTATATGCGCGTGCAATCTCTATTAAGAACTTTTCGTCCAAACGTAATTTACAATCTCGTAATGGAAGAACGCGCACGATCTCTTCTAATTACGTTGAGGTTAGAAGCTTTTGCGCTACCTGCGTTTCAATTTTAAAATGCACTCTTCTCGAAATATTTTAGCGTTCTTAAGATACAACAAAAAAATCTTTTTCTTTCTTCGCGATCGATAGCTACGCTTCTAAATAAATTTCCATGTTATAGTTTCAATTAGTAAAAATCTGGTTGTAAGGTCGTTGCTTTAACCAACGCGACTCATGGAGCGTCTTCTCTCTACTCTCCCCCTTGATTTTTGGCTTTTTATCTACCCGCAGCCGGGCAGCAGTCGTTTGTGACATTTGACACTGATGAACGACGCTAATTATTTTTCTCCACGGTAAAGGACATGGGAGAAAAGCAAGACAAAGCCTCGCACACGCGCGCGCGCGCGCGCGCTTCCCACAGTGAGTTTTGTGGTTTACGAGAGTACACGTACGAATGCGTACTCTCGTTGCCGCTTCTGCACAAGCACAGGGAGAGAAAGCTGCTTCGCGATGTATCGTATTGTTTTCTCGCTTTGCACAAACGCGAGATATCGCGTAAACCCTTGGGCACGAGCCACGAAATCGACTTCAAAAGCGCGTGGTGGAATTGGACACACACGCGAGGAACCTTTCGTCGTTTAAACTAACTCGCGAGTCGTATTTCTCAAATACGAGGACTCTCCTATTTGTGCGCTTCCTTTAACGTAGGTAGCTTTTTGCAACGGTGATTACAACGAACAATGGATTTTTATCTTCGCTTTGTTCGCTGGACCAAAAAGTTCTATTGTATTATTTTATCGGAATTAAATGCGGTACTAAGAAATCCTATTTTTCTATAGATCAAAGGAAACGAATTACTAGATTCTATTACTCTTTGTGTGCAAGTTGTAGGACTAATTTGGTTGTCGTGTAGGTCAAATTATTTGCAGTATGCAGAAACTGTGAGCTGTAGGTATCCGGTAACAAGTCGAAATATGTGGTAGGTAGAGGTAACGTTAACAGCCGAAATACTGAAGTTAGAAATTGATAATTATATCGATCTCGAGAACTCGATCGAATTTGATCGCTTTGTAAATTACTCGATATGAAACAAATCTTGCTTACAAGACACCAATTATCGGTATAAAATAATTACCCAAGTTTCGTGTTTCCCGACAACTTTATAGACCGTTAAAGCTTAAAATAGATTTAACATTCGATATGCATTGTTCGTCGTGCGAAAAGGGGGAGAGAATAGCATAAGTTAAATTTTTAGGCGCTGTCGGAGCTGCCCTACGTTAATCCACAAATTGGTAGAGGAGCGGCGGCTGCCGCGGAGAATGAGGAGGAAGGGGCAGAGGAGAAAGAGGAGGACGAGGCAGATGAGGGCGAGGCCGCCACGGATGAGCCGAGGTCCGAGGGTGGCGAGCAGGAACCTTTGAGAAAGTACGAAGTGATTGGCACGCTTCTCGAGTATAAGGTACGAGGACCCTTCGACCTCCTTTTAGTTTGATCAACACCTTAACGTCGTCTGCCGTTTTGATGGCGAATTGTATGCCCAAAAAAAGAGGCGAGACATGTTGAATGGATACGTCGGCCCGTCCAATCGCACGATTTGCTTTACCTCTTGACGGGCGTGGGACGTTTCAAAAATCGATCGACATTCGATATTAATGATGAATAGGTTTCCCAATGATGAAACGTTTTTTTTTTTGTTACTTTTGCAGTTTATCCCTTGTTTCGTGTTATACATTTTTTAAGAAATTCATTTTATAGGTCACCACCACATGATCCTTTATTATATTTCAATAATCTCTGGAATCTTGCTTGCATCGTTTGTTTCGTTTCTTTCCTGGTCCCTTTTACCCTCCGAGACGAAGTAAAATCGAGAGGTTTCATAAATTAGATAAAAGAATCTTCCCTACGGGAAGAAGAATCTTCCGACGAGGAAGCGTAACGTAATCCGAAGAAATGTAATATAATAAATCGATATAAGTCAAGAGGATAATATTTCATCCTTCCGAGGTTGCCGATAGTTCGGCGCGAGGGACAATTCGAAACTCGATTTGTTGCTTGCCACGCGCTCGCCACCTTTTGTCACAGTCGAGTATTCTGGTGACAATTCGAAATCACTCTTTTCTCGGCACCCTTGCTTTCTATTATTCGCAGTATCCTTACCCCGAGGAGGTAACAAGAGTTGTCAAAGACACGGCGAGCCGCAAGGAGCTATTGTCGGAGTTGATGAAGTGTGGCATCGTCATTTATGATATAACGTGGGATCGGAGTCAGGTCGAGGAAGCTTCGTGGGTGTTAGAAGGTTTGTGAATGTTTTATCGTGTTCTTTAAAAATGAAGAATCGATAAAAGGATTAAAAAATACCATTTTTGTTATCAATAGTAATGTCATAATACCTAAAGTATGAATATCTTTTCATAAGGCATAAAAAATTCATGAAAAATTAGACGGAAACCTTATTAAAAGCCTTATTAAACTTTGGGATTAAATCGATTTTATGCACTGGATGCACCTCGGCTTAGCCTGAAAAGAAACAACGGTGTAAATGAGTTAGAATACATTACGAAGGATTCGATCCCCATTAGCCGGTCTAAAGAAATCTCCGAGTAGAACACCAAACTTATCGTACTGTTTTCTAGAACACACCCGAGCGTAATGCTAACGAAAGAAGCGAGCGGAAACTATTTCAATCTTCGAATGCGATCGAATACAATTTCCATGAAAATAGAAATTTCTTTCTCTTCGTGAGCTGACCCGTGCAATGTGTTACGTAAGAATCGAACTAACGTTTATCTTTTATTCTTAATATAAATCGATATTCGATAACGAAAACGTGCCACGAAAATCGACGATAAAAGCTTCGAGACGGATTTCTGGACAAGCCAAAACGATAGATCGAATCTTTACGTAAAGCGTACGGAAATAATAGGACGGAAGAACGGCTAGTTGAATGCGATTTTCCATGGCAATTGTTCAAACACAGAAACCACCTTTCCCCTTAGCCAGAAAGAATTCTTCCGATTTTAATTATTCTCGCGGGGATCGAGCTGTGTTGGATTGAAATGAATTTTTTTTTAAAATGCTTCTAAATAAAGTCTCGAATCCTCGTGGTATGGAAAATTCGGTCGTTCGGTGTACCGGATAGCTACCTTTAAAGCTTAGGCTTCCTTAAATTTTAAGAACACCTTCATAATTGAAAAATGTATCGCATGGTATCCTCCCGTTCGTTTCTCTTCGCGAAGAAGCATTAACTATCTCAGCGGAGTAAAACCTATTTATCCGGCTCGATATAGGAAAAGCGCTATCTATTAATCAGTTAACATCGAACTTCCACTCACGTACTCCGCGCACTCTCTCTCGAAACTACCTTGCTATATTCTTTCCCTCTCTTTTTTTTAGCTATCCAAGAGAAATTGGAAGTTTCCGGCGATACGGTAACAAATAAAAAGAAGAAGGAGAAGGTGGAGATACCACGATATTTCATTCTGATTTCAACGATAATGACGTGGGCCCTTACGAAGCCGTTGGATCCCGAAGATCCAGATTTGCCGCTTACGGAAGTGGACTACAGAAAAAGGCGGGCTCACCCGAATTTTAAGGAGCATCTACGCTGCGAGAGGAACGTCGTTATCGTGAAGAAACGTGCCGACTTGAAGCGAAAGCTTAAGACCCTGGTGATTTGTTGCGGAATCACTTATGGTGAAGAGGAAGAAGAGATTCACTATCTTTTTAAAATGGCTTGGCTAAACGAGCCCTTCCTACCGATCATCGGTAACGGTGAGAATAGGATTCCACTTTTACACGTTCGGGATTTTGTCGCGTGAGTATTAACGGATATTTCCACTTGCATTCGTTGAAAATGCGACAATACTTTTACAAGTGTATAACAAAGACTACGCTCATTTATATATGGTTTAAATGCACTCTCGATGAGAATATATTGACTTTAAATTTCAGAGTGGTATCCGACGTTTTACGAAAGTGGCCAACCTTGAGATACATCGTCGCTGTGGAACAAGGCGCCCCGACTCAGAGTACGATCGTTAAAGTAATCGATTATCCTACGTACCTACTTGTTGCTTCTCGTTAACTACATGCTTTATCTGCAAATCAACATTCTTTGAAAGTCCTTACTTCGCTATATTGTATCTGAATGGAGATCGTATATAGAATATCAGCAAGCAGTTAACGACGGGACGAGTGAAGTATGTCGCTCCGGAGGATGCTTTCTTGTATCCAGAGATCAGTCAAGAAATTTATGATTTCATGACGGTCGATTTAAATATCGATCCTGCTTATGTCCTCGAGAGGATACGATGGCACTTCGAGACGCCGTTCGCAGACAATATCGGCCAGATCATAAAGGAATATAGAGCGTCGAGAGAACTACGTCCGATAAGAATAATCGTCCTTGGGCCGCCAGCCTCAGGGAAAACTCGAGTGGCTCGGTATCTCGCCGATCATTATCGCTTGCACTACATTAATGTTCAGGGCTTAATAAACGATACCATACAAAAATTGGTAGGCATCGAGCGATATAAATAATAATCGTTCTTCAATTTTCGCAAAATTATTGGCACACGAGATATCGCAAAGATTATTATTACTTTCACGAGACTGCAGAAATCGAAGCGAGAACAGATGAAAAGGACGTAACCGGTGAAGGAGAAGGGCAGGAGGGTGAGCATTTGGAAGAGGATGACGAGGAAGATATCAGTGTGGATGAGCTACGAGAACAGCTGAACGAAATACGACAAAATCTCGCCAAAAATGACGGCCGTCTCGATGACGCAGCCTTGAACAAGTTATCTGTCATTTACCGTCTCGCTTGCTTCATTTCCGCCGCGTTTCCTTTGCGTTTAATCGAATTCCATGCACGCGTTAGCGTTAAAATGCGAAACACGTAAAATGGTACGATCTCCAATTTGATACGAAAGTATTGGAACGCGCGATATCGAAGGAAACACAGGGCGGAAAGGAAGGATAAAAATGAAAGATATTTCATGAGATCTTTTACGGGTTCTTCTGGGAAGATAAAAATAAAAAAATTAAAATTAAATCAAAGGTTGTTCTTGAAGAGACTCTGGTCCAAGGATTGCTTGAATCAAGGATACATTATCGACGCGTATCCGAAGACGTACGAACAAGCGAGGATTCTTTTCGAAAACGCGGAAGAAAAAGACGAGACATTAGCTGAGGAGGAGGAGGAGGAGGAGGGGGAGGAAGAGGACGAGGACAAGAGAACTCTCGAGGAAATCGATATTAAGGCTTCCATTATGCCGGAACTCGTTGTCGCCTTGGAGGCGAGCGACGATTTTTTAAAGGAACGGATTATAGATCTGTCAGAGAGAGAGGTTCAAGGTACTCACTACACGGAGAAAGAGATGATACGACGGCTGAGGGAATACAGGTAAGATCGATGTTTCGAGAGGGTTGTTCCGGCTCGAGGAAAACAAATTATTGTGTTTCTCCCCCGAAGAAGATGAAGAGGGGAACGATCCGTAGTCCTAAAAAATTTAATTCTTCATCGTTCGCTCGTGCTTAAGCGAATTCTGATCTCTTTCGATGATCGCGAGATGAGATCGGTTTTATGTAGGTTAAGAAGACATTGAAAAGCTGCGTTATGAAAATGTCGATGGTACAACAAAAAGAAGTAATACTACGGGTATTTGGGTCGGGATATTGAAAATATAATATATATATAATATATCTATATAGAACGCAGTAAAATGGCGTAGCACTTTTAAAGAACATTTAAAGAGTCCTTTTTGATTCATCCACTTTAATACCGATTACATCGTCGAGCTTCCAGCTTCGAGGATATTAGTAGTTCTTCCTTCTAAAAGCCTCGTTTCTTATCTCGTGAAGGGAATTCATATAAATACATACTCGTGTACTTTTTTTCTTCTTTGGACGGAACGACGTTCTCGCGCGGCGCGTTTGGCACATTTGTCAGCGACTTCTTTTAATTCGCTCGCTTTTATAACGTCAAAAGTAGGAGATCCCTTTCGTGCTCCGAATAATGATAATAAAATTACAGAGAAAGGAATACCGACGACAATACGCCTCTTCAATTCTTCGATGAAATGGAGGTCCATCCGCTGATCATCCCAATCGAAGATGATATTTGTCCAGACATGTTTCCTACGATTTATCAGTGTCTGAAGAAACTCGGCGCTCCGAGAAACTACGGTGCGTGTGTATGCGCGAGGGAGGATTTATTTGATTTCTCTTTCTCCCTGTGTAACCCGGTTCACCCCCTACTTCTTACTCTCTCTTTTTTCGCTATCTTTTATTACTCCAATTCGGTGGTCGCAACAAAATCTTTCGATGCTAGACCATTCTTCGGTTCATAATAGAGATGATAGCTTGTAAAGATCACAAAAGCGTTACGTACGTCACTTCAATGTTTCATAACACGGGATCGCTTCGACCATTCTCTGTAATTTCGACGGTGTATCTTGATTATACGTATACGCAGTATCTCGTTGCATAATTAACATAATTTTCGTTGTACGGACACGTGTAAATTCGCACATTCGTAATCGTTAAACGCGCAATACGAATTTTCTGTGAAAATGAAGAAACTTCATTTGGTCGATTTAGAATTTTTTAAATATCCGATCTTTTTGCGAAGGTTTAACACCTGCGGAAGCGAGAGAAGCCCAGGAACGGGCAGATGCTAGAAAAAAGGCGGCGGAGGAAGCTGCAAGAGCACGAGCGGAACGAGAGTTGGAAAAGTGCAAAAAAGAACGTGAGCAAAAAATGATGGAATGGGTTAGTATTCGTTATTGTAGTGCTTTTGTTAGATAAGGTAGTTATTTTGTCTATAGTTGGGAAGAATTGACTTCATTTTTAAAAAGAATCCTTGCTTTATTATCGGCACTTTCTTACTTTTTTACTTTATGATTCAATTTCGCTTGTATCCGAGTGCTCTCGAAAAATATTAAATATTTTTTAAATGATATGGTCGTCCCGTCGGCTCTCTCTCTCTCTCTCTCTCTCTTTCTTTTTTTCTCCAACTCCCTAAACTTACTGTATCGTGATGTAAATCATTTAAAAGCGAGGGACGACGAGTTAATTCACCGTGATCGTGAACCTAAGCAAAACTGACGTCCCGAAGAAAAATAATGAAATGTATACCAACGAGTTTCGCTCGGCCACTTCTCTGGTTTTCCAATGCGATATCAATTAAAAGTCGAACGTTATCGATGATCCGTTACGAGTTATTTAACGCTCGAAGAACTCGAACATGCGGGGAGAGAAACCTTCGTGATCACGGTTACGTGAGATACGAGTATACTTTAACTATACGTATATACATCGCTTTATTTAACTTGCTGCGTTTGTTTATTGAGCGAAACAACAAAATGGCTCGGGCACTTTCTACCTTCCGACACTCGCTATGCGATGGTTAATGACGTTTAACAAGTATCATTTGCTTCTCCCACGGTAATCAATTAAAATGGTTTAGCCGTCGCATTCGCCGATACGTCTCGTTTATAAAGCGAAATTCTAAACCCGACAGCGGTGAGTGTTCTTCGTCTGTTACGGACGAACGATTTGTCATTTATTTTTCAATTTCAATGTTTTCGATAAAAGAGACTGGTTTAAAGTCAAATGTAAAAATCCTATCGGTAATTACTACGATATTCTGGATCAAGGTCGAATCGTCTACCATTTATGAATATCCTTTCAAGGATTAAAATTGATGGATAGGAGTTCGTTATATGTCGAGACGTTGTCGGTGTTTTCTCCTTTGCAAGGCCATCGAAATGAATGAGAACTTTGTGGATTATGTCGTCTGGTCTCGCGCCCGGCGCAAACTTTTGAAACTATGAAAATTACTTTCTACCACGGACGAGTAAGTAAATCGCAAGGAGACGGAGAATTTTGGAAGTAGAAAAAGAGAGAGAGAGAAAGAGAGAGAGAGAGTGCTCTGTCTTTGCGATTCTAATCTTCATCTTTCAACTTATTTTTTTGCATTGAAACTCTTCTTGTTAGCTTATCCTTCAAAAAAA
>JAIFRP010004366.1:607391-620739 GCA_032403825.1 Odynerus spinipes
GCGCGCGCGCGCGCGCACGGCTATGGTTGTCGTATCGGTACGAGAACTTTCGCGACATGGGTTATGTGAGAACGCGCATGAGATTTTTATACGAGAAAAGAGATCTCGGAAACGCAAGAGGTGGTACCTACTGCCTCCTACCTATGTATTTCGCGCATCTCGAAATAATCGACGTTACGAACGAGAAGCCCTTTCTTCTATCGAGAGGTGCTCGAAGGAAGAAGAAAAAGGGAACGGAAGAAGGGAAAAGGAGATGCCGAGCGGTCTCACGATCTAGCAACGAGGTCAAAAGTCTCCCTGGAGGGTCGACGCGCGTATCGACGCGAACGTGCGCGATCCATCGATCGATGAGAATATTACGGAAAGGTGAAAGCTCCGAAAGAACTTTCTTTGGCAATTCGGCACAACCGATACACGTAGTTGGTGTATACGTGTACGTGTGTACGCGTTTGTAGCTTCTATGCGAATTAAACTGGCATACGGTAACGTGACAAACCCGGCGGTCATATCGCGGTGTCCGTCTTTTCTCTTTTACCGGATACAAATGCTTGCGTAAACTCTCGCTTCGATGTTTGACCAAAAAGACGCTTAAACTACGGTGAAAGTACGGTGACACGATGACATTCCAATGATGCTTCTTCACCGTACTGCATTACAACGTACGTATACCTATATATAGATATATAGATATAATTCACCGTGTTATTAAGCCACGTTGTTCCAAAGAATGAAGGAAAATGTTTCTTATCTCGAGTTTTCTCTATATCTCATTATTTAACAACCCCATTATCTCGACCAGCTTGTCGCAATAACGAACGTATTATATAACGATTATTTACACGAGAGTATAAAGCAGAAATATTATGGACGCTATATACACCCGGAATTTATATTCGATGCGTACGTGTCAACGTGACTCTTCATCTAAAGAATCGATGAAATTTCAAGTTGGCGCGCACGTTCCATGACTCTGCTGGGAGACTTTGCCGAGTTTCTGATAAAAGCCGAGAAACGAGCGATTATTGCGGCCCGCGCCTCTCCGTCGATCGATATCGCGTAGGTATTCTATCGTCATCTTTTCTTTTCAGTAAAGTGCTTTCGCGTACCAAACGTTAATGGACACATACGATACGCGATAAAGTAGAAAAAGACGATGCAACGCGATTTTAGTATTACGAAATGCGAATGTGGTATTTTGCGAGAATAATAATAAGAATAAAAAATATAAATGAGATAATAAATAAATAAAGCGAGATATTAAAAAATGATTAAGAAATGAAAAAATATTTTCAGACGCGTAGGCGTCACGGAAATGTATAAAATTAAAATGAGGAAAACAAAGGCAACAAAAATAAAAAACTTTTCGTAACGATAAAACTCCATGACGAACATTCCAGGAGTAGTTGCACGTGTATTTTGATACAACAGGTTGCCTCCCGAAATAAAACAGCTTCCAGGCAATCCACGGTACGAGCCCCTTTATGTCCGATTTGTTTGGTTTATATTGTATGTACATACTCTCGTAGTTACCAACTCTCCGCATCTATATACGCACGTACGAATTCCTCGAGCATTTGATATTTAACTTTACCTTTTAAAATACTGTTATTAAACTTATCTCTATGGATCTCGCCTACATAATTCAAAAATCGGAATCGTGCAAATATCTACGACCTTTCACGATAACGAACAGGGTATACCCCTATCTTTCGGACAGAAAAAAAAGAATCGAATATAACGCGAGGATAGTCGCGAATCGATCGACCGAGTCGATATTTTCGAGAGCGTTTCTTTTTCGCACGCACGCGGGGTTCTTAGGTTACCCAACTGAAAGTGACGCGAGTATACGCGTTATTATCTCGATATGTCGAGGACGAAAGTTATTTCTATGTAGCCTTCTTGGCCTTCGATCATGGAAGTCCCACGTTACGGATTATTATTCTACCTTAAGTAAAAATATCTCGAGAAATGCTTACCTTCGTCGATCGATACTCCGGTCTGAGGAAAACGTTGGATAGAGCGGAAAAAAAGTTTACCAGAAAAAGTCGTATCGCTTCCATTTAGCCGCGGCGATAAATAATTCCTTCGGAAAGCGAGTTTTACTTCTCTCTAAATGTTAACGCATTATCGAGTATGCGTACGCGAAGGTTACGTTAAGCGCCGCGCGAAACTGTGTCTTCGTCAAAGCCGTTCATTTTGTTTCCGTTGCGTTATTTTGACAGTCAAGTAATTTATGAATAACAAAAACGAGATAACCGTATGATAAATTAATTTTAATTGAAATATTAAACGACCGTTCGCGCGTACACTACACTTTCCGAAAATGATCGATATTTTCCCCAGATGTCACGCGTGTACGATTCCCCTTTCGAAACTTTATAAACGAGTTCCACGATTAACAACGTCACTATGGATTTTGATAAATTTATCCAACTATGAGAGTCTTTGCTCCTTTGTACGTGACGTTGAGTAACGTTCGCAATCTCCGTACTAATTTCCGAATTCGCTTTCGATAATGTCGATTTCCTATGAGTCGCTGCTAAACTAATCGCGAGACGCGTAGCGTTATAATTTCTAATCCTAATAAGACACAGTACGGATACGAGATTAATACGAACGAGACTAATCTCTTTCCTTCGATATTTCTTTCTCTTTTTATGCAACTCGCGCGCATATCATCGACCTATTTGTTTAACTCTCTTTGTTACTACTATGCGTTAGATTATATTAGAATTTGACCGATGACGTTAATTTTGTAACCTGTATAATTTCAATAAATGTTTGATTAATTATTTGCTTTTTGTTCTATCTTCAAAATTGTTTTAAGTATTGTATTTCATCTTTTTTCTTTTCACTTGACCCCTCCATTTCCTTTTTGTCTTTCAAAGTACGCTAGTACTACGCAATCTAACATCAAATCAACGCTCCGCGCTGTCCACGCCGATATCGATTACCACTTAACAAATAAAGAGAAACGTTTTTTTCCCTTTTTCTTTTCGTTCGCAGAAAGATCTTTTTACTTCTATTCTTCGTCTAGACTATCTCTCGCAAGGTAGAATTTTCTACATGGTGTTTGCGTCGAGGTGGTTCACGCGTCTGGACGTGAAGTCACGCACCGCTAACGCGTAAGAATCTTAACGAATTACTGTGTTCGCCGACGAATACGCGTTAGCTCGTAAGTCTAATTACCAGGAAATAAACGAGAAATGCATTTTTGTTAGTTCGCAACAACGATTAGAATAAATATTCAAAGACCTTCGCGTATTTCCTAATGTCCATATAATCGATCGAAAAAATTGACACGATTATTAAAAATTAGGCCATCTGTTTCGTTTAATCCGTCATATTTGCAGAAAATTATTTACAAAATTATTCGACGTGTTATCCGAATTAAAAAATTTTTCATTGGATCATCGAGAATTATTCACTGCCGATGATAATTAATCGATACAAGGGAAAGAGAAGTCGAAAACGAACGTCACGCTATCAATCGAATCTTCCTCGAAGCTCAGCTTCCCCGATAACCGTCGAGTCTAGAGAACGACTTTAACATGGTCGATAAATTAACGACCATGAGAAAGCTACGAAGGAATTGCGAGAGCTTGTAACCTTTACCTACATTTTGAATAACATCGCTGCGAGCCGGGTCATCGCGAGTACTACCTTTGATTCCCGTTATGACTTTTGGAATATTACGGTTTCCGTTATATAGGTACGAGGACGGACCGGTTTAAACCGGTCCCCGATATTCTCCAAATTTGTAGCACCGTGTGCCGTTGGGGACACTACAATGTATACTTATCTGCACTGTGAATCTATCGAAGTTTGAAAAAAATTTTTTCTTATCAAATTCGGTATCGAAAGTTCGATACCTGACACGATATATCGTTTAATATTCAAATAATTGAAAACGGTTATTTGTCTACACATTTCGAAAATAATTTTGGAATTATCTAGATCACGATTACGCTTTCGTTCGATCGAATCCCCATGCTCGAAGTTACGATCGCAAACCAGGGATTCCAAAACGACTTTGATAGTCGTTTTTGTCGGTTACGGTTATGAGTACGGTTATGGTTACGATTCGATGCTCGGCTTAATACTTTTTCCACCGTTGGCAGCTTCCAAGACGAAATGAAAGCAGCACGACGACGTCGACGTCGTTGGTCTTACTCTCTACTTTTCTCTCTCTATCTTTCTCTTTTCTTTGCTTGGATGTTCAACAGGTTAACGACGCTTCTTACTTACAGAGATGAACGGAGACGCACTCGCCCATCGTCTTCTTAACTTTCAAGTGCAATGAATAATTAACAAAGCTGTCGCACCTTGTAATCTGCGCAAAGCTTCCTAATTAAGACCGATTCCTTCGCTAAATTTATTTAAACGACGTCGAAAGAAAAAGAGAGTCCGACTAAACGTATAACCTATATATGTATGTATAAATTTCTCGATGCTCTCTAGGATTACATCACGAACGAAACGGTTACGTCGTCGGTAGATAATCACGAATTCGATACGGACTTCTTCCTCGTTGTCTTCTCTCTCCTTTCAGCGAGCCGTAATTTCTATGAAAGTTTCTAAGCCGCGAGACGAAAGGAACGGACACTCATTTGCACTAATTATCGAAAGACCGGATGGAAACGGATACCGTTCGAATACCATTCGAAACGTTCGAGTTTTCTTCTTGCCGATAATAATAAATTAAAAATTGACTCGATTTGGAAGGCCGTATTGTCAAGTAAAATGGCCAGATACGGTGATGGCGTTAATTGGAGCAAAGATACATCGGAGGTAACTTTGTCGCGAGTAACTGAAAGCTGCTGAACGCAAAGAGAGATGAAAGAGCGGGAAAAGAGAGAGAGAGAGAGAGAGAGAGAGAAAGAAAGAGAGAGAGAGAGAAAGAAAGAGAGAGAGAGAGAGAGAGAGAGACGGAGTGAACACCGTGGTAGAGTATAATGAGGTAGTGTATTCGAAAGAAAGAGAGAAAGAGAGAGAGAAGGAAGAAGATAAGAGTTCGCGGATGAAAGCGGAGAAAAGGAGGAAGAAAGAGAGTTGAAGGAAGAGGCACCGGGCGAATCGAAGATGAGGAGGCCGAAGTTGGCCGTTTGCCACCACCGTTGATCCTCCTCGTCGTCGACGTCCTCGTCTTCGTCGTGGCGGCGGCCTCTTTGACCCGCTTTCTCTTTTCCCACCCGATTTGTCTCGTGAACATGCTTACCGCGTTTTCTTCAACCGGGAAACTCGCGACGCCAGGAATTACCACCTGCCGACGACGCGACTCGCCACCGCGACGAGTCGGATTTCTTTTTACCGCCTTCTATTCCGAGAATTCCTGGAGATGGTGAAAAGGAAGAGAGTCGAGAGAGAGAAGTGGCTTCGATCGCGTTTCTTCTTTAAGAAAGAGAGATCGCGTACGTATTACCAGGGAACGATGAATTCAAGTCGCATTTAATCATTTCTATGAAAGATTTCGTTACGTTTCATCGTCGCGTTATGTTCCGGACAGATCCTTTGAAAATCGAAGCGAGAAAAAGTAATGAATATTTTTTGTCGAACCTATTGTCTTGCCTTTGTCTGTAAACAAATTTTTTGCGTGCAATAAAAGTAGGTTGCGGTTTCGCCACAATGTTCATTCATTTCTTCTGCGTGGTACGCGATAATCTATCGAGGCGACCAAGCGAATCGATTTTATTACTTCGAAAATCAATATTTCTAATGTTTCAACCGAGAGTTTAATATTTCTTCGGTTATAATTATCGTTGTTTTATGTTCCTCCTAATAAAATATACCGATGCTCAAGAAAGTCATTGTTATTAAAGTTTTACGTGATTCGATTTGTTAAGTCGAGCGTATAGCGACAAAGAAAGTTTTCGAACGTAAGATTCACTTCCATCGAAATTGATACCGATGCCCCTCCCTCGGAACCGCCATGAATCAATGAAAGTCCATAATCAAATCATTGGTCAAATTAAGTAGAGCGAATTTCCCGGCGAGAATAAAAGGTAGAAAGTTTATTTTCTAAATAAATTCGAAGAAAACATATCGCTCTTATCCTATTCGAGGTAATACGCGTTTCCAAGTAAACGGACGTTCACCCCTCGAATCGTTAACACACTTCATGATCTCACAATATGGCATAATGAGAAGGAGAAAGAAGGAGAAAGAATTTGCCGGTCCCTTCGTCATTGTATCTCGATCGTAAAATTCAAATCGGTAGTTTCTATGTAATCGCGTGTAATATATACGTGGAAATAAAATTAGGGTCGAACTAGAGAAAGAGAGACGAAGATAATGAAAATAAGACTTAACGGATGTCTTCCTCTGGGATAAAGTTTCTAATCCGCGTTTGTTACCGTACGCTGCGATATTTGCCATATAAAATTAGAAATTGTTGCTGGATGATTACGAAGGCTATAGGTGTCAGCGTCTGTTTCCTATCTCTATCATTTGTGCGTGTGCTCGGGAAGGTGCCAGTACGGTATACGAACGTTTATGACTTCGCATTTAATCTCGACTCCGAGCGTAATACCTGTTCTTACTTCTCCTTCGCTTACAATTAGTTCGAAACGATTTACTCGAAAATTGACTGTGACTGCGTTCTTTGATAAAAAAGGGTCTCACGGAACGACGCTGCAAGAACGTTACACCGGTAAATAGAAGCGACGCTCGTTGTATCTTGACCTATATACAATTTGTGTTTAGAATGAATTGCATCTGCGAATTTATAATTACGTCTATAATAATCGCTGAGTTTGAATGAAGGGTGAGTACCAGACGAGACCCCTCGTTAAAATCGTGCCCGATGAATGCTCGTTCTCTCTCTCTCTCTCTCTCTCTCTCTGTCTCGTCGCTTAAGAAATCCCGGCGGCCGATGATCGCGTCGCAATAAATTGTCTCCATTTATTCCACGCTCCTTCTATTTCCATTGTGCAAAATATTTTCCCCCTAAGAGTTAAAAAACCGTAGCCCACGGCGAAAGGGCCGTCCTAATTCGTTCGCATAGTCGGCCAGGTATTTATCGACGAAGGAAAAACGTTTCAAAAGGGTCGCCGGTGGAAAATGACAAAAGTTCTTTAATTAAATCGTCGCAGTGTAATAAAACCAGCCCGAGTAAATTCGCGCGAGATTTCTGACGACTGAAAGACACGGCTTTACGGATAGAAACGCAACGTGACTGTAGCGACTCGCACGTAGATAAATAGGCGTACGTGAGTGTATGTACGGTGGCGGGCAATAAAAGTGTAACGTTTTAATTGCTCGCGTTGCGCAACCGTATATAATATCGTTCGGCTAAAACCACGTGCGAGAATGTGTAACGGGTGTAGCGGTGCTTAATAATCAAGGCATCGAAGCAAACACATCTGGTCAGGTAGGGGAAGTTTATTAACCGGGGGACACGTGTTCTTTCTTCGGTCCTTAAAAGCGTCGAGAATAAATTACAATCTCCCCTTGCAAAAGAGATACGACCAAATCGGAAAAACGAACGCTTTTTACGGCCATTATATTCGCTCACCTCGAAGAATAAATCACTTTTCGTTCGATAACTATCGCGGCTACCCGGCCGTACTTGAAAACGAGTTCGTTCGTGGAAAACCGAGGAAGGATTTCGATGTTATCGGAACTGACTTTCGAACGCCTCGAACATTATTGATACCGGCCGATGCCACGAACTATCTCTGTGGCGTTCGAATGATTTTCTGTGAATTTTTCTTCCGTCCTCCTTAATATAGTCAATGCACGGAGATTGCATAATCCGTTCTGGACAGCTGCACGGAAGTCGAGGAAACTAAAACTCAAGGAAGACGCGTAACAGCTGTGAGAAGAATAATGTCAGATTTCGCGATTTAGTGCTGTTTAGTCGTTATTGGAACGGAATCGAGAGTCATCTCGTGGCAAGCGCTATCCTTTGTCTAGTTTCTCTTTTTCCGTGAAAATGAATAAATTGTTTCAATTACGTTTACGTGACGCGACGTTAAATGATAAATCTTTCACGGGACTCAAAAGACGCTGGGACAGAAATTATTTACCGAGATTTGTCCTTTCGATTTATGCCAAACGCTGTTATTTAATTTCTTATCTAGCGTGCGAGCAAAGCGAACGATTCACGCTCTATAATTTTATTACACGATGAGAGCCGCATGAGAGCCGCACGAACGTCGATGTATAATCTTCGGAACAATCTCGAAGAAAAATTTACGAAAGGACTAGAAACAACGTAAACGGGCGAGCGAAGCTAACGATGCAACTCTATATAAACGTAACTAGCGAGTTCATTAGGCATGAATCCTAATATGAATTTCATACAATGCACACGTTCCTCCGGTAACCTTCAAGCTAACTATTTACAATACTTGGAAAGAAACTTTCGGGGATAAACAACCAGACAAACCGTAGATAGACATAACGAGTGTAATAAATTTAATGAAATACTCAAACATTCTCATCGTTCTTCCAATTATGTAAAATCGATAAACAAGAGCACGAGAATCAGGATAGAGCAATCGTTATGAAACAACACTCCTAATTGACGAAACTGCGAAGGCGAAGAAGAGCCGTTAGAAATAAATTAGAAATAAATTAGAAAAGTCGTTGTCACCAAAAAGTAAAAGAAGAATTACGAAAGCTCGAACCGTTGTCTCCTAAACTCGTTAATTAAGATCTTCGATCTCGAGCGCGTTAGAAAGTACCACTTTGGTCTCTGGTTATTCTTCTTCCTGAAGAGTAGGAGGAGGAGAGCTGTGAAAAAGGTGAAAAAAATGAAAGCGAGAAGAAGAAAAAGAAGAAATACGAGTCTCGAACTCGGAAGAAACGGGGTTCTTTCTCCGTGCCTTTGCCGTAATATCGTTTTATCGGATCTACCGTTATGTCGATCCGTTCCGCATCGACAGTACGATCGTCGTTTACGCACGTCGTCGACGTTCGCATAGCAACACACCGGAAACCTTTGCTGTTGGAATCGTATTGAAAAGAGAGTCAGAGANNNNGGGGGGGGGGGAGAATGAAGAAGAGAAGTTCGATGCGCCCTCAAAAGATTTCCATTCTAATTGTAAGATCGACGATCGATCGGTGGAACGATCGCGATAGATCTAACTGTAGTCTATACACGACTAACGCTTTGGAGACGATTTCGTTGCTCGTAAAAGTCCGAGTTAACTATCTTGAAAAAATAGATACCTATCTAAGTCTCTTTCTATTTTTTGATTACAGTCGATCGTCCGATTTCTAGAAACTGGTCTCCGTACTTTCGCTAATTGTAACTGTTCCATTCACCTTTCACTCGATTCAATTTCTGAGAATACACCGAACGTAATACACTTGACGATACGTCGTTTCTTCTTGTAACATTGCCGCCGACCGATTCGATCGATTCCAAAGACTACACCTCGCAATTTTGCCGATCATACGAATTAGGTAGACGTAGGATCCTCTTGGTGCATCGAGCTGGCACGGATAGCAACGATCGGCCTCGGCGGAGGGCGCTTCGAGCGATTTCGAGGCTATCGCGTTAACCGCGCGACGTAGGTGGTAATTTTCTTTGGCGAAACCGATTTGATCGAACGGTATCGTCTTGGAGCGTTCGATACTACGTATGTGATTTGTGTATCAAAGAATCACCGCACTTGTGGGAGAGATCTTATTTCCATGGAATCGATACTTACTAAATCGTCCGATGGAGTGTAGGTATCGTTAATAAAATTCGTATTATTCGAGAGACCGGACTTTTACTTTTCTCACGTTCGGCGACTTGATTAGAAACGACTAGAAGATACGATTTATTACGTCGGAAATCCTGTGGCACGACCTTATCTACCAAAGCAGAGCTCCGAGGAAAATAATTACGTAATTAGCGGCGTATTTATCTCGCAAGCTAATGAGAGAATGCGTCCGTAGACGTAGAAGCGTCTACTCAAGAGACGTCTCTTAGAACTTATCCATGATTCTGGATTCGAAGTAAACCTTCGTCGACTTTCTATAATATATCCTAATCCACACCGTTTCAAAATAGAACATCGAATTCCATGAATACTAAGTAACTCCACGTTTGGTTCTCTAGGTCAACGTACCGCGACTCACGCCCATTCAACATTCCATTTAATACGAAAGACCTTCGCGCGTTCAACGTGTTTATTTCTGTCCCCTTAAGAAGCGAAGTTAACCACGCTTCGTAAAGTACGTTAGTCGTAAAACGATCGAGATGCGACGAATACTCGCTCGAAGTCGGAGTTAAGCTCGGAGAGCGAGACAGGATTTTAATTCTCGGTCTGTGTTGTTCCGCCACGGGTTGCGGCGAAGTTCCGACAAAGCCGTTTCCCAACGAATTAATTAGACTGGCACACACGGCTCGGTTATTACACGGTAGAACGTACCTACGCTAGATCTCGCGAAACCATAGCTCACCATTCGTAATCAAATTAACTCGGTAAATTAAACGCAGTTGTCTCCAAGAGTTAACGTTTCAAAGCCAAAAGAGGTCGAGGAGATCGTTGATCGGTGACCTTTCGCGAAAGGAACAATTTTCGGTGTTTGAGGATACTGACCTTTGATGAGGGTTTCTGAAGAAAGGTCGCTATACCAGCGCGAACTCTGTTCTTAACACCACGCACGGTTCCCTTGGCACTGCGAATGGCTTCCCTTTCGAGAATCTTGTAACCGGCGAAGCACTCGTCCGTCTCCTTCTCCCCGAGAGCTCCGGCTTCCTTCTTAGCGTCCTTACTCGTGTCCTCGTTGCCGTCGTGCTGCCTCAGCTCGTTCAGATGAAAGTTGTAGAATCTGTCGTCGTCGTAGACGTACTTGTAGCCGCTCGATCGATTATAATTAGCGTAGAACTCGGCGGCTGCGTGTTCTTGCTCTATTCTCTCCTGTTCCTGTTTCCTTTCCTCGTAGGTGCTCTCACGAACGACCGGAGAAGCAGTCCCGCTGCCGTTTCGATCGACGAAGGGCTCCGGACTCCTTATTCTGGGGGTAGAGGAAGCTTTCGATAAGGACGACGTACCGGACGGTGACGGTGATGCGCTGGGAGAGGCTAACTCTTCTCTGGAAAGATCATCCTCGCAGGTATGACGGCGATGATCTCGATCGAGCTCCGCGACCTCGTCGCTTCCGGCTTCCACTCGTTCTTCGGCGTCCTTGACTACTCCACCAAGGTCTTTACTCCTTGAGTGTACTCGCTGTAGATGCTCCACGCTCTCCTGGACGCTTTCTTTCGAGGATTTGATTCCGTTGACGTTTCGAGAAACAATCCTACCGTTGAGCTCGCCACCGTTCAGAGAATCGCAGCTGATGTTGCTCTCGTTATCGTCACTGTCCAGCTCGGCGCCGCTGCTGGTCAAGCTACCGGTACGGTCGTGTTGGCCAACCGACAGGATCACAGTGGTTCCACCTCCGGCACCCTTGTTGGCATTTTTCTTTTTCGGCAACGGTGGTGGTGTACCGTCCAGGTCGCTGCAGGTCCCACTGTCCAAGGTATCGCTAGGTGAACACTGTCCGCTGGACATCACCATGGCGTTCAGCGGGTTTTGATAGGAGTTGTAATAGAAACAGCCGCTGGATCGACTGGTCAGGGGAGAAGAATTCGGTGTATCCAACGTCACGCGTTGCACCATATCCTTCTCGTTCTTCTCGCGATCGTTGTTGTTGTTGTTGTTGTTATTGTTGTTGTTATTGTTGTTGTTCTTGTTCTTGTTGATCTCGTTGTTATTGTTCGCGGTGTCCTGCTCGTAGGCGCAATTTTTCTTATCTCTCGAGGCGTCACCCCCGACACTGATTCTCACACAGCCCTCACCGACAACACCACTCTCGCGAAGTTTTTCGTTCACAAGATTCGTCGCACTCACAGTCGTCGGCACAGCACCGTCGCGCTCCGCTACGGACGAACGTTCGCACGTTACCCCGTTATTCCTCTTCTCGTTGTCGTCCAGGGTCAACCTTACCGTCGATATCACCTTCCCGTTCTTATCACCATCCGGATTGATCTTGATTTTGACTACGTGGGATGCCTGTTGCCGTTGTTGCTGCTGATGATAGTGATGCTGTTGCTGCTCCTGATGCTGCTGGACGCTGCTCTGCCTCCCGTAGCCGTTCGCGCTTTGTACTTCCGGGATTCGTCTCTTGGTACTCGCCGCGGGATCCACGACACGAGAGCCAACGAATACCGTTGCTCCGGCACCTGTGCTCAGAGCTGGAGAGGATGGAGGGGAAACTGCCCGGATTGACACAGTCTGCCGAGCGACTTGGTTGCCATCCCGACTCTGAGTCTTTGCCGGTAGTGGTGGTGGAACGGTCATCGTGCTAACCTCGTCCATGCGTACCTACATTTGAAAGCACTTTGCTCTTGTAGATCGATATTTACCTTTTCTCCTTTTACCTTGTTTTCTTTAATCTTCTTCCCCCCCTCCTCTCTCTCTCTCTCTCTCTCTCTCTTTCTCTATCTCTTTCTATCTTGTTCCCTATCGATGTTCTATCGAACGATCAAGTTCGAAGCTAAACCAGCATCGTTTAACACTACCGTTACCTAATTTCTTGCCTCTTTCTCTTTCCCCTCGACATCGATTCTAATCCGTCTACCCTAGATTCTAAAATCGATTAAATCGATCGACGCGTAACGATTCCGAAGTAGACACGCTTCGATTCTCGAATCCGATTCCCTTTCTCCTTCGTCACTCTTTCGAGAAGGAACAGGAATCAAAACGGCCTTCTCTCATTGACCTTTCCTTTCTCCGTGTGAATCACTTACCTGGCAACGATACCCAAAACGCGCATTTCTAAACGATGACGCGTTAACAAGTTCTGCTTTCGACCAAGACATTTACCTACGTGTCGCGGATTGCGAAAAGATTAACGTAACTTTTGCGAATGTGATAAACCGATTTTAACATAAGTATACCGCGAAAGTATTTTATCTTTGTCATAAAATATGTTGGACGACCGGTCGACGATACGCTAGCAAACGTACCATATTGCACGAAACTCAAACGACGACGAATCGAAAGGGATCCCATGCAAAAGAACCCATCTTAACACACCGGCAAGTGGCACATCCCATAGAATATGTAAAGTAGGGTCCACGCAAAGTAGCTTTCTCCATCCAAAACTATCCTGCCATCGGAAAACAGGTTCGACTACGACCTCCAACGCCCGTGTCGATTCACCCGATCTTCGAGATCGAACACCGAGTGTTCCCAAAATAGCCGAACCTGAGAGAAGCGAACACCTTCACTGTAGTCTCGTGGTTAAGGATCCGGTGCTCGGGGCAAAAACGGAGATGTCTCGGAGCCTGTGACTGGAAAACAGCTGCGTGCACCTAACAGCGCAGAGGAGAAGAAACGAAAGAGAAAGAGAGAGAGAGAGA
>JAIFRP010004366.1:644022-667562 GCA_032403825.1 Odynerus spinipes
AGAGAGAGAGAGAGAGAGAGAGAGAATATTCGTTATCTTCTGGCAAGAGCGTTATTCAAACCGATGCGTTTCTCGGAGCGTAACCGATGCGTTTCTCGGAGCGTAAAAGAGACGAACACTCGAGGACGATTTTAGAGCGTTTCCACGTCGGCAAGTTGCGTGAATTATTCCCCAGAAGATTCAGCTTGATGGATTTAAGTGAAACGTCGCGAGGGCGCCGCGGGAATGTGCGTTCTACCTGGAGACAGTATTTTTCGTGAGAAATAAAGACGATACGAGCATGACATACAGCCACTCGATTTTTCATACATACATACATACGTTACTCCCGTGATAGTAGCGACGACTAATGGAGCCTCGCGAGCGAGCTCTTACACGGTCCAGCGGAAACGTACTCGTAATTTCGGGCTCGACTTTACGCTTCTTTCAAGGTAAACCAGCGAGCAGTTTCTCGCGAGCGTATGCTTTTCCACTGAGAAAAATTCCTCCCCTCTCGCAACTCCGCTTTCGCGAGTTAATCGACGGAAATTCGAGGTAAACGTCTCTTCCGCTTCTAGCTGATTCTTTCTTTGTGGTTTGCTCGTTTGGGATGGGTCAAGGTCGATGCATCGTTAATTATCTCGGGTGAAGGTGAAAAAAAAAGTAGAGGAGAAAGTTTGACGAGAAGTAATCGTTGCTAACAACGAGAGAGAACGAGACATCGTATAGAATTAATCGAAGATAAAGCTATCGATCTGGACGATGGTCCATCTCGGCGCGTAGGTGGTCGTTGAATTAATGCCGAGCCGAAGAAAATCGCGATCCCTCCCCTACCAATAGGCAATATTGAAAGGAAACGAAGAAACCCGCGTCCCATATAGAACGCCATATAACATGGAATAAATACGACGTTACGAGAGTAAATCTATAAGAAGGGACGTTGAGTAAATTCATAGGCGTGGAAGTAGTCTCGTGGAACGGCGTCTTTCGGCGCACGATTAAGCGGCAACGCCACGCGTCGAATATCCACGATCGATCCTCCCTCGCGTCGCCGACAAAGCGAGAAAGCCCTCACTCCCTTCTTCCCTCTCTCTCTCTCTCTCTCTCTCTCTCGCTCCCTCTTCCTCTTCCTCTAACCCAGAGAGAAGCCGGAGGTGCGACAATGGTGGTGACCCTAACGCAGAAATGACTGACGTCATTGGATGCCTCGCGAGATGGGCCGCATTATTGATTTTATATCGCGTTTAGAAAGGCCACTGCTACGAAACGCCGTCGCGTCCCAAGGATTCCATTCCGCCATCGTTCCCTCGATTTTTCTAATGAAACGCGAGAAGAGCGTTTCCCGCACTCCCCCCCCTACCTTCCTTCCTTCCTGTCTCTTCTTCTACCCATTCCGCCGGGAGGGATCATCAATTTCCGTTCTCCGTGATCGCAACGTCCGGTTGCGGGGCGACGTTGGCTTTTCGCGCTTTTTCCAAGATCGTGCCAATGCCTAACTCGAGTGTAGTCCACGAGCGTCAGAATGAAGGATCCCGCACACCCTCGGCGATTATCCAGAGTTCCCATTAAGGAAGAAGGGGACGTTCTTAAGGCTCGGGAAATTGAAGTTTGGTGTAAGTGGGATCGATCGATCGAACGGCACCCGGCTTTAAACCCTTCTCTCAGGTGGTGAGATGATTACGCTTCGAGTGTACTGCCCTTCTCTGTTGTGTACGACATGTACATATATATACACGTATATACACGGATGTATAATTCCACAGAGAGACTTCAAAATAATCTTCCACTGTCGTGAGCTTTCGCCTAGAGGCTCGTCGCCCTTATCCTTTTTCTTCCTCTTCCTCTTCCTCTTCCTCTTCCTCTTATTCCCTCTTTCTTCCTATTGCAGGTGTTGAAAGATAGTAGAGTCGATAGAACCTTTTATCTTTTCGCTTGTAGCCGAGATTTTCGAACGAATTACGGTCGGATCGAATTCCAGCGGGCAAAGTAGCATCGCTCGAGGACGTTAGCAAGGCGCTTCGGTTGGATTTCAATCCTTCAAGAGTTCCCATTCGAATCCGTTTGATCGAGATGCAAAGCGATTAAGAACGATCTCTATTCTGTCTGACTCCCTCTCTCTTTTTCTCGCGCTCTCGGTGTTTGCCCTCTCAAATGCACCGAGAATGTCGTCTCCTCTTCTTTCAGAGAACTTTGGAATCGGAAACGTTCGAGACTGTTTGCCGATCGAGCGATTATAGTTATCGTCGGATAGGAATGGTTCTCACCGTTAGCGCGAATGGTCCTAAGAATGTGCAATAACCCAATTATGAGAAAAACGTCTCTTCGATGCGAATAGAGAAAGAAAAGGAGAAAAATGTTACGGTGCGCGTAGATTGATGCGAGTCGAATATAAAAACGCTCGAAGGTTCGCGGCTTGGAAAAGAAACGAAGGAGGAAGAGAAGGAGGAGGAGGAAAGTGGAAAGTTCGAAAGGAAATCGTTCGTGAGTGTCTTGGAAGTAGACTGCGAGAAAAAAGTTACCTTATTCCCGATCTCGAAAAAGCACTTTGTTTCCCCTCTACGTACACGCAAGAGTCTGTCGTCTTTCTATCTCGCTTCTTCCTCTCTCTCTCTCTCTCTCTCTCTCTCTCTCTGTCTCTCTTTCTTTCTCTCTCGCGCGCGATTCAACGACGGATAGACGACGGAATCGCGATGAATAGAAAAATTCTAAGCGGCGTTCGCGACAGGATAATGCAAGCTCAACGGTCACGAATTTCTCCATACAACCGATATCGATAGAACTCTTTCGAATAAATCGCCCGATACGATGTTTCGCTTTAGAATTCGTTTCTTTAGCGCTCGATTAACATCTTCTTTATAAGTCAATGAGTGATTCCGGTTCGAATTACCATTTCAAAGAGGTCCAAGTGTGCCACGTTAAGATCTCGAAAAAGCTTCTCGCAGTTTACGTACTATCGATGCCAATACCGAAATTTTATTTTGAACGTATAAAATATACCTAGGTATTGTAGATACACCAGTTCGTGACTATTTCGGAAGTATACCACAACTTCGATGGATTTATAGAACTTTGAAAAAGTGGACTCTAATGTCCTATACATTCCGAGGACTTCACCGAACTGCCTAACTTCACGTTACTCTCCCCGTATCCCAAACTCGTACAAAAATTATCATATCCGAACAACCCAGACACACTGACTCCCCTCCACCCTTTAACAAATTTTAAGTTCTAAATTCGAGTTGCACGCCTCTCGATAATAATCCTACCTGACAGCTTTATATCCGAAGGGGTAAGAGTTTTGGTAAAAAAGGAAAAAATTTCGATTGGAAATAGCACACAGAACCAGAGCTCGCGTTCGAGTTCGCGTACGAAGACCTGTCGATACGAGGTGTCGCCAGAAACCGGACGCGCATCAACACCTATCCGGAGCAAATATCCGGGATATTTCGTGGATCGAGTCATCCTTTCCCCTTGCCATCCCCCGCCCTGCCATTTGCCTTACAGTTCGCGTACCGAGACGGTCAGAGCAAATTGCACTTTTATGGAAGCTTGCCATCGTGTGCGCGTATCATAACCGATTCTTATCGATACTCGTCGGCGACGATGACAAGAGGTTACAAAAATGCAAGGGTACTCTTAAACCATTCACCATGTAATTTTATCCGAAACGGCAAATTGTTCTAGTACGGAGAACGGTCAATGGGAAATCTAAACAAGAATTTCTAGATTTTCCTTTTTTTGTTTATAGACGTTTCCGGTAGCTCAAAGTCAATGATACATGGCGATCGTCGTTTTCTCAAAACGAAGATCCTGTCGATGATGTACAATTTATTAATTGTTAATATAAAATATATGAACGTAGAGGCAATTAGAGAAATAGTTTTCGTAGTAATTAGTTCTCGACCATGATTAGTTGTTAAATGTAATGAAGTCTCTTTTAATAATAACGTAGCTACATTCTCTTCCGGTATAACGTGAGTTGCTATTTCGTTGCCCACGCAAACAAGAAAATTGTGTACTTTCCGGCTGGAATACTCCGCTACGTAATGTAGTTTGAACTAGATCGGTAAACCGAGCATTCTGGTTGCAATTTTTACAGTTCTTTTAACTAGCACAAAAGAAAGAAGGGTAATCATCATAATCTCGAAGGACGTTCGCATCGTTCCGAATTTATCGTCAACGTTTCAAAATCGATGGTTCCTTTTGCACGACGAGGAAGACGGACCGTCGACGGTGGAGCAATTTCTTGCACGATTACCCAGCTTTAGGAACACTTCCGATATCTTCGCGTAATGATTCAAGGTTGAGTATGAAAGTCTCTCGATTCGGTCGAGTAGCCTTGGCCCAACTGCTTTTGTCGCTGCGTATAAAACGCATTTGATAATGTCGATAAAATATTTATGTACTTGCTACGTTACCAAATCCCTGCAACAACAAACACTTTTAAATGAAACGAAGTCGTTGTTAAAATTATTAAGATCGTTGAAAATGATTCTATTCGTGTGGTGTAGAAAATGATTTCAAAAAGACGCATCCTTAAAAAAAAATTTCTTTTTGTCCCAACGGAGACGGATTTTAGTATGCCAATCGCAATTTGATATAAATTTCCATGAGATTTCACAGACGCTTAAGCAAAATAATAGTTTCAATTTAGGCGGATCACGTATAAGCTACAATTTGCGTATCAGATACGGCTTTGAAATCCAAAGCGTGGTATGCTTCGGATATGCTGCCGAAAGCATGATCGATTTAAAAACAATTTGAGATATGCATATGCAACTACGTATATCTATGTAACGAAAAATAGCGAGCTCTAAGAACTTTGTGCGTAAACAATTTTTTGACGTTATTTTTCCTAAAATCTCATCGATATTACAGGCATTGAAACTATAATAATTATAAATTAAATTAAACGAATTATAATATTTATATGAAGATACTGGTGAGACTATAATGGGTATAAATGCTAATGAAAAAAAGACGAAGAAAGGACACGTCTCACTTATTTAAACATAAGTCTCACCGTGCGCCTACAGAAGGCTTCCCTCCAAACAAGACGTACGCGTATCTACCTCACAGTAAAATGCTCCGACTTGTACGTGCGTCGACACCTAAATCCCTTTCTACTCCGCTTTCTTCTCTCTCTCCTCCCTATGAATAAACATCGAGCTCGCTTTTTTATGAATAAACATCGGGACTTCTCGGAGTCGATAGTCGCCAACTAGCGTAGCTACGCCCGTCCTCGAGCAGAACTTTAACATCTCTGTTCTAGAATCTCTCCTGGGATAAAGTATGAAAGATTTTACATAAAATTTATTTAAAAAAAACCGAAACGAAATATCTCGAACGTTACTTTCGAGGCAGAGATATCCCCGTTAAATTTTTCCTTTAATGAAGACGATAAAAACGACAATAAAACGCGAAGTTTCTATGGGTTTTAATTGTAACCCTGGGTAGATAAAACTCCGAACGATCGTTTCGACGAGGATGAATCTCTTGGATGGACCACCACTATCCTTTGGTAATTTATTATTCTGTTTTATCAAAGCCGGTTACAGGTCGCGGATTCAAAGGAAACTCGATGGATAGATAAACGATGCCCGTATGAATCGTTAGCGAAGGTGATTAAACTCGAGAATGTTCCGTTAACATACACAAAAAGAGAAATAGAAGGAGAGAGAGAGAGAGAGAGAGAGACTATCAACCTATTCCGCGAACTAGGTAGAGTAAAATCAAATAAAAAATAATGAGACTATGCCAAAGTATCGCGAAAAGCGATCAACGTCCATGTCGTAAATTAAAAGACGACGGGGTATCGCGTTTCTCGCCATATCGGCTCGTTCACTTTTAACGAAGGCAAATTTTCGCCATTCTCTTTTTTCCTTCACGAAGTACTCGACCGACGAATATTTTCTAACTCTCGAATGGTGCACGTTGTGCGCCACAAACGATAACGGAATGGCGATTAGGCGATCGAGACGATCGAACGGTATCTGGATCGTTTGGCTAGTCGCCAATGATCGAGCAATTATTTAAACATCGTAGGAGGGACTTCTCCGATGTAACGCATTGTTACCGTTAAACGTACGCCCGCGAGGGTTTCCATCCGAAGAGTTGAAGTGGATTTCATCAAACAATGGCTTATATGTATTTACATGACATGTGTATACACCGTCACGGAACCCCGCAAAGTGGGTCTCTGCTCTGAAAGGGGAGAACGTTATAGAAATTGTGTAGTTCGATTAAAAGAGAAAGCATTTCGTAACCTATCAACGTAATTGAACGTTCTTTCCTTTTGCGTTTTTGTTCATTTTCCCACATAGGAAAGTTAATCCAGGGGATCGGCTAATTTAATCATCCATCGGTGAATTTAATTAATTATAATTAAAAAGATAGAAGGACAATGTCGCGTATAATGAACGAAATGCAACGGCACCAACTTTGGCTCCTGACATTTAGCGAATCACTGATAACTAAAAAACACCGTCGCCGTTCGTCTTTTTGACGGTAACGACCACGAACGAACGAGTACTTTTCCAAAGTGCGCTCGTATCGTCGGTCATCGATCTTTCGTTATCGCGAAGTAAAAAAACTGGGTAGCGCTAAAAAAAGGTGCAACTCTTAATTAGAAAAGTAATCTGTGGCCATTGGAAGTTCTTGTACCGTGAAAATATAATATTTAAGGACCTTCGGGGAGGAATAAAAACTTTTTAAAATAATGGCGATATTCGTCGAATTTAGTGCCGAAATTTCGAATTATTCGATTTTTACATTCATATAAAATCAAAAAGTGTTTTACTTGCACCTTAAACGCGGCAAGTTTCACTTCTTCGTTTATGAAGTTTCTAAGTTTAAACGTATACGCGCGCGCGCGCGCGCGTGCAAGAGAGAAAGAGAAAATTGCAGCTTTAGAATTTCTCGCCACAGACCTCGAGTATTAGTCTTTCCTAACTAGGAAATAATTTAAAGAGATCGTGATAATTAATAAACTTTGAGACTTTTCGTAAGACGGCATGAAGATTTATCCCGAGATTCGTGATCGTTTACACTCTCGTTAGATTTTAATCGAATTAGTATGCAAGAAGCATAGATATATATTAACGTTAAACAAATGGTTTATACGTGTATCCATATTGAATTCTGCAGTGGTGTACGGATTTCGAGTAATAATCGATGAGGCCATCGTACCTCTACCTACATTCGCACGTCAAAATGAAATTTCCTACGCAGCTCGATGGAATTAATCGAGCAAATGGAAGGTACCACTTCGCAAATCGGTGCTCCGGCACTTCCAATTAAAATGGACGACAAGTCTGCCATCGCGCAACTCGAATTTACGAGCGGATTCGTTCGTTCCGTCCGTTCGAGTATCTTCGCCTCGAAAATCGTTTAATCTCGTTTCTTCTTTTTTTGTCTCTCTCTTTCTCACAAGCTTTTCCCGACTCATCAATCGTACCGATTTCAATCGTTTCGTTGCACGTGATTTTTCGTCGAATCGAATGCTATTGGTAATAACCGTACCACTGTAAATGCACGGATACACGACGCGTCGCGACGGTAGAAACGGGCGGACCGGAGAGAAACAAAATAACACGAACTTTTTGCCTGGAAACTAACGTCCGTTCACTCGCGAAGATTACGTTACATTTTTCCAACGACTCCACGGAGAATCCGGATAAAACGCCGTCTAATCACGAAGCCCGAGTATGCGCTGCGTAATACGTGATTCGACGTTGAAAATTTTATTCCGCTCGGCACCTTATCGTTAATTCTTTTTTTTCCCTTCCGCTAATTCTTTTTACTCGACGAAAATTAACAGATCATAGAGTGAAAGCGCGCTACCGCGTCGGATGCATCGTGCATTTAAAAATCTCGTGAAAACTCTACCTACCGCCGCCAACACCTTCGAAAGTTTTTCTTTCCTTCGCGAGCCGTCGTGAAATCGATACGCTCGTTCTCGATACCTGTAAATTTCACGAGTGCGCCGTTTCTCGTCCGAGATTGAATAATAAGGAGATAGGACCGAGTAGCGTTTATATTTATGATGCACCCTTGTAAAGATTTTTCCCTAAAAGAACCGTTACCTTCATTGAAAGGTTGAAACGAATGTGACACTTTCCATGCATTGGAAATTGCAGTACAGCGAATCGTGCAGTCTTGAATATTAAAGTGCCAGCGTACGAGGTAGCGAACGTTTCGAGAAATAGTTCGTACGTTGTAAAGGAAGATAAAAGTCTCTTCGATTCTCACGAAAATTCTTCCTTCGTATTTATTCGATGTATCGCGAATAGAACGGATTGAAATTTTTATATTTTACGAGTCCCATTCGTACGAATTTAATTATTGCCAATATTTCTAGAAAAAAGAGGAGTCTCGATTTCCATTTATCGTCTCTCATTCATTCTTCCTTATCTTTTGTTCTATCGGTTACAGTGTTTAACGTGACACCCGTTCTCACCCGGTATCCCTTTGATTCTAACAGCATCTTCGATATCGCTACAATCCGACTAAACAGTAGCACTCGAAAGGAACAAGATAAAAAGAAACGGGAGAATACTGTTACACAAAGGCTATCGCAATTAAACTTGCTTCTACTGCTCCGGCTACCTTGGCGTGGAAAGAAAAAACTGGCAGAGCACTGAAAACGAAAGAGAAAGTAAAAAAGATAATGAAAAACAATATCTCGACTACAAAAAGAACTGGTGTGAAACCTTATTACGGAATATCTCGTGTTGCGATCGCTCGATTGTTACACGTGTGATTTGTTTAAGTGTGTTTATTTTAACGATGACTTTGACGTTCAATTTTCAAGATATTTTTTTCATGAAATTGACCATTTTTCACGAGTGACTACTCCATGTTAACAATTTCAAAAAAAAAAAATTATCGACGTCCTGAGAGCAATTTAAAATTCATTTTTATTGGGTATGTTAAAGACGTGTGATTCTCGTCGCTACCATTTCCGCATGTCTCGATCAGAGAGGAACGTGAGCCGAAAGCGAAAGATAGGCTTTAACTTTCGAGCTTCACGCACTTTCCATTGTGTCGAGACCAACATACAATCCTTTCAATACGCAGCCAAACGTAAAGATTAGAACTTCTAGTAAATGTAGCGAGTTACTCTTGAGTGCATCTCGTGTAGCCGAAATTGTCACGGTTGAAAAACGAGAAATAAAATTGTTAAAAAGAGGAAGTAGAAACGCATCGAAGCTTATAAATATTCCTAGAATATTATAGTGAGATATTTAAATAGGTAAACGCGAAAGCGGCGATTATGCTACAACCAAAATATACGAGTTATCGATTATTCGGATTATCGGTTACGGTTACCATAACTGATTCCGATAACGTTGCAGTTCTATAAACACGTAAATGCAGAAAAGAACATTGAGATATGCTAATGAATAATAATTATAATTTACGATACAATGCAGTTTCTAAATGTGACTGTAGATATAAAATATATACAAGTGGTAATTGTTTACATTATATTATAATTAGCTTTTTCTCATTAAGTTTAGCAAACAGATAGAATTTTTAATGGCACTATAAAAAATAGTGTATTAATCTCGCTCGACGATGTATGTACATAGATACAGAATACTGACCGATGAAATTTGTAAATTGCTCCGAGCTAGTATTCCTTTCTATGTTTATCTTAGAAACATACATCTAACCCTAAAGTCCATTTTCAACGATTACATTCCAGTCAGAGTTTCTTCGTGAGAACAAATTGCACAATACATAATGTATGACACATATTATTTCGAGTACAGTGAACATCGAAAGGACAGTTCGGTCGCTAATTAAACTTTGAACAATTTGCTTTGAAGCAAACTCATGCATCGTAAATGTTCACATGACATGCACTTGAACATATGCATATAGATACATACGTATATAAGTACATCGTTGTAAATATAATTTCTATAATTGTATAATTACGAGTTCACATGTTATTTCAACTTCCTTGTCCCTTTATTTCAAAGTTCATTTCAAATATTCTTTCCTGAACTTCGACAAGGCATCTAGGTAATTGCTACCACCTCCATTCCAATCTCGAAAGGCTCTTTCGCCATCGATATTTCTCGTTCTATTCTTTTCTTCGTAATTACGATCGCGTGATAATAAAATAAAGAACCATAATAACTACTTCGTTGCGATCTGCTCGCTGTTGAGTTATAACCCGTGTACGATGCGAGAATACGAGGCGTTTATTATTTATTCAATAATCATACGTACCCACGTACACGCTGATATATCGGATAAACTTGATGTTCGCGATCACTTATCGGGATCGATTCTTGAAAAGATAAAGTACACGAGGATATATGTACGTTAACAGGACTGTCTTAGGTTACGTTAGATTCCGAAACGCTTATCGCGTGAACCGATCGAGCAGGTATCTCCACTTCATAGAGTTCGAGGAGAGCCAATAACGTACTCGGCTCGGAAAGCTAAGGTATCTCGTGCGAACACGTATAATGATCCTTTAAAGGGCTCAACGATCCGATATTCATAATCATCGAAAACATAACAGAAGAAAGCATAGCAGACTTTCAAGAATGAAGCCCGAATCCTTTCACAGGGTTCTCCCAAAGGGTCTAATTATGATAGCAGCTTCTCAGGAAGAATGAAGAGAAGGGAAAACGTCGAGGTGCTAATTAACCTCGATCGATTCCTCACCCGGCCTCTAGCAACAGACGGCGGTCTCGTGCACGCGAAATAGTAGCGAGTAGTAACTCATAACGTACCGGTCGTAAAGGTAAAGGAAAAGAAAAATTAGCCGATCTTTGCGAGGTTTAAACTCCATCAAGCGTGATCGTAAAATTCGAAGGTAAATCGTTCAGAGGGGACTCGCTCGTAAGAAGCCAACGGAGCATCGTCCGGTAACTTACGAGAGAAAATATTTGTCTTATAACACTCATAACGAGCGCGAGCGATCACGGCTGAAGAAAAGTCCTTTATCTCGGGAAGCTAGTGTGACAGGCAGCGTTAGCCATAATTCAAAGCAAGTCGACGTTCGTTCGTCCGATCGATCTTCCGAACGAACGAACGGCAACCTCGAGACAAGTCTGACAATCCAAGAAGTTACAAACTAAATCCTCGCTAGTTGGAACTTCGCGTACGATCTAATCGACGGAACAAAGAAAGCCGACAAACATTCCTGCAGACGTGAAATAAGAAGGGGAAAAGGGCGAAAATGAAGAAGAAGACTAAGGGAAAGAAGAAGAAGAAGAAGAAGAAGAAGAAGAGAAATTACATCCTTCCGTTTTTACGGGCACCGCTCGGCGTTCTAGAAATCTAGAACAAAAGGAAGTTCGGTCCGACTTTTGAAAAAGAGAAAAAACTCGGTAAAAAAGCTCTGAACTTTCGAACGAAACCCTCTGGCTAGCTGTCGCCCACCGTGGTAATGGATCGAAGGGTAATTTTACCTGCAAGATTTCGTCCTTTATACCCCAAAGAGGAAGAGGATGAAGATAGGCAGGTAAAAGGAGGCAAAGTGTATGGAATATGGGTATACGTATATAACTTAGGGTAAAAAACATGCTGTTCGAGAGTGGGAGCAGCACGGTTAGGATGAAAAGAAAAAAAATATAAAGGTTAAGCGATGTGGACTGGTTCTCGTCTTCGGCGAGGAAGAAAGGAACGAGGAAAGAAAATGTATGCGCGAGAAAGAAAGAGGGTGAGTGAGCAAGGGAGTGAGAGAGTAAGAGAAAGAGAGAGGAGAGAGGGTGGCTAGGTGGGTGGATGTAGAGAAGCGAGAGTCTGACAACACGGGCGAGCGCAGGCGTCTCACCACCACTACCAGCGTTCACCCGGCAGCAGCCCGCACCCCCGTACCCTCTTGGCCTTCCATTCACCACCCCGCGTTCCACCCCTTCCCTTCGAAGCATCCCCGAGCACGGTCGAGTCGGTGCTGCTCGTTGCGCCTCGGTCAATTCGCGAGCAGTATGGCGCTACGCGCTCCGCCACGACATCGTACACGGCACGTACGGCACACGTTCTAACCTCGATACCGACGCGTACCGACCCTTCTACCCTTCTACCCTTCCAACACACTCGTCACGGACTGTGAGTCGAGAACGAGGCGAGCATCGAGGGAAGCGCGTCGTTTGAGCGTCCCAAACGCGTTTCAACGGATTCTCTCTCTCTTTCCCTCTCTCTTTCTCTTTTTCTCTCGCTGACTTTCTCATGACTCGTAAAACCAAACGTGAGACGAGAGAAGAATAAAAGGAGTAAGGAGGATCAAGGATTGAAAAGGATAAGAAGAAAAGAATGGAAGGGGCAACGAGTATCTACACAAAGAGACCACGAGTCTAGTGGTTTGCGTGAAACCGCGTGCACGACGTCGAATCGGGCTGTGGTCTGTGAGATAGCCGCTGCTCTCTCGAAGGAGTACTAATCGCGTTGCGGTAATAACCAGCGGCTTTGAAGTGTACGCTCTCCGTTTCTGTATCTTCCCGACCCCCCGGGGGCAGGATGTAACCGCGATGATCGCCTCGCTGCATTTGGTGGACGACGAGTCGTGTGGATCGAGGAAGAGACGATGACGTGTAACAGGAAAATGACGAGCACGGGGATTCCGATGGTGCAAAAGGTTCTACTGGCGGTGGTGTAGTACTTCTAATAGTAAATTACGAACGAGATGTGAAAAGAGCAGAGGACGATAAGTTACGAGCGAAAAGCGAGAAAATCGAGGAAGGCGCGGAAGAAAAGCTGCCGAGAGAGGGGCGGGTGGGGTCCAGTGCTGGTGGTGGTGGCGGCGGCAGCGGTGGTGGTAGTGCAGGTGGTGGTGGTGGTAGTGGTGGTAGTGGTGCTGGTGGAGCAGGCGGTGGTAGTGGAGGCGTGCAAAGTTGTCGTGGAACAGCTGACCGGCGATAAACGCGTCGTGGCACGTGGCATGTCACGAGACAATTAACCGGCCGACCCTTATCATCGGCATATCGAGGTTCAACGCAGAAACTTTTCGCGGATCGAGCGGGTGCCCGTACACTCGTACATAGACACATACACTGTCAAGATGGCATGTCCCTTCTCAAGAGCACGCACCACGGGGTTCGAGGCGCCGGACGACGGAGACGATCGGGACGTCTCCAAGTTGACGAGGACCTCCGAGGACAGAAGCAAACCCTCCAGGCAGTCCTCCGTGCAAATAGCCTGCTCCCTTCTAGGAGAGGACAACGACGACATCGAGGACACGCAAACGCTCAATCTGAAGCATCTCAGAGCAGCGGTCCTCGTCTTGACGAACCCTCCGGTATATTACTTACGATCAAAATGATCTTCTCTAGCTCGATCCTAAATCTCGAACGCGCTCGACCGATCGACGACTCGCGTGCCGCTCGCAGACCTACGACTTCGATGCTTCTTCAACTTCTTCTCTTTATCCGCTTCTTTCACTCTCGCTAATGATCTTCACAGACTTCGCGATAACGAGACTGAAATTCGAATGAAAGTTCCTCTCGTTTCGTCGAACGCTTCTACTTCGTTTCTTTCCGATATTTCGCAAATATTCCAGAAGCCGGATAACAACGTTCGTAACTCCCGCGAGACTCGTAAGCACGAGGGAACACCCATAATTGCCTTTTGTGTATTCCAATTACGTTTTACGTGCGAGCGTATGCCGCGAAATTCGCATAAAAATAACGCGGTGGCTGTTTCGTTCGTGCTCTTCGCATTTTAGACCCAGTCCGCGCGATAGTCCGCGTTGTACCGTGAAATTTATCGAAAATTACATGCTTCCAATTGCATTCTCCTCCTGTGTTCTTTCCGCATACGTATTATTATCGCATGTAGGTACCTATCTGCATACATACATACATAAATATACTCTGTTATACGTTGTACGAAGCATCGTCGACGTTATTTAAATAGAGTCAATTAGCAGGAAAATTTACAGAATAACAAAATCGATAAATCTCGTTCGAATATTCCGGACGTTTAACGAGGTCTTTCGAACGGATACGCCAAGTTGGAAGTTTTCTCGAGTTCACGCGCCGGAGACAACCGCCGAGAGCGTAACGAAAACTCGAGAGAGTTTGTTTCTTCGGCTCGAGAAGAAGCGAGCCGGAAGCGATACGTTAAACGTACGATAAATTTTGCTCCCCTTTAAATCTCCCGCCTTATCCCACGCGCGTTTCTCTTCTCCCACTTTCTCTCTCTCCCCATCTTCTTCTTTTGCTCTTTTCGAAAGGAAAGAAAGGAAGGAGCTCCGCGGACTTTCAAAGTTACCTCGCGCAAAGTGGAACGCCGTATCGACTGGCGCGCGAAGCGAACGACGTTCCCGACCTTCCGCCCTGTCGAAAATGGGACGCTTTACAAACGTACCTACGCTCATTATTATTTGCTATAGACAAATTGTACAGGGGAATGACGCAGTCTCCAACGTTGCGTGGGCAGAAAGTTTTCCGCAAAAAATGTATTCCCAACGCGATTCACGCGATTTATCGTATCTCATGTGACCATACGAATTAACAATAAAACAAATCGTGACTCGCGTTTACATGAACTATTCTCCTCGGGAAGAGATATCAAGCTCCAAGATTCCAATCTCGAAATCGGCCATCGATGAATCTCCGGGCGATAGTACTAATCCACTAGAAGGGGATTAGGGATGAAACGGGGTGGGAAAAGGCGAATCCGTGGCTTAAGACGATAACGCGAAGGGCAAATCCGTTAAGACGTTAAGCCCTCGTACGCATTGAGCGCGTGCGATTTCCTCCTCGCGACTTCCTCTCTGTTTTGTCTCTTTGTCTCTCCTTCTCTCTCTCTCTCTCTCTCTCTCTCTCTCTGTCTGTCTCTCCTTTCAACCCTTTTCCTTTCTTCTCCTCCTCGGCTCGAGCACAGAGAGGAGCACAAAAAGGAAGCGACGATGAAGGGAAGGGACGAAGAGTAAGGAGAAGTCGTTTTCAATGGGCGGAACGAAATGTAATCTGGGATACCTGTTGAGCCCTCGTCGTCGTCGTCGTCGTCGTCACCAACGTAGACGACGTAGACGTCAATGACGTACATGTCAATCGCGAGCGAGCGCGATCCAGCGCGAGTGTCCAACTCGAAGCGAAGGAAAACCTTGCTCAGACCTATGGCAGGGAGCCCGAATATCCTTCGTGAGATATTACGTCTCGTATTTTTGGATAAAATGACGGGTAGGAGGATACACAATACAAGAAGAGAACCCGTACGTACGGGGCTGAGTAAAAATATTTAAATTAGAACGCGAGCAAAAGGCCGCGACGTCGCCGGTGGCTTTACTCTCGAATGTCTGCGAGAATGATTAATGTTTCAGCATGCTGGAAAGCTCCTTTGAAAAGAGCGCTCGCGTACATAGTAGGCACACGTCCTACGAGCGATGGCTCCTTCTTGCGAATACGTAGTCTCGTGAGTATTTGTACGCGCGCGCGTGTGTGTATAGATATATGTATGTGTAGGTACGTCTTTTGCGTTAAAGAAAAAAGATCTCGGTTAACCTTGAAACCTTCGCGCTTTTTAAAGATGGTCGCTTTACCGAACGGGATATCTGCCTAACAACCTTCGTTGAAATTTTCATTCGTTCGAGCTGACAAAGAGAGAAATCGAGCGAGAAATCGTGCTCTCCTATCTGATCAGTCATCGTGCTTTTAGCGTACGCGTTCGCGCGGGAACGCGTGGTCCGCGAGAACCTGCCGTTGTCCGGTGACCGAGTTTTCGATCTCGATTTCTCGTTACCTCGTATCTCAGCCGGTATCTCACGCCAGTTTTTAATCCCTCGCGCGTATTAAATAATTAGTCTTCCTATCGGGCAGCGAACGACCGTTTTGAACTGTTTCGTTGGTAACCCTCGTCGCTTGTGTAGGTATACGTTAACTCCTACATGTAGTCGAAGTCGTTTTTAAAAATGTCCACTCGTTTCCCAAAGGCGATAACTTCGCGAGGACATCAAGGAAGTTACCAGGGTTCTTAATGAGCTTCGTTAGTCTTCCGCCGGTAAATTTCTTTTTTCCCTTTTTTTTTACTTCTTATCTTCGTTTAGTAGCCAATGACAAAGCACGCGAATCGATGTTCATTGGCGTACGCTTCGAGAAACTTCATCGGTAAGATTCACGGCCACCTTTTTGCAGGCCTCACGACCTTCTCTCTTCTCTTCTTCCTCTCTTCCCCCTTCTCTCGCTTTCGCCACGAAGAGATAATAAATGAGGCTTTGCTTCCAACATGCTTGCCGTTCTTAATAAAGGTGATAGATCGTTTCTCGCTCAGTTTGCGATGTTAATATTAGGAGCAGAGTCGATGTTTGTCTACGTGTCGATGTGGTCGATTCGAAAATAGTGTCGACATGACACCGAGTAAACGTACGTCGATCCAGGGTATTACAAATCAGAGAACGAGTGCACATAATCGTGTTTGTTAACCGGTGATTCGTCTTCTCCTCCCTTTCTTGATTCTACAAACTTGGGTGCAAACATTGTTTGGAGTCCTATTAGATTAGACGGATAAGACGAGTTACAGTCAAGGGGATGATCTCGTACGAGAGAGAGAGAGAGAGAGAGAGAGAGAACTAAAGACTTATTTTTCTTTTCCTTAAATTACATTATTAACCTACGCGATCGTGGTTTGCACTGTCTAATATATGCGATTAAAACTATCATACGATTTATGTCACGAGCGCGAACGAGATCGGTACCCAGGGTCGTGTTATCGCGTTAAAAGTTACACGCGTTATCTTTATATCGGGAAAGTTACGATCGTTACCTTAGCTTCGTTCGAGGCACGCCTATCGTATCAACGAACGTTCATTCTCCTTTATTACGTTTTTAAGAAAGAAAAATTAAACGATCATACAGGAAGTAATAAATTAAAAATGTTACGACGTTGTAGGTAGGAGGTAGGTACTTACATATTCCTTCATTCTATCGTTTCGCTACATCGCTCGTCCCTTTTATATCGCGTACGAAAAATACAAATAAGGGAATGAGGGAAATAAATTCATAACTTCGTCGTGATCCTCCTAATACGAGATACATTACAAAAATGGATCTTCCTTGATGTTACAGGTATTTAAAAAGCGCATCTAACGGAACGTCTCTCTCTCTCTCTCTCTCTCTCTCTCTCCTCCTCCTCTCATATTCTCGCACACATGCCGTGATGTTCCCTTCCAAAGAATCGATGCTTTTGATATCCAAGTTAAAAGGCTCTCGCTGAGGGAAATCCGGCATGGCCTTGGACTAAAAGGGTCGAGAGCAATTAGTCCGACAGACGGTTTGGTACACAAGATTGCTTCGTAACACAGGCACGGTGCGCCATTTCTATTATAGTTTCTACTCTTGCGTATCTACGTATGTAGGCTAGGCCAAATAGCGAAGCCATACTGATTGCTTGAAAGCGCGCTAACATTTCGTCCCCCGTAAATCTAAAATATACACGTCCGACGATAAGATAAGACGAGGAGGAACTAATCGGTGAATTTTCGCTCGAAATATGTTTTGGTACGACGTTATCGTTTTGTAAATCTAATATTACGAATTTGTCAGGGAGTAGACCGATCTAGATCGTCTAACGAAATTGTAGTCTGGTTAGCGTAAAGTACGAAACACGGAACCTTTCAAACGATCTCACCTTACCCATATAACAAAGGACGGACTCTAGGGTACAAGTTTAGGTAATTCCAGTAACCGTCTAATGTGTATGTCAAAGCGCGACAAGCAATAGTTAATATCACTTCCGTTTCACCTTTGATACGCTTTAGCAAGACGTACCTGAGCACCTTGATGCAGTTTCATAGACGCGCGAGTATATCGCCCCCGACATACCGATATTTGGCCCTTTGAAAATTATATCAAGAACTTCGTACGAGAATGTCGATATTGAATTTGCTCCTTTTCGAGCAACCTCCTCGATTAGGTATGTTATTTGAGGAAAGAAGTGTACGGTGTTGAACGAGCCGTGAATAAAATAGTCACTGAGAAGCGTATAAATTTATGAAATACGGGTAAAACGTAGCGAATCAAAATTATGCGGCCACGTTAATCAATTGGCGAAAATTTATAAATAACCCCGCGATATTCTGCATTATGGAATATTGTGCGAGCCACCGGCAATTGGATTTTCTCATGAATTCGCGCAGGTATATTGATTATAGGAAAACCCTGGGAAACGTGTGTAACTCAGTCGAACAGTAGAATAAATTCCATTCCGTTTATTTTACCGTCCGTGAATTAACGTTTGGCCAGGCTGTATCGAATAATCACGTTTCGTTCTAACCATTTCTCGTATTCGCAGACTCGTTGGATACCTTCGATAGCGGAAGCAATTATCGTAAAGTTTAATCAGAAAATTAAAATAAAAACTGTCCACATTATTATCTTTCGCCTACATTAAGCGCGCTTGTTGAAACAAAGACAGAAGCTCGGGATTATCGCGTCATTGCTTTAAGCCGTGCGATCTTCATCGAATCGTATTTCCTTGTCTTTTGCCGTTGGAAAAACTAAACTCTTCCGCTGTTTGTGAAGGAATTTTAAAAGGCAATTTTTTTTTATGTCCACATTAAAAACGTTCTTGGAAAAAATTTATAAAGTCAATACGAGAGAAATTCCAAGAAAGCTTACAAAAGATGAAAAGTATTATTGAACATTGAAAACTTTGTAATTTGTTAGGCAAACTGTTACATGGTTGACTCGAGCTCGTAATAAATGTATACATGCAACGAATAGTCACTGAAGCACGTACGGGTTATATTACCTCCCGATACGAAGAGATAAATGTACATAGAAGGTAAACACTTATCTTAATCCCGCTGGTCGCATTCTATGTTTAAAAATAACTTATACCGTAGTTATTTTTCTCGCGACGGGTAGTAAAACGCGACTGTAATTTATTATAAATTAAAAATGACAATTTTTTTGTATTCTACTTTTACGTTTGTACGAATAATTAAGAGAAGAAAGAATGTTAATTTCTTTTTATTTGTATACTATTTATATTATAATCAAAGACGAATACTCGTAGGAAAGAAAAATAATAAACAGACGAAGAAAAGTAAGTCACAACGTAGATGCGACTTTCTTCATAACAACAAAACGAACTATCCTTTAGAATGCAGAATAAAACTTTAACGATAAGAAACGCCATTTTCATAATATCACGAGGGTCATCCAACATCGTTGCTCGACGACGACCGATGGAGAGAGGCGGAAGAAGATTAAAGGTCAACGAAATGCAGAATCCCGAGCGGACGTTCCTAGTGTCCGAAAGATGATATCGCGGTTTAAGACGTCCCTGGAATATCAAAGGAAGAGCGATCGCTGGAACTCTCCTGTAAAGAATTTTAATATACGAAACTTGCTATTTACTAATAAAAAAAAGATGTATCAAAATTAATTAAATGAATTTTAAAACGTGCGTAATCTTCCTCTTAAGTTGGACCGGTGCAGTTTTCTTCTTTATCGACCGTTTCCTTTCGTACGGAAAAGAAAGTGTGCAAAGAAGAGAAAGAAGATGTGGAAAATAGCAAGGGGAATCAAGAAAAGAACATGGTCGAATTTGTTTGCTGGAAATCTCAAGAGAACCGCCGCCGGTCGAAGGGAGAGAGAGAAACAGATTCTCTTGCGCATTGAATTTTTAAGAAGGTCGCTTTGACGAAGAAGGAGTCTTTGTACGAAGCCCCGAAAAGTGCATCTCGTAAATGAACGAAGGCCGAGCACTCTTCCTTCTAACCCTAAAAGCGCAAAGATTTAAGCGGAACGTAGGATTACGTCGTGTTCTTTAAAAGTCTCTCTCACTCCCACTCTCCCACTTATCTTCTCTCACACCCTTTCTAGTAATTTCGATAACCGTTTCCGGTTCTTACAAATCTTCCGGCGAGGACAAAGACGGTAAAGCTGGGAAGCAAAACTTTCTGATATATATATATGTAGGATCATGGAAAATTTTTAAGAAAAAAAAAACACAAAAACAAAGAAATCTCAGATAGCGTTCTCCCCACATTTGTACTCTTAATACAAAAGTGCACGGAATAAAGAAAGAAAGACAGAGAGAGAATGAAAAAGAAAGAGAAAGAGATAAAAAGAAAATCGTAATAGGATTTTCCCGTCTACACTTCTTCTTTAATGCTTAAACTTTCGGACTATTGCTCGAGGGATTTGAGGGAAAGGGCACTTTTAATATGCACCCGCCCTCGCTTTTATCGAGAGACCCCGGTCAAAAGCAAAGGTGGGAGGGGGTAGAACTTGAAAAAGTCCTTGCCGCGTTTTACGATGCATCGAACGTTCCGACGTACCGATGACGAGGCGGAATTCGACATAAAAATTGTGGAAAGTCGCGTAGGGGCGAGGATGGATAGTCGCGTCGTAACTTTCAACGGGATTTTCAAGGATTAAAAGAAAAGGAAAAGGGAGAGAGAGCGAGAGAAAGAGAAGTTTCGATGGATTTTGGGATCGTTACGGACGGACGGACGACTTTTCCTATCTTATCAAAGTTATCCTTTTCTCTTTTCCCATTTCCCCGTAGTAAGTCCTGATTCACAGAATTCTCTCCTCCCTACATCTTTTCTTTCATTATCTTCACTGTTATTCGTCCCTCTAGGTCGTTGCGGCCTCTTCATACTTCGTTAAAACGATTAAAGTATTACCTGAATATCTTGAGCGTATAGCTACCTTCTAATTGATAGAAGGAGAGGGAAAAGATAAAGGGAGTCTCGCATAAGAGGACGCAATGGGCGCTCGCGTATATACCTATGTACGTATAAGCTAACTTCGTACCGCCATTCCTGCGAATGCATACCGGAAGCGGCTCAATGTGTACACGTATGTGTACGTATACATGTATGTAGCTGGATATGTGCGAATGAACGAGACACGCGAACGTAGGTAATGTTACGTGCCGATCGATACTTCCGTTGCTTTAACGCTACTCCTCTGCTGTACGGAGCTAATCGCGAAAATCGTAATGCATTTCCGTTAAATTCAGACATAAGCCGGGGACGACGGTGGAGGTGGTAGGAAGACCGTCTCGTAGAAACTCTTCTCCTTCATTCGTTCAAGGCAGTAGGTATAATACTTTGCTCGAATCGTTGATCATCTTCTTCTCCCCCGTTTTCATTTACCTCGGTCGCTTCGCTTACCTCGTTCTCCTTTTTACCTTTCTTACTTTTCTTTCTCCTTTTTCTTTCCGCTCTTTCCGTTTTCTTATTCAAATCTTGGAGAAATAACGCGAGAGACTTCCTTGAGGTCGGTGTGATAAAATAATATAATAGAAAAGTGCCGAAGCACGTTAAGTGAAGTACGAATTCAAAGAGAAATAGAGAGAGAGAGAGAGAGAGANNNNGAGAGGGAGAGAGAGAGAGGGAGAGAAAGAGAAAGGGAGAGAGAGAGAGAAGGTTCGAGTTCGATAAACAAGATCAGAGAACACAATATATGATAAATTCGAGGAGAAAATCAAGACGCGATACAAAGTTCGTCCCGAACAAGCGTTCGCCTTCGTATCGCTTAAACTCAATCTCGAGATCGACGAGGCACCCTAATTAATTCCTCTCATTATCGTCGGTTAAGTAAATACGAAGTTCGATGTGTAGCGCTCGATTTTCTTAGCCCACGGGGAAAACTTAAAGGATTTATTAAATCCGGAAAGTTTCGAGCTTGCGCGCGAAACACGAAGTTCGATTTTCGAGTTAACCCCCGAGAGCGAGGACACGCCGTACGTACACAGAGCGGTGGCATATCGCGCGCGAGTTTCATGCTGGAAACATATGCGAATTGTATCGAGGTTGGCACAATAGCCCGGTGCTAATCAATGATGCATAAAAATCTCTTCTCCTTGAAAGGTGCATCTCCCACCTGTCGAACGTTTCGACTGAAAACTCACTGAATCTCGTAGATAAGTATTAGGTACTACTGTATCGAACTTACGTGTATATACATATGTACTTGAAAGAGTCGAGAACGCGAGACGAATAGCTGCGAGAGATTTTCTTTCTCGAATCTCAAATTCCGCGACTTCTTCTCCTTCTCTCGCGTTCCAATTTCCTTACCGGTTTCAAAAGCAAATCGATTGAGACGAGAGAGAGAGAGAGAGAGAGAGAAAGAAAGAGAGAGAGAGAGAGAGAGAGAGAGAGAGGAACAGAGTATCGAACACGACGAAACAACGGGGACGCCGCGCTATATCCCGTTTCGAAAGGTCACGAAGATTCACCGTTGTTCCTTCGCGAGCCTTTTTCATCCATTTTGCAATTGGACTCCTCTCTTTATCAGATTCTTCGAATGATACGAGCCAGAGAAAGGAAATGCTGATTTTTCGTTAAAGTAATACTCGGCCCCGTTTTATCTGCAAATAATTCAATATAGATTTTACCGAAAAGTCTGGAGAAAAAATTACGGTGTAAGTTTACGCTAGAGGATGAATTTTCGTAACGCAAATATCCTCTATCAGAAAAGCAGCCGATCCTCTTGATCGTCGGACAAGCGACCGCCCCTCTTATATCCCCATACGAATGCTAATATCTCCAACTTTCGCCAACACCGGCCTAAGGTGAAGTTCACGATAACACGAGCAACGTCGTATTAATAATTCACTATCCTTTCACGTGATAAATGGAGGATATTCGGAAAGGGCGTTAGGAAAAAAGGAAAAAGCAGAGAAGACGAAGAAAAACGAAGCCGCCGTGCAATTTTATCTGTCCTCGAAAGATCGCGATAAGCGTGTGCATCGCAAAGAAATTGCTTGTCGCATTTCGCTACGGCCGCTACGCGAGTTTCCTCTTGCCTTTCACGTTTTCTCGATCGAGTCGATGCGAGAGCTTCAACGGCGATATCGTCGATGAGTCGAAAAAATTGGACCGTTGTAGCGCAATCCGGTGGATTCGAGAAGATCGGCACGAATGGAAAACGAAGTCACGACTGCTAACGTCGTTAGAGCGATTGACAGAAAACTTGACGGAGACGCGTTTCGTGTCACGAAATTGCCGACCTCGTCGTTCCCATTTCGAGTTGCCACCCTGGCACACACCCTCCCCGTTTCCCTGCCCCTTTCACGTTCCCATCAATCGAACAGACGGCCCTTGAAACTTCGTTATTTAGGCAAATCAACGGAAATTGTGTTCGGTGTGCGCGCGTACATACTCGTCGAATCGGTGTCGTCGTCATCGTCGTCGTCGTCGTCTACTTCGCGATGTCCGTAAAGAGACGAATTTACTAGGTACGACGAGGAGATGGGAATCAAGATTGTTCCGCGAGTGACTGTTCGAGCAAAGTATGTTACGTTACTTCGACGTGCGGCAGAGTGCAGAAAGATTTCAAAAGGAATTTCTAAAACAAATAAAGGACACTTGAATACACAAAGGGAACGTCGATTTATTTGCGAAGGGGGACGTAGTTTTTACGAAAGAGAAAAGGCGCACGATGACATCGTCGATCGACGTAATATATGCAGAGAGTCGTAGTTTCGAAAGTCCCTTATCGCGCGCGCGTACAAACGAAAACTCCCGCGCGTTCGCTTAACTGTTGGAAAAATATATAACGGAGATATTTTTGCTGAAGTAACGGGACTTTCAGTCACGGATGGGTTTCGAGAATGCCGCGTTACAAAGCTACAAT
>JAIFRP010004367.1:6644-29246 GCA_032403825.1 Odynerus spinipes
AAATAATAACCGTTGCACATGTATATGTGTTTAACATATAAATACCTTAAATTTAAACAACCTTTCTGCTCGCAACCAAGACACCCTCACCCGAACTACTTTATTGTTTAGATAAGAGTTGAAAAGAAAGTTGCGAGCAGAAAGGTGGTTTAAATTAAAGGTATTATACACATTGCCCCAAAAAATTGGGCGTTCTATACATATAATGCCTAATTGTATGTTAACAGGTGTACGCTATGTTAGTAAACAGCCATAAAGGACATATTTCACTACTCTCTTTCGCATTTACAATCGTGTTTCCGTACCATACTATACGTAAAATGAAGTTATATGAATTTGTAACCGTACGAACGTACGCACGGTACATAGAAGGCAGGTGATCTACCTTATCAATCACATTCGTGCGAACTTGTAGTAAATTAAGAAATCGAATAAGCGATGTCGCTCATCGCACTAGTTATTCCCACTCTATCTTCCAGGGTTCATCCCAACTCTCTCTAGATTCCGGCGTTAATAAGGGCGTGCGGAGCCTCGAAGCTTCACTTCTCTTAGTAGCCTTGGCTAGTTAATCTGAATAGTTATCAGTCTACCTAACGCGCTAAGAACTCATTCGGAATTTAAATTAGTCAACTTCTAACGTTCCGTCTTATAAATTAGATTGTAGTCACGACAAACGAATTGTCTGCGTGAGCTCCTAATAAAGTTAATTTTTCTAACAGATTTTCATTTTCATACTTAGCATAATTACAATGAGCAAGATGTTCATCGAGAATATTCCTAAGGAGTAGGCGATACGTCGCATAAATTATATTTTAATTGTGCCATACTTCGCTCCGTGTGATATTAAAGCAAAACCTAACGATCGTTAGCGAAGCACGGCACAGTTAATCCATACTTCTTTTTTTTCTTTCATTAAATTTAAAATTAAAATTCGTAAGTACGAATTTTCGAACGCGTGATCTCGCGAGTACGTTTGCCACGGCATAAACACGTCTTACCGGCGTAAATAAGGTTAAGACTACTTATAATCTCCATTACAACCTTACAGTATATCAGAAAGACTCCGTCATATTTATATCATTTGAAAAGCTTTTGTTTCCTGAATACACATGAATTTACTGTTTCACGAAATCATTAGCTTATCGAACTTCGAGAAGTAATTGTCCCGAAGCAATTCAGTCGCCCACTTAAGTGCAAGTGTCCGCTGAAAAGCTTTCGCTAGCAAGACGGCTCGCAGAAAGTTTTCTTCATTATATTATATCAGAGTCATATCAATAAATTACTAGAATCTCATTGCTGTTGAAACACGTTGCCCGTGATTCCAAAAGGGTCATGCCGACGTCCGTCAGTAGTAATCATTTGGTGTAAATTAATAATTCTTGAGAAGTGACCGTCCCACAGTGGAGTATTTCTATTCAAAAGCTGGCCAAAAGTCGAAAAGTTAAAGTTCGATATAGAACATTAAAACTGTCTCTATCGGATACCTAATTAATTATCGCATCATGTTACGACTGAGCAACCATATTCCCACCTTGCCGTATTCCGCGAAAGTAGCTACAATTCGGCCGTTGGCGTTATTTAGACCATACGATTTTTCTATCTTTTCTGATATACTGTTAGTAATTCGTAGTTTGCGTTCGTTTTACGTGGTGTTAAAGCATAAAACTTATAGAGATGACCGAGGAAGGTATATACTTTATTCCTATATATTTACAAATGAATTAGCGTTTCAAATAATATACTTTTTGCTATGATCTTTGATACCCGAAATTTCCTTTTTTTTGGTTAAGTTTTGCAAAAAATAGTGTTTAAGTTTGTGTTCCGGACCTTTCCCGGCAATTATTTTTTTACTATCATAAACTTTAATCTTTCCTCAACATATTCCTAAAATAAAAAAACTTCCGCATACTTACGCAATTTTGATTAATACCACGTTAAAGTTCGGAAGGTAGCTTGGTTGATTTTTTCGCGTATTTTCAATGTTACTAATTTTTTCTAGAACCTTCGAAGTCGGTGAAGGAAATGACTAGAATGTCGTTATATAGATTTATTAAAGAGTGTCCAAAGAAGAATATTCATGAAAAGTTGATGAATATGGAAAAGAAAGTGATCGAAAAGACAAAATGTCCAGAAAGGGAACTTCGAACGATCAAACGCGTTTTGAGTCGATTTAAATGTGATTTTAAAAAGAAATGGGCAGCCGCTAGTCATAAAGAAGACCGTTTTTTGAAGAAAAACGAACTATGGCTTAGTATTTCCATAAAATTGGGCATTCAGACACCAAAAAAGGAAATAAAAAAAATAAAAAAATTTTGCGATTTAAATGAGCGAAGTAAACAGTGCAAGACAAAAAATCTGAGGGTGCAGGTACCTCTCGAAGAGTTGACCTATACAGTTCATATGAGTCAACGCGCTGCAGGACACGCTGATGTGTTTAACATTATAAAAGATATGACCGAGATCACACCAACAAGAGCGTCAAAGTTCAGGAAAGTAATTTCTTCCGCAAAAAAAGAAAATTTAATAAAAAAACACATACCATCAGAGGCGTTGGCAATTTTCGTGGAGGGTAATTTTACACGAAAGCTGTGGGAGATCCTTCACAGTGCAAATAAAAACATTTACCCCTGTTATTCATACATAAAGGATGCAAAGTAAGTATGTTATCGAAGAAGGAGTCAATGCGAGTGACCGAAACTTGTGCGGAGATTCAATTACAAGCCTTACTTGACCATACAATTTCAAGATTATTTGTATATTTAGAAGAGGTTATTGAAAAAAATTGCACAGAAGATGAAAAGCAAAATTTAGAGCTTATAACAAAATGGGGTTGTGATGTATCTCAACAATGCCAATTTAAACCAATTTAAAAATCTCTATCGACTGGCATCTTCCCTGAGGCTTGGAAAAATAGTTACTTGATTCCTATACATAAGTCTGGCACTAGAAATGACATTATGAATTACCGCCCCATCTCAATAATCAGTGTTTTACCAAAAATGTTTGAAGAGCTGATAATAGATATCATTTCTCCTAAATTGGACAATTATTTTATAAATGAACAGCATGGATTCCGGCCGAAAAGATCTACTGTCACTAACCTCATCTTGTATGAGCAATTTGTTACCAAAGCCCTTTTCAACGGCTCCCAGGTAGACTCCATTTACACGGACTTTTCGAAAGCATTCGACAAGGTCAATCATGCCTGTTTACTCCATAAGCTCAAAGCTCTGGGTGTCCCTCTTTATTTCTTGAATTGGTTAGGGGATACCTCACTAACAGAAAGCAATATGTTAAATATAAGGATTTTGTTTCCCATGAAATTGTGGTCACTTCAGGAGTCCCGCAAGGGTCACATCTAGGCCCTTTGTTATTTAATCTTTATATAAACGATATAAAGTCTTGTTTTGTAAGTTCAAATTTCCTACTTTTCGCCGATGATCTGAAAATATTTAGTACTATATCTACTGCGAGCGATAAATCTAAGTTACAGGATGATATAAATAGGCTCGGCGATTGGTGTGTTACTAACGGGTTAATATTAAATTTCACCAAATTCCGGGTGGTCCATTTCTATAAATCTAGAGATCATATATCATCTAACTATTATATAAATGGCCACATCATAGAGCGTACTAATATCATTAAGGATCTTGGTGTATTCTTCGATAGTCATTTAAATTTTAATACACACATTGACTTTGTTACAAATAAAGCTATGCGCTCAATTGGATTTATCAAACGCTTCACAAGAGATTTCTCCAATGCTAATACAATACTGTACATTTACAAGACCTTAGTATTACCCTCATTAATGTACGCATCAGTCATCTGGTCACCCAGTGCCAAGTATTTAATTGATAAAATGGAAAGAGTCCAATGCAATTTTATTCGTTACATCTCGTTTAAAATGAATGTACAGCGTTTAGAAACTAGCCATGATACTCCACCATATGCCTCCTTACAAAATTTTTGTTCACTGCAAAATAGAAGGATTATTCAGGATATTATATTTATGTATAAAATCCTCAATAATCATTTAAATTGTCCTGATATATTATCTATGGTGAATATCTCTGTTCCCCAAAGGAATTTACGGACAAATAGGTTGTTCTTTACAGCCATACAAAGGACTAGTTATGGAGCGGGATCATCTATGATTAGAATATTTCATATATGCAATACTTACAATTATTCGCTGGATTTCTTCAGTATGGCGTACAATATCTTCTGCGCGAGACTAAATACCATCCACCATAACTAATCCTTTATTTAGTTATATCACTATTTTACTTAGAACCTAAGTTCTCATGTCATTCCTCTTACTCATTCTGTGTAAATCGAATCTCAATTCACGCAGGCACATCCCTATTATTTATTATGTCTTATTTTTTGTAAATGGCGTCTGCCGTTAAATAAATAAATAAATAAATAAATAAACAAAAATTTTCAAACAGTTCGGCTAATGACGCAAATATTTTTCTAAGTTGTCTCGTTCTTCTAAAACTTCGAACTGTTAATGGCAGTCAAGAAAAAACCATATGGCAAAATCCGGTTCCTTCGTCACCAAGATTTTGCAGGCCTGTTCACATACGTTTTATTCACGAAACAAAGGATGTTACGCGTGAAGAAATTCAATATGTAGAAAGTTAAATCAAGAATTTGTTAAAAACTGAAATACCGACACCAAATAGTATTTTAATGATTAAACACACTTTGGTACTCACAATGGTAGATGCAAACGTGTGCCACGCTACAACTGAGACATCTTCTACAATGAGGTGTATAAGTATAATTAGGAATAAGAATTTAGCTAATAAGATGAATTGTGTGCATATATAAAAAAAATGTAAACCAAAGAAAATCATTAAGTTTAAAAGCGTAACAAGTTCGGAGTCCGAACTAAGCTAGATTGGCCGAACTGTAAGCGGTTATGCTCCGTCGATAATTATATCACCTCGGTAAATATGTAAAAAAACAAATAGCGATCGCTTGATCGAGAGGAGGAAAACGAAGGACAGGCATTCGTAGGCCAGAAGCTAAACAGAAAAGACGTGTCCGCCATTAAAGTATATTTGCATTGTTCTTGTGTGTCTTTATTCGCCATCCATCTCATATCATCCATTACAGGTGTTACATTTGCGGAAAAACGTCTAAAGATTTCAATAATTTAAGCGAAATCAACGAAGAAAACCCTGAAGCCATGAGATTTGGACTTTCGATTCTACACGCGAGAATTCGTTTCTTTGAATCACTTCTTCATCTTTCCTACAAAATACCAATAAAGACGTGGCAAGCGAGGAGCAATGAAGCCAAAGAACATGTAAAAAAAGCAAAGGAAAATATTCAGCGCAAATTCAAGGAAGAAATGGGACTATTGGTGGGCATACCAAAGGCAGGAGCGGGAAATACAAACGATGGGAATACATCTAAAAGATTTTTTGCAGATCCAGAAACAAGTTCCCGTATCATAGGTGTCGACATAAATTTAATAAAAAGATTTAAAATAATACTCGAAGCTATGTCAAGTGGACATAAAATAGATATTAAGAAATTTGCACAGTATACTAAAGAAACAGCTGAACTTTATGTGGAATTACATGGATGGCATCCTATGACACCAACAGTCCACAAGATTTTGATCCATGGTGCCACGATTATAAAACATGCGATATTGCCGATTGGGCAATTATCTGAAGAAGCGGCCGAAGCTCGAAATAAACATTTCAGATTGTATAGAGAAAACTTTTCGAGAAAGTTTTCACGAGAGTCTTGCAATACAGATGTCTTAAATAGACTGTTACTGACCTCTGATCCCCTTTTAAGTAGTATTAGAAAAAGACATACAAAGAAATGCCAACAATTTTCACGTGAAGCAAGGACTCTTTTACTCCCAGGAACACCTCCAAACGAAACGGAAAGCGAAGAAAAAGAAGAATCCGAAGATTCTGACTAGTGTGGCCTTCCATTAGTATTAATCATTTTGTTCATTAATCGTTAATCCATTCGTATTATTATCGTCTTCTCGCTGCAAGCAAGCGGTATATTTGTAATTTTTTTTATTTGTTATAATGTGTGTTGGTAATGGCCACACATGCGCCCCTAGTGGCGATAGAGATGACCACGATCGATACGTGAGCGAAGCGCTCACTTCTAGAATAGATCTCGGCTAGATTACACTCAAAGGAAAGACTGAACTTGTGAATATTGTATTTTGTTATCAGAATATATTTAATACCAGAAATATTGTCTAAACTCGATCCACCCCAACAAACTGGTAGCAGACCGTGGTTAGACGAATAGAAAAATATAAGGATTGGAAAGATAAGGTACGATACACTTTTTGAGGTTAACTTGCCGGACCACGTGCAAAATTAGAAGACTAGTATACATTGGAAAATAAGGCAAGTAATAATCATGGCAGAGTGCAATATCGTTCCGACTGGTAGAATAGAACCATTGACGAATAAGAATTATTACGTATGGTCGCTAAAAGTAGATGCTTTATTAAGAAGCAAGAAATTATATAAAGAAGTTATAGAAGCAGACGAGCCGCCGGTAGTTGAAAACCCCGAGTCAGAAGCTGGGAAACGTAGATTGAAATGGGAAGCGTTAAATAATGAGGCTTTCAGTTTTATAATTTTAACACTTTCTGCAGAACAGGCGGGTCAGTTTTTAGAAGAAACTTCAACTAGAAATGTATGGAATCATTTGAAAAAAAGATTTTCTGGGAATGCGGAAGATCGTTAAATAGATATTGGACTGGAATTAAAAAATCTTCAAATGGGAACTCACGAGACGGTACAGGAATATATTACCCGTGCTAAAAATATAGTTTCCAGAAGTGCTGCGCTGGGACAACTGATTACCGACCGAGAGCTTACATTTCACATAGTTAGAGGACTAAACGCCAAGTTTGAAAGAATAGCAAGCGTATTAAGGGCTCAGAGATCATTAAGTGCAGAAGAGATAGAACAGGTATTGTTAGAAGAAGAAGGAAGGCATTCTATGCCGGGAAATGCATCGACACATCTATTAAAGGGAGAAAAAGCATACAGAGCTACAGGAACATTAGGTAAATGGAAGGTGCTACGTATGTGGTAAGCGAAATCACAAAGCTAAAGATTGTTATTACAGGAAAGATAAACATGAGGAGAAGAGCCATAGTAATAACAACCACAGAAGCAATAGCAGTAAACAGAATTTTCAAGATAAAAAGAACATTAAAAAGAAAGAGCAGGCAAATGCAGTGATGAGAAGGAACCAGAGAAGAATACTCATTTAATTCGTTCAGTATAAAACAGGGCAATAGCATTCTTGGAAATTTAGAATATGCATGGACGATAGACTCGGGATCTACAGCACATATGACACCACATAAAGAATGGATGATTAATGTAGTACCATATAAAGTAGAGGTAAATCTAGCAGAAGAAAATAGATCAATCCATTCAGAGGCCAGAGGTGATATCAAAATAATGACAGTGACAAAAGAAAGTAAGCGATACATTGTTATCAAAGATGTATTGTTTATCCCGGGTTTGAGAACTAATCTGTTGTCTGTCAGTCAGCTAGTCAATACTGGAAATAGGGTAGACTTTGATATAAAAGGTGTTAAAATAATTAGTAAAGAAGGCATTTTACTTGGTGAAGCAGCTGAAAACAATGGCATATATATGTTACCTGCGGAAAATAGAACAAGCTGCTATCATGTAGAGGATAGTAGTAAGGTAAAGGCAAATGAAGAAAAACAATTGGAAACTAGTGAAAATCAAACCGTAGAAAAATACGAGAAGGATGAGAAAATGTTATGGCATAAACGTCTAGGACACATGTGAAGAATACCTGGATACAATGTTGAAAAAGGATACCGTGAGAGATTTAAAATATACTCCAGAAAAATTAAAGAATTGTGATGCATGTACTATGGGAAAAATGACACAATATCCGCATCGAGCAGTTGGTGACAGGGGAACGAATAACCCATTGGAATTGATACACATGGATACATGCGGGCCTATGCCAGTTGCGTCATTAAATGGAAGTAAATATATGTTAGTAATAATAGATAATTTTAGTAGATATACAAGTGTTTATTTTCGAAAAACCAAAGATGAGGTTTTTGATTATTTTATTGAGTTTGTCAACAAGTCAGAAAATGAGTTAAACAAAAGAATCAAAAGAATTAGAACGGATAATGCGAGAGAGTTCGTTAATAAGAAGTTTGAACAGTATTGTAAAGAAAAAGGAATTGAACGTCAGAAGACAGTTCCATATAACCCAGAAAGCAATGGTTTGGCAGAGAGAACTAATAGGACACTGTTAGATAAGGTAAGGACGATGTTGTATGATGCAAGACTCTCACTAAGTTTCTGGGCAGAAGCAGCTAAAACAGCTACATATTTGAAGAACGTAACACTAATCAAAGGCAGTGAAGGTTTGACACCACTAGAAAGATGGAGAGGAACAAAACCATCTGTGATATACCTAAAAGTATTTGGATGCTTAGCATTTTATCACTTACCAAAGATATCTAGAAATAAGTTAGAAGTTAAGGGATCAAATATCCCTTAAGGCTCGAAGAGGTATATTTATAGGATACTCAACGGATACGAGGGCTTACAGGATATACGACCCACAAGATAGAAAGATTTATGCAACCAGAACCGTAAAGTTTAGAGAATGTATACCTGGATCAACCCTCATTCAAGACGTATCTGATGACAAGGAAGAATTTGAAACACTGACATTCGACAATGTAAACGACAGTGAGAAGAATGATGAAAAAGAGCACGATGAAGTTATAATAAACCATGAAATTACGAATCAAAGAGGCCAAGAGGAAAGTGAAACTGAAGAAGAAGATGAGGATGAAATATTCGAGGAGGCACAACAAGAAATAGACGCTGAAATTCAGCAAGTACCGGGAAGACCAGGTAGAAAAGTAGGAGGCACTGCGGAACAGTTCCAATTGAGACGTAATATAGAAAGAATAGAGAGGGAAGAAAGACTGCAAACAGAAGGAGTCAGACGTTCTGAAAGATTGAAGAATAAATGCACGCAAAAGAGTTTGTATGGATTGCCACAATCAGGAAGGACTTGGAATGAGAAGTTTGATAAGACACTCAAGCAAATAGGATTGCATTCTATACCCGAGGACCCTTGCATATATAAAATGGAAACGGGAGATAGAACAATAATAATAGGTATTTATGTAGACGACTGTATGTCCTGGGATCGGATGAAATAATAATAGAAGAAATAGTCTCTAAATTAAAGAAGGAATTTACAATGACCGAGACAAAAGAAGAGCTAAAGTTCTTAAATATTAGAATAGGTCCGATAAGCGGAGGATACAGCTTGTCTCAAAAGGAATATGTAGATAAGGCACTGAAGAAATATGGATTAGAAGATAGCAACCCGGCAAGATCACCGTTAGATACACAGCAAGACCTTGACGATTTCAGAGAATCAACATGCTTAGACTCAATGCAATATCAAGAAATGTTAGAATTGTTCGCTCCTAGAAGCAAAGGTATTCTATTTTCATCACGATGGTGGGCCTAAAATCAATTCTCAATAGCAATATTTTTTGAAGGTCTATTGTTCACGAGTTTCTTCCGAAAGAAGACCTGCAGGCCAAATGTTCTTGGGAAAGTTCTTGACAATTACATTTTTTGACCGTGCAGTTAAGTGCACGGTCTGTTTAATTTCATGGCCACGCTCAAGACTTTCCCAAGCCATAAAACATTTGGCCACCAGAGTTGTAGACATTCTTTCGGAAAAACCCATAGGTGACTTCGTGAACGGTGCGCCTTCAACCCCACCATCGTCTCTCTCGTAGCCTTCGGGGGTGGAATATTTTAACCAATAGTTTTGTTTAATTCTTTCTACGTATCCACCCCTCGAAGGCACCCTCGCACAGAGTAGGGGAACTCTGTCTCTACGTGCGAGGATCTTAACATTCTTTCAAATCAGACGCTACACAACTATCAACCAGACATATTCAATCCTTGAAGCAAGACACGCGCGTCTCAATACAAACACACACATTCTCGTAAACAACCAGTGTAAAGTTAGTTGTATTAAATTATTAAACCTAAAAAAACTTGTCGTTCACTCGAGTCCATCCAGTCTTACATACGTACCGCACCGTATCAAAGACGGTGTGCAGAAGCTAACGTACGGTGAACAAATACGGGAGCCACGTTGGCACTTACAAAGTACTCGCGTCGGAAAATTATGAAATCGGCGCGACGAAACAAGGATCATTAATGTATTTGTCAGTAGGCACCAGACCAGATATATCTATCGTTCGCGGTAGCAAGATTAGCTCAATATAGTCACGAACCTAGAAAAATTCACTTGACCGCACTTAAATGAGTATATAGATATTTACAAGGAACGAAGGATTATCAATTAACATTTAAAAGGGATGGATTCGATTTAACCATTAGTACTGATGTCAGCTGGTGTACGACGGGAAAAGCAAAATCATTTAGTGGATATGTAGTTAAGATCGGAGAATCGGTAGTAGCATGGAGAAGTCAAAAGCAAAGATTAGTCGCGCTATCTACATGTGAAGCAGAACTAATTGCACTTTGTGAGGGAGTACTGTGCCATTACTTGGCGAACAATCTCCTCCATGGTCGGAACAGTTTTCGCAGTTTTCTCGCTCTCCGTTTTGTGGAAACGACGAATAATTGTTCGATTTTCTATATGTCTATCCTTTTTTGTTCCGCGTCGTTCACCTCACAGCACCGCAGTTCACAACAACGAAAACGATCGACCGCAACAGCAAAGCTCGTAAAGGTCGCTATATCCCACTTCTGATGTTATAAATTCTTTAATTCAAGCTTTCACCGCGACGGTTCTGGGGTGAGTGCCGAGCTGTTCGTCTCGGTCCTCTCGCCAAAAGATTATCGTCTTCCCCACTTCGTGGCCAGATCCCTTGTTCTCTACGTTATAATTTCCTCTTACGCATATTCTGAGTAATCGACAAAAGAGCGTCAGACATTGACCGTTAAATCCAATTACATATGTAAATCTTATTTATCAGAAGTCACGAGCGTTTCAATAGGGATACGTATTACTTTCCAAGCGCGACAGTACACACAAGCTAATACACAGCATATGTTCACGCATTTGCACATAAATATATCGATGGCGAATACATCGAACCACTAATAAGAGACAAAGTTAGTGTATTTGTGTAACGGCTATCGTTTCTCACGAGAACGATAGTTAGGATGAAAATCATTATTTCTTTTTGTAACATACTTTAATTTTGAGAATATTATTTCTATGGTTATTTCCACATAATTTTACAATACCATTTATGTCATGTCATCCTTTCTCGGGTGCCATTGTTTCGTCCCGATGCTCGCACCTGATCTGGGGTAAGAATATATAAATTAGGTAATTTTGAACACACCGAAGTGTAGTGGGGGAAATAGTCTGACTCACCTTAGATTCAAGCATCTTTAATCACCATCATTCCATTCTTCACCACGATATCACCAAATAAATATTAAATGAGTAAAATAAAAAAGAATTTTGTTACAAATTTTTGGATATATGTAATAATTTTGATAAATTAATCGACTTTCGAATTGCACAAAAAGTGATCCACGGTACTGTTTTAACTTAAAACCGCAGTAATAAATTAAAAATATAGTTTTGTGCATAACTCGGAAACTAAGACCGAACGGCGCTAACATGTGTAAGGAAAAGTTGTTCAGAATATTGACCTTGACAACATATTTCAAGGTCATCAAAATTGGTGAGGAATCACTAAAGTAAATAATTACCCAATTATACTTTCTCATATTTACTTTGTTTAAATAAATCATTTTATTTTTTGTTACTTGTCACGTCTACGTCGGTTGCGTGGCAGGGCCGTAGGAATATTCAAGGTAACCCCAGGTCGTGCGGTATTTAGGTAGGATGTGGACGCGCTCTCGGACCCGAAAGCCAGAGAGGTTGCCACGTTAGGATTTCGAGTTGCGTGGACGCGCCTGTGAACCCGAAAGAACACGGGGTTGCCACTTTAGGGAAGGTTGCGTGGACGTGCCCGTGAACCCGAAGGAACACGGGATTGCCACTTCACAAGGAATAGAAAGTATAGACGCGCCTGTAAACCCGAAAGAGTACAGGGTTGCTACCTTTTTCTATGATACAGGAAGTATAGACGTGCCCGTAAATCCGAAGAAATGCGGGGTTGCTACCTTTTTCTGTGGATAGGATGTAAACGTGCCCTTAGACTCGAAAGAATAAGGGGTTGTTACCTTTTGGAAATGTGATCCTACAGGTAATTATTTGACGTAGACGTGGACATTGATCAATAAATCTCGAGCGGCAAAGATATGTCGATAGTGGGTCCCACAATAATGATTCTTAATCGGAAGGAAGTAAGGATTCCAAAATAATAAGATTGATTAAACAATAAATGAATATATTGTATGATATTTCATTACAGTTTGTCTTTGGCAATGTTTAATATTGGATGGTAAGGTTCTTCTATGTCTTTGGCTTCTGCCTGAATGTAAAGATTCTATGTTCTCGATTTTACGCTTGAGTGAGCGGGGTGTTCAAGAGTACCTCGTAAATATGCCTAACAACTGTCTGGAGTTGTATGGTTAAGATCTAGTCGATCTGAAGAAGTCTCGGACTCTTTTCTGACTGAACCCCCGAGTTACTTTTTCTGTGCCCTTTTATACCCAAAGCGCGGCTCAAAATCTAATAAAATCGGTGGTGGGAGTATAGGATATGTGGAATGGTGGGAGTATAGGCCCTTTCTAAAAATAGACTGACTGCCTAGCGCCGTTTAAGCGTTGCGCGGAGGAACGTTCCTAGTTTCAGCGAGGGCTAATCATGAAAATAATATTTGAAAATTTATAATTGAAAATATTATTATAACAAGTTTTACGTTTCAAAAAAACTTTTGGCCGTGTAATTCCAGCTCGTAATATTTGTTCATAGTGTTGATCTGAAGTAATTTGGTTTTTATTGTAGAATGAGTCCATATCTTCATAATCCGTAGTCTCCAAATTTGCTCTGATGCGTTTATAATGTGTCGAATGTTTCGCGAATTCTGGCTCAGTTTTTTCCATTGGTATCAAAATGATTGCTGACCGACATGGCATGAAAGGAGCCTCAAATCTACATTTTTGTGCTATATTAGCAACTATTTTCTTGAAGCAAGTGAACGTGTGCTTGTGGGTTTGAAGTTTGATGTGTCCTGAGGCTTCCTTTGAAGAAACTGAAATAAATTTATCAATTATTGATATTGCATCTTGCTTGTTGGCACCAAGAGGATCAGCTGGAGCATTGTCGAGCCATAGTAGTATATGTGCGTGAGGGCTTCCGCGGTGTTGGAACTCGATTCGTTTAAAATAACGAAGAACACGATATTCACCGAATGGGTTACATTTCTTTGATTGTAAGATGGTCATTAAAACAATCACTAGTTTATTGAAGTATATCGCGCACGTAACTGCATCTTCATTTATTAGTGTACTCTTCAGGACGTAATGAAGTCCATCTGCATCTTTCTCGGAAATCGTCGCACCATTGTTCTTCAATTTGTTTGCAGAAGTGGAATCCAACCTATTTCATTGGCACTCAGTGTTAAAAACATTGTAGGTTTTTCTAATTGTCTGATCATGGCAAACAAGTCTCTCTTTCGTTCGGCCCAATACCAAGTTGAATTAGGAAGACATCTGAGGAAGGCGAGGTTACTTTCAATACACTAATTGATGTAATCTTCTGATTCAATTTGTTGCCTTGTTATCTTTGTATCTTTGCCAACATTTTTAAAAGCCACTGTAAGCGAATCCCGGACTCTTAATCGCATTATTTTCATTGTCATATATAAAAAGTGATATGGTGTTACACCTCGACGATCAGACCGTCTCAATTCGCTTCATCTCATCGAAAAGCAACCGTCTCATCGAAAAGCAAGCTGTGTGACATGTTCGTCTCACCGGGTGCAATCCTCAAATAATTTTCGTCGTTCCACAGGAGTGTATGTTGTTATGCAGTCAAACTGTCTTCAAAAGGTATATCTTCACTCATTTCATCTCTAGGTATTGTGACAGTTACATTGTTCTGGATGAAAGAAGACTCATCGATTGTGATATCATAGAACAAATAAAGAGGTGTTGTAATCAAATATTGTAACCAAGCCTTGATACATCGTTTCTTAACTAAACCACTCAAATAGCTGGACTTGTGAATCAATTTTTTCTTAATATGAACATTAATACAATGATCATCGTCAATGTTTCTTGGTAGTTGTTTAACCATTGTATTTACACAAATTGGAACATTTATAATCTGTCCAAGAATACCGTACTGGCCATGTGCATGTCTCAATCTTCTTATCTGCATAAATGGTATCTGTGGAGAAATCAATCTTTCTGACACTAAATCCAATGGTGGTAGATTTGGTGGCATTTCCGGATACTTGAATCCATTAAATTTCGCGAGATTAGGGATGTGTTTGCGACTAAGAGATTGGTTACAACACTTGCATATCACAACACTAGTAATATCCACATCTTTATCGACGGTTTTCAGTAATTCTTCAAAATTTTGGTTGGAACATTTTAAGTCCTTTTTGAACTACAAACGATCACAAAGATAACACACAAAACCAAACGGATTGTCCGTGATTTTTTTTTTTGCATTCTCTATGAATTTTTCGATGAGCATTGAATTCCATGTATGGCGTATTGATCGAAACAGAAGTGTCCAAAGATAAATGCGCGGCGTCGATTCTTGAAGTCGATGGTTGAGCGTCCATTTGCAAATCCGCGTCGATTCTTGAAGTCGATGGTTGAGCGTCCATTTGCAAATCCGCGTTCATTTGTCAGTAATATTGAGTACGCCGATGAATTTTCCCAATTTTAGTGATATTATTTTTTGGAACTCCGCTAAGATTACCCCTTAAGGTTTTTTTGCGCGCCCTGTATTCACGACAACGTTGGCTGTTAGTTTTTTCCCGCTCTTTGGGTGGCTTGCTTGCACGTTTTCGATCACGAAAGTTTTTCGCCCGTTTTGCCGGCGTTTTCACAATAGCACTTTTTTGTTTAATTATTTAAGCAATTTATTTAAATAAAAATCACTTACTCAATCCACTCAATTTTACAACTTTCACAATTCGTAACTACTGCGACACAAAACAGCGTCACCCGCTTGTTGGAATAGTTGAAATCGAGTAACGCGCTTGCCTTACTCCCACTCTTACAAACGTGATTCTCATTTATTTAACGTTACGCATTTTTGTGACGTTTTAGGCTTACCCGTGCCAGAAATATATGACGCAGGTGCCTGCGACACGAAAGTGAGTAACGCGCTGGCCTTACTCCCCCTCTTACAAACATGATTCTCGTTTGTTTTTCGTTGCGCATTTTCGTGTCGTTTTAGGCTCACCCCGTGCCATAAAAAGTTTCACTTCAAAAGGCTCGGTCTCAAATGGACAAAATGATTGTTGATTCGTTTTATAGGTCTTCATCTCTTAGGTAGATTTCTTTTGTCTTTTCTTGTATATTGATGGTATTATTATTTTAACTTCCTGCCCTTCGTTTAATTCCGGCTGTTCTCTCAATACTTCGCCAAGTGTTCTGCCTGTTGCCGGAGACTGTGGAGCTTTTAAGGCTTGCAGCCACTTTTCTTGTGATATTTGGATGGCGTATTTGGCTGCTGGGTTGTCGATATCTTCCACAGCTTCTAATGCGTTTTCACGTATTAGAAATTGTTGAACACGGTTGGCTCTATCGCAGGATCCTCGAACTTCATGCGAAATTTGCGCTTTAGGTAGCCTTCGCCAAATCCTACGAGGGCTAGGTGGTCTCGTGGAACCATCCACATGGGCCAGGTGGCATAGTTAAGGCGCAGCCAGTCGGCGATGTCGGCAAATCTTATATTGCAATCGGGGCATTCCGGGCAATATAAATTCAGATCTTTCCCACAGCCAACGCACCTTCCCAATATGCGTTCGTGCTCTACTCCATTTGGATAGATACAATCGTCGGTGTCAAATCCGTCTGCTCCGCAGACATGGCAAAACCCTGGACGGTATGGCAGCTTGCACGAGCTGAAATGGTGATCGGCCGATCCACAATTAATACAGCCGATTCCCTACTTGCGTAACGTAAGTCTGCGTCCCTCGGTGTACCTTTTTCGCTTCTAGTCTCTGGACGAGGGCTTCGGCACGTTTGTGGATCATGTCTTTTAACATTTGTTCCGAAACTATTCGGCAATCGGCAAAGTAGAGGGGCTTCGATGGTCCTCCTGAGGTAGAAAAACCGGGGACGTTTAGCTCCTTCAGAACTCCGTCGAACGTCAGCTCTTTCTTTAATGGCGCGGGGTATACCGTAACCGATGGAGCGATTTGGGCCCTCGGGTCATCCGTGGTCTTTGCAGGTCTTCCATACCTTGTTGCTTACTCTTCCATACCCGTTCCATACTCTCGTGGATGTCCTCCGCTGTTACTTTGACAGTTTTAAGAATCCTGATTCTTGGTGGCGTCAGATTACGCACTTCGTCGATAAGAGCTCGCGCTTCCTCCGAGATTTCTCGTTTCGGTTTTTCCGCTACTGGGTGTTCGTCTCCCTTGATCTTGCTCTCTTTGTCGGCCGTCGTTGTTGATTCTTTAAAGGTGGTCTCGCTCTTCTCGTCTCGAAGAGTTTCGTCGAAAATGTCCACCAATGTTGGGCCTTCAGGGTCGGAGTCACTGTCTGAGGTCGATTCTTTGCTCGTTGGCTCTCGCTTGGCCAGAACTTCTAATTGCGTTGTCAATTGGGCCAATTGTTGTTCTATCCGAAGTCTTTGTTGGTGTAAATTTTCGATATCCTCCGATCGCAAGCTGGTCGCGGCGGGGATTTCCTTCGTTGACATGGCGAGGTCGAAAGTCAGGCAAGGATGTCGAGGTGGAGTTTATGGGAGAACGTTAGGTCTTCTTAAACTACGACGGGGGATTTTTAAGTCCATAAGGCAATATTAACCGATGATTTTATTTTTGTCTGCTAGTTCTACGGTTACAGGTCCCAGAATTCTCTTAATTGTTACTGGCCCTAGATATTTATGAGCTAATTTCACATTATACCCTTCTGCTTTATTACTAAGTTTTTTATTATGGTAATAAACATCCATCCCCTCTGTTACCTTGACTCGAGTTACTTTATCTTTATTTAGTTTGGCAAGACGTTAATCGGAATAATTTTTTAGTTGAATTTCGATTTTATGCCTAAGTTCGTCAATATTATTCATCCTCTTTACTCATTCATCTATCTCATTACTAGAGACAGACGATACTTCTCCTGGCTTATTCGTATGTCGCTAAGTGGCTTCTCGCCCGTGGTATAATAACAAAAATTTTTGAAAAAAAATAGAAACCGACTTCGAAAATAGAGTAGAAGAAAGCTTTAAAAAATATAAAATAATGTTCGTTGTTTATTATAACAGTACTCAACAATATTGCAACTTTTTCGAAGACGGCACAAAATTAATTAACAGTACATTCTGTCTAATATACAGGGTGAGGCGTGTAACTGTATCGCCCCGAATAATGACTTAACAATACAATTTATGAAAATTTTAACACATGGGATTTGAATGGCGTCAGAAGGCGCATTTTATAAAGTATTTGTTTTTCCGTGGGTGGAGGCGTTTCAGAGATTTTAATGTCACACTAATTTTTTTAAATGGAATGACCTATTTTTTTGCACCGTAAGTTGATAGAGTATCAAACTCTGAGTACAAAAGTATTGACCTTTTATGTCCTAAACCTAATAGTTAATGAGATATTAGCAAAAGTTTGATTCTCATAAAATCGCGTCAAAAGCTCAATGTCTTCGAGTGATTCGCGATGATGGTGGTGTTTATCGGACGTTGTTTATCAACATAGCATGTACTCTTACTTTAGTGCTGTCGTCTACGATTTCAGCAATTCAATATTATTTCGTTATCGAAGGAAACGTAGTGTCAGAAGAAAATGAGTAGTGTTCAAAATGAAATTTAGTAATAGCGAAAAGTTAGATATGGTGTTTGTTTACGGTATGTGCGATAAAAATGCAACAAGAGCCAAAATTGCTTACGCTGAGAAATATCCTGACCGAAATCAATTATCACGGTGTATGTTTCAAAAACTTTGTAATTCGCTTCGAAAAACTGGAAGTTTTAACGTTATTTATCGTAAACGTAAGAAAACTGTTACGAATGAAGCTAATACTACTGCTGTATTAGCAGCAGTAGCATACAATCCACATACTAGCACACGAGAAATTGCACAAGATTCTGGAATTAGCCAAAGGAGCGTTCTTCGAATTCTTCATACACATAAATTTCATCCATATCATGTATCGTGTTACGTCCGCCGAATAAGAAATTATAATTGAAATAATAGTATGGTTTGAAATGATAATTGCATTTAAAATGGTAATTACGTTTGAGATAAATTGCGCACTAAATTTATAGAACGGTCTCGAAAGATGAGTCAAAGAAAATTCTTAGTAATGATGAGGCGACGGAATATTTCACCTTTTAGAAAGAGTTGTAATACGACACCTCTGCGCGATAATTGCATTAGGAAAAGAACCACAAGGTTAAGGGTTGGACCTATATTATAAGTTAGAAAAGGATGCATGAAGCGATATCTCTTCTTGGGGGATCGTTAATATAAACAAACAAGTAAGGCTTAGGGAAGGCTTAGGGAAAGGCTTAGGGAAGAATTCCCCCACTCGAAGTCCCAATGACCCTATAAAAGCAGGGCCAATTTTGCGCAATTAGATTTCAGTTTCAAAAGCCAATCAGTACGTATAAAAAAGTATCTCAGGGCATCCCTCGCAATTATTTTGTAAAACACGAAGTTAAGAGAGAGAAAACATCATTTGTTATAATTCTTCAAAGGATTAAGTAAAACGTAAGTTTTTATAATTTTCTTTTGTTTTCTCAATTGATTTTAAAATCTAATTCCCTTTCCTTTCCTCCTAATCATTTAATTTGAGAACCCTAAAATCAGATAACTTTTTATTGATTTCCCAATTCTGTAAAACAAAATCCTATAATACATTTCCTCGAATTTTCCCTAAAATTATAATTTGAATTTCCACACTCTCGCACGGAACCTTGGCCGTCCCAGAGTGGATCGCATAGATCCTATACTCGAAAAAGGCCAGAACAAGTCAGGTAAAGTGTAGAAATAATAAATTAACGTAAGACGTAACAATCGCTCCATCAGAACTTACATAGGACAGACTTTAATAATCGTATGCAGTTTTGTCATTGGTTTCTGAATCAGATCCATTGTAATAATTTATTTTTACAAAATGTTTTATTTGCGGATGAAGCAACATTTACCAACCGTGGGCAAGTTAATTAAAGGAATATGCATTATTGGGCAGAAGAAAATCCTCTTTGGCTTCGTGAGGTTGAGTATCAGCGACAATGGAGTGTCAATGTTTGGTGCGGTACACTTGGCAATCGAATAATTAGACCATACTTTATTGACGGAACATTAACAGGGCACAAGTATTCAACTTTCTTAATAGAAACATTGCCAATTTTATCAGAAGATGTACCATTAAATATCCGTTCAACAATGTGGTTTCAACATGACGGTTGCCCTGCACATTATGCACTGCAAGCAAAGGAAGTTCTACGAAGACAATTTCCTAATCGGTGGATTGGCCGTGGCGGAGTATTTCCATGGCCGCCTCGTTCACCAGACCTGTCACTGTTAGATTATTTTCTCTGGGGTACATTAAAAGATAAAGTGTACCATGCACTACCAACAACGGTAGAGAATATGCAAGAACGCATTCGTGAAACGTGTGTCACATTTGCTTCGGAGAAAATTCAAGATGCCACTTTTTCGTTAATTAATAGGTTGCATTCCTGTGGTAGAAAGTGCCGTAAGTGTATTATAGTGAGCGGGAAGAATTTCTTCGATCTATTGGTGGGCGGCCATCTTGGTCGGTCATCTTGGTCGAACGGTGCTTTTTCATCGGGCGATTAAGATTGAAAAAGACGCGGACAGAAATTCAGGAGTGCGTTTAAGGTGTTTTTACATCATTCGTGTGTGTAGAAAGTGCCGTAAGTGTATTAATGGGAGACAAGGGTCTCCCGGTCGGCGCGAAGTCGGGTAAGATAGATCGATCGGCTGATCGATATATCGAGGCCCTGACAAAGGTCGCGAAGCCGAAACCGGGCGAGATGACAGAGGAAAAGAGGAGGATAGTAGAACAGTGGAAGAAGATGGGTGAGGAAAAGAGAGGGGACGAAGAAAGAAAGAAGAGGATGGAAAATGGGACGAAGCGAGCCGACGGAACGGAGTCCGACGGCAAGAAGGCGGGCGAAGAACTATCGGGTGGAAGTGAAGGGATGACCCACGATGGGTGTAAAGTGATGAGTGCGTGTGAGGGAAGTGTCTTATGGACTCTGGGGGGATCAGTGATGAGGTGATCGTGGTGGATGAATGCATCGACGTGCGCGAGGGAGTGCGTGCCGCGAAACGCGCGAGAGTCCTCGAGGACACTGAAACCGATGATTCGGGCAGCAGTGCGACGGTCTCGTCGGGAGAAGTGAGCCCATGCTTAGTGAGGAAAAAGAGCAGGCCGAAATCGGCAAAAAAGAGCGTGACAAAGCCGCCGAAGGAGATTAGCATGCCTCGAGAGGAGGAGAGAGGCGATTCTGGAGGCGATGCTGCCGGGCGTATGAGTGAGTTGGGCGAGCTGGAGGTGTCGGTGAGTACTCTGACAGATCTCGTCCTGAAACGCATGGAGCGTATTAGCAAATACGCTCTTGCGAACAGGAACTTCGCGGTCGGACAAAAACGAGAGCTCAAAGCTGTGATGGCGCAAATTCGCGCGGTAGATGCTGGCGTGCGTAAATGCGTCGCGATCAGGCAGGAGCTTGACCGAGAGCTCCTGAAAGAGTTCCGATATGTGCGCGAATTGCGGGAATGTGAAGTGCGGGGGGGACGCGGTTCAGTGCCGGGAGTGAATGCGTCAGCTACGGGAAAGCGTGCCGTCGGACCGATGAGTTTCGCGGCAGCGGCCCGAAACAAAGCGTGCGTTCCGACGGCAAATTCGGCGTTCGGTTTCGCGATCGGTACAAGGCCGCAGACAACCGTCGCGGGGAAAGAAGTTTTTTATTTCGGGAGATCGCAGGGAACGGGCGGTAATGGGCTGCGTGCGGGGGTGGCGTCTTGTCCGACGGCTAGTGGCCCGATGGCGAACGGCCCGACGATAAGTCAAGCGACGCGTTCGACGGAAGAAGCTCCGTGGCGCGTTATCGAAACGAAAAGTGCGATGCGACGACGAAAGTTGAGGGAAAGGGCGGCGAGGGCTGCGTTGATGCCCACGCCCGCACCTGTCACTGCAAAAGCGGGGAGGGGGGGGCTCCTCTTCCCGCAGCGAGGCAGGTGTCGCGTCAGAATAACGGGAGTGATAACCGGGGGGTCGTGCCGCGACCGGTGGTAGCGCAGCCTAGGGCACAAGCGCAGGTGCCGCGACTTAGTGCAGTGAGAATTAGGTCCGCCGGGGAAGAAAAGCTCGATCGGATCGATACTATTCGTGCAATGCGTCGGGAGGTCAATATAGATCAGTTGGGTGTATCGGTGAGCTCCATAAGAAGCACACGGGCGGGTGATCTCTTGGTGGAGCTCACCAAAGGCAGACCGAGGGAGGAAGCGGCGAAATTGAGCGAGGCCATCGCGCGAACATTCGAGGGGAAGGTTCGCGTAGATGTTCTGTCCCCCCGACGAACGGTAGAAATCGTGGGGTTGGACGAAGGGGTGACGCGCGCGGAAGTAGCTGCGGCCTTAGCGGGGGAAATCGGGGGGAAACCGGAGGATATTCCGACGGTTGATCTCCGGCTAATGTGGGGTGAACGCATCGTCGCTGCCGTGATGCTGCCGGTCGCTGAAGCAACGGCCCTTCTCGAGAAGGGCAAGTTGCGCGTAGGGTGGCTTATCGCCCATATTAGAGAGAGGAATCGGGTGACGCGTTGCCTGCGGTGCTACGAATTGGGACACGCAGTCGCGCAATGCAGGGCGGCCGTCGATAGGCGCGCACTGTGTTTCCGGTGTGGCTCCGAAGGTCATAAGGTTAGGGAGTGCCCCGTGGCGCCGCTAAGGGAGGGATGCGTAGCCGCATGATAGCCCACGTGCGATTTCCGCTAGGAGGTCGTGCGTGAGACTTGTGTGAAGGAGTGTGCGTTGGAAGATGCGCGTATGGGAGTGAGAGTGAGCCGTTACGAGGCACCTGTGGCCGTAAGTAACGGAGTATGTGTATGGGTCGGCGCTGGAAGGGTCAAACATGCATGTGGCGTGTCCTTCCGGCGATGAGTGCACGAGAATGACCGATGGGTCCACTGAGTGAGTGTACCGGGCGACCGGGATACAAATAGTGTCCCGGGTGACCGGGATGCAAATGGTGACGGATGCATCTGTATGTACGAATGTGGTTTACGTGGGATTCCCAGCCGTATGGCCAGGGCCCCGGGCCTTTAGGCTCCTTTTGCGATGCATGTCAAGCGACGATACCGCAGGGGAGTCGGGGCGGGATCTTGCGGCATGGGCCGGTGATCCACATGGAG
>JAIFRP010004402.1:0-31869 GCA_032403825.1 Odynerus spinipes
TCCAATATATCTTTAAAAAAATTCATAATGAAACATAATAGAATTTGTGATATCGCTAATGTTTATCTGTATTTCTAATAAAAATCGAACATTTTATTTAGAGATGTATGGAAAGGGATATATTATGATAAGGGATATATATTGGGATTAAAATTTCACGCAACTGCGGTTCATATTATGCTATGAATAACATTTGACAACATTGCAGGCGGACACGATAGATACCTGTGACCTGCACTGTAAAAATCGTATGATAGTTCCACATGTCGCCGTAATTTTAGGCAGAGTGCGTTGAAATCACTGGAATTTCTTTGGTCCTGTCGGTAATTTTCGGATTACAGTTAGGTCCATAAGGATTGAAGGTCTATTCGTATATATGTAGTCAGTGCTAATATCGATCTTTGACAGACTAAGTGACACTGGTTTTTCCGCCATTACGAAGTTATCGTTAAAGCAGTATGAAGTGCATGTAACACGCCACTTCAAATATTCACGATAAAACCTTTATGTAAACGTTACATTGCACAAGAAGTATCAATATTTGTAAAAAAAAAAAAGTCGCCGTTTCTGCCAAACTGTCGAATTTGCTGACAAATTCGAAAATCTTTCAAATCATGGCGCCACGGCGTAAAACAAAAGACAGTAAACGTACAGGTGAGCGTTGGACGTTGTTACAACATATTTATCACGATTTATCGCAGTCTAATATTGACCGCGTCGAGACGAAAAGATAATATTGGGAACGAACTTATTCTTTGTCTAATCAAAAGCAAGGAATCACGTTTCATTCGTCAAAAAAACGAACGACGTAAGGAGTGGCGCGCATTTTGAGTAGCGGGGAGCATCAACAGCTGTTCGTAGTTCGATGTTTTCAAGACGGACGATACCACGTGAGGCATTCAAATTTTCACAGTGACTGTTGTCTCTCGAAGCGAAGCCTTGTCCGCATAATCCCGGGAAAAGAAGAAACTTTTGTGAGAATACGCTGTGCGACTTTGCATTCGGAATGGCCCAGAATATAAATCCGTTCTATTCCTCTCAAAACACACCGAGCAAAGCTGCGGAGGAGAAACAGAGCGTACCAAAAGATAATCATGCAGTCAGTAAACGGTACGTCTTTCGATAATCTACCGTATTCGTCTCTTTGCCTCTACCGTAAATTTTATTGTCCTGCGTCTTATAGCTAAGCTTAATTGAAAATTCTGTTTGTTTTCTTGCTAAAAAATGGTACGTTTGTGTACAAAATTGATTCAGTCATGGAATATGTTATCTAACAACATAACCTTATGCTGGAATCAAAATAACATCTTTACTTGTACTTTTAAAACGTACGTTTCACTATATTTCTTTGAATAATTTTGCAGGCTACAGAAAGAGCTCATGGTCTTGATGATGAGCACGGAGAAAGGAGTATCTGCTTTCCCAGATGGTGAAAACTTATTCAAATGGATTGGAACTATTACAGGACCTAAAGATACAGTAAGTTGATCGTAAGCTAATTTTCTTTCATAGCCATACGCTTATACATGTTCTTGAAACATTTTTATTTATCTGCTGCAGGTTTATGCTGGCCTTACATATAAGCTGACCTTGGAATTTCCACATAGTTACCCATATAGCGCCCCGATAGTACGCTTTGCCACTCCTTGTTTTCATCCAAATGTGGATGCGGTTGGAAATATTTGTTTGGATATATTAAAAGATAAGTGGAGTGCTCTGTACGATGTTCGTACTATATTATTATCTATACAGTCTCTACTTAGTGGTGAGTATTTTTTTTATAGTCATATAATAAGTTTCACATACAGTTACACATAATTCGTTTCCATTGTTCTGTTAGAACCCAACAACGAAAGTCCTCTTAATCCCTTGGCGGCAGAACTATGGAGTGATCAGACAAAGTACAAGAAGCATCTAACGGAAGAATATCATAGAGCTCTCAAACATAATCAAGATTCATGATAAGTCCATACTTATGATCATTCTGAACCTTTCATTACTATTATTCCTATCAGTGTTTTGATTATAACTAAGTAAAATGTCGAGCATTGTCTGCATCGAAGTCTCATTTACGTTGATACAGAATCTTTAGATTCATCTTTCATTAGTGTAAAGTGTAATATGGGATCAACATTACATGCTTCGCTTTATTGCATTTGCTCTTACATAAATGTATATTTGTTCTTACCACGACTTTAATTTCATAGAGTCTGTAATGTCAAAATCAGGTAAGAGCACAAAGGCATTTGCAATTACATCAGAATTTTTATGAAAGGTATTTATTTATTTTACACTTAGTAATATATGTTGAACTTCAACATCATTACACTTTTCATACGTGACAAGTGCATTTGATATATATTTCCATTTCATTTATAGTCACTGTACAATTCCAAAATAAATATTTTAAAATGATTGTACTAACAAAAATAACTTATTAGGCTCCGAAGATTAAATTATTCCAATCAAAAGTTGTAACGACGTCGCACGATCATTCATTTTCGACCTAACTCGCTTCGACATATAAACATTGTAACTACTTAATATAGCCGCTCAGTGAGCATAACATATCGACGTCGTAAATGAAGGATCGAAGCAGAAAAAATTATTTCGCTTTTTTTAAGTATTCTATATAATTATCGTGAGAATAGAATACGTAGTATTAGAATATAATATTTATTATTTATAACTATGTTTGCATCAAAAATAATATTTTAGTTAGTCGAAATAGCGCTTGAGTTGCTTTATCGATAGATCGAGACGACCTTGATATATAATCAAAAATTTATCAAAGATGCACTCTACTTCGCGATCGAGACACGCACTTGTCTATGTTCGTTTAAACAGAAACGGCCATTTACTCAACGCGATATATGTGAGTAAACATGTCGGCAGCGTTACGAGTGAGACTATTAGGCGTGACGAATAAACTATCCTTTCTTCTCGAGAATAAATCGCCGAGCTTTAGAAAGCACACCATAGAAAAGGCACACGCGACGTTCGGAAGAGTTTTCTCTACAAAAATAAATCGAGATGTCGAGGTAAACGAAAATTTAAACTTTAAATCGATGATATAATAGTTGTCTGCCATGTTAGTTACACACTCTGCTTGTACATAGGAGAGGAAGGTCAACGTCGATGGGGTCGATATTAATTACGTCAGAGTTGGTACTGGTGACCACCCAGTCCTTTTGTTACCCGGTGCTATCGGTAATTAAAAAATGCAAACGCATACATTCATGTATTCTAGTGTTATTTGTTCGAAAGTTATCGTGCAAAAGTGGTACAACCCAATTATCTTATGTGCAAATATTATCACAGTCGGTGCTAGCGTGATATGCCGTGTTAACGTGTGTAGGTAAAGAAGGAAACGCTAATAACGAACTCACGCGGTACTCGTTGGAAAACGCGTATGTAACTCAAAGATTTTTCCATTGATTATTACTAACAATAGATTTTTATTTTTTTAGGATCCATCTGGACCGATTTCGGACCACAAATAGAAGGTCTGGATAGAAACAAGTTGACTGTGATAGCATGGGATCCACCTGGGTATGGAAAATCGAGACCACCAAACAGGACGTTCTTCGATGACTTCTTTGAACGCGATGCAAAATATGCTTTTAATTTAATGAAGACTCTGGGATATAAAAAATATTCTTTGATTGGGTGGAGCGATGGTGGTATCACGTCTATTTTTCTCGCCGGCACAAACTCTAATACCGTTCGTAAAATGATTTTAGTAGGTGCAAACTCTTTTTTCCTCCCAGAAGAGCTGAAAATTTATCAAAGTACGTGTTTACTTTAAATTTTAATCCTACGAACGATTATTATAAAAATATTAATAATACGAATTTTATTCAATTTTTTCAAGGTATTAGAAACATCGACACATGGTCGGAGAAAATGAAGAAACCATTGATCGAAGTTTACGGAGAAGATTACTTCAGAAAAACTTGGTCTGGCTGGATAGACGCCATGGAAAGATTATACGAAAAACAGAAAGGTGATATATGTACTAAATTAGTGCCTCATATAAAGTGTCCTACTTTAATTGTACATGGTAAAAAGGACATAATGGTAAACGAGATACATCCGAAATATCTCTTGGAGCACATACCAAATGCCAAGTATGTTTTAAATAGTTTCCTCATCCAAATATACAATTTGTTATACATAAACGACATATATACATATTTCTTGACTTGTTTGACAGATTGAAAGTATTTGAGAAAGGAGCTCACAACTTACACTTAAGATATCATGAAGAATTCAATTCATTGGCCACAGAGTTTTTTACGGAAAAGTGAAAAATGAGGAGTAAAAAATGTAACGATTCAACAATTTTGGATAATGGTATTTTTTATTATTTTTACAAACTTAATTTTTACAAGCTTAAATATATTTTATACGAGATTAATATTATTTAACAATAATTAAAAATTATAGACTTATGGCCAGGAAAAAGAAGAAATCAACAACGTCCCTGCAGAACACACTCCTGATCGTTCGAAATGTCAATAGTCAGATCACATTGAATTTACATATGACTCGTGTTTACGATACAGCTGAATAGCTCAGTCCATAGCTTCCATCGCAAGACGTCACGTCACCTCTGTTATTCTCGTGAACGACTCACTCGTTATCCGCTTTTTATATCATAAATATTAAATTATAATATTTTATTTAACTTTGCTTTTATCGTTCGCGCTATCGTAATAGAAGCTCACACATAAGCAGTAAAGGTCTCGGGCGAGGGAATTAATCTCCAGTTAGAATCTCATTAACAGGATCATCTTGATAAAAGATCAAATGTGTCAACGTCAGGACAAAATTTGTATGTAGTAGGGAAGTCAGAGTTTCGTCCTACCAAAGGTATCGGGCTTGTACAGAAACTTACCTCGTTTAGGAACGAAGGAATCATAAGCGGATCGTTGAACACCATCGAGCAGACATAGGGAAGTCGAAATCGTTTTTGGTCGTGGCTCGCCGAAAGAGGCTTAACGTTTCCTTTGCCCACGCTGTATCGCGATTCTCCTTTCTCCGCCTGGACTCTCGTGCCGGTTATCCCACGTACGTCCTCCGTGCCAGGTCATACGATCGACGTGCCCGATCGTGGCGAACGGACTACCTAGAGTGCTGTTGGCTGGTACTTCTTAAAAAACATAAATCAAGTGTCACACGTATTGAATTTTCTCCTTTTCTATGGCTCTTCTCTTCTCACCATGAGTCGTTCAAACGAACTAGACTCTCTTGGCTTACCATCTTTTCTTCCATAATTTCAATTAAGAATATTTCTCTTTTAGCCTGTCAGCATTTTTTCTTTCTAGGAACACGAAGACATTTCCGAGCTTCCGAGGCTTCCTCTTACATACATCATATACTATTATGGTCGTGAATATATTATTTATTTCATAACACTTGAGTCATCCAAAGAAGTTAGGAGCTATCTCGAGGAGCTAAAGAACGTAATTGATTAGACCGCTTAATTAATTGTTGTACGTTACTTTCTATTTCGATTACGGGACACTAACTAGATTATTAGGACGGTAACGAGCCGCCGTAAGTACGGGAAGTGTCGCTTATGTAATGCCAAGGTTATGGAGTCATGAAGTCATTTTGCGAAGGTGATTCGTTTGTCCGCGAGCTTCATAAAGCTTCATTTAGTTATAACACAAAATAAGATCGCGTGATTATTACGCAATTCTTGTAGCATGGTATAACGCCTTATATACATTGTATTGTAATTTTATTTTATATCTCCGATGAATGAGAGGTGCAACGATCGATACTGTGTATGCAGCAGATAGTGGACACGTACGTTCATAGATCAGACATCCGTTTTCTCTACTTTGCTTCTAGCATAACAAGTAACTCTTAATCTGCATATCAATCATGCACCATACTGTTGACTGTTCGTTACGTCATAACAAGCATCTATTTTAATAAACGTACGTTCTGATGATTTTCATTCGAATAAGGTTTATTCGGTTGGCCTTATGTGCGAGTTACCGTAATTCAATCGTCATATTATCAATGTATAAAACGTAGGTAGGCGTGACTGGTTTCTCAGAATTTGCATTACAAAAATCATTATACTTTCCTCCAAGTTCGCTGACTTTGTCATTTAATAGAAGACTCGAAAATGAGATCGGAACGAATTAATCTTCATCGTGGCGTTTTATTAACGTGATCTTGACGTTTCCCTATTGCAGCGTACGAAAACACTAGACGATATCCCTCGTGATGCTGCACTCGAACTGAAAGAGAGAGAGAGAGAGAGAGAGAGACTCCAACGAATTCAACGAGCTAATAACAAAGTTCCTCTTGGGGCAATCATAGATGATCGACTAGTAGCTATTTTTGTCGCGTGAGTAATATAACGAATTTAAAATAATATAATAATTTTAATGACCGGTTTAGATACATATATTTAATCCCAAGATAGCTACTTCTCTTCACGCTCGATCGTAATTAGCGTTCACCAGAGCTCGCTCGCATGCACTCGTGCATTTCTGCACTTTCATCAAAGCGTATAATAATTTTTACACGCGCTCCTACATTTTTCTTACCAACTGGCCTAATACTTTTAGTCGACGTAATACAAAGCTTACGGTACTTCGATCGAGACTAGGAAAAGATCTTAGGAACGGAAGCGATATTTTTTCAGCTTGTGATCTTATCGTCTTTACGTCGGTAGTTTATGGGGAACATCTTTTGTACTTGGAAAAATATAAAGAGAGAAATTAAGAAGCTTTCGAAGATTAGAAAGATAGCCCTTTAAACATTTTACCATCTACTACCTTTTTTGTTGCCCTTTGGATACAACGTGTCCTATAAACTTCCTAATGAAATTTAACTAGCATAACGCATATAGCTTAATGAATTTCGTCTGCAGATTGAATAATTAATCCCCCCTTTCTACGCTGCACCAGCTATGCTCAGTCCTCTCATTAGTTTCGCTTTAAGCTTGTAATCCATTTGACATGAATTCTCTCGCTAAATGTTATTTAGTGCAGTATATTTAATATAATAATTATTCAAATTATTTTAATTATGCATCATTTAAGATCTTGTTCCAAGCATTTAAAACGAATGTTCTCGTCTCATCGACTCGTAATAAATTCGATCGAAATGCCGGCGACTGATATCGCAGTCAAAAAGTTTCCTCGTGCCGTTTTACTTTTTGCGATTGATCGCGAACCCGGCAGCCAGCCAAAACGTCCGCAATGCGCTTTGCCTCAGACAAAAATCAATGGTCCTTCCATGGACGAAGTTGTACGAAGTTAAACTCACGCCACCTTTTTGTCAGATGATCCATTTTTATTTTTATTGTTATTTAAATTAATGATAAATAGGATGATCGATTATCGATTTAGATATTTTTTACGTTAGATCAGTTTTTTAGGAGAGTGAGTAGGTTTTCTAGTTCGTGAGTAGGGAGTGTACTTTGAATTTTAGTAAAAGTTTTTGGAGGGAGTATACATTGATGAATCCGCATTATCGAGACTCTCGATCGATCTGGACGACGAATATCGAGATATCATCCGTTACTTTCGTAGAAAGTAGTTTTGTGCTACTTATTGTACAAACACCTTTTGTGTACGTCGCGATGCATCTTTACACAGTAAAGATAATAGTCACACACACACACACCAAATGTAACGTGTCGTAATACACAAATTTAATATTTTTAAGTGATAAGAACAAAATTGAGTTACACACTACACCTTTTTGTTTAACTTTTAAAAAATTCTATTTTGTATTTTTAGCTTTATAATTTTGCACGCATTATTTCCACATTCTTTACTCCTTTTCTCCAGCTAATTATTCGAAATAGGACGGAAAAGTGCGCATAGTAGATCTAATAGGAGATAGCAGCCTGTCCTCGTGACCCCGAGTAACCTTTAGGGAGCGTTTTGCATATACAGGGTGTACGAGCGATGAAGTTCGAGCATTAGCTGAATTAAGCACGCCCATCCAAGCCTTCGTTCGAATGAAGTTTTTTTTTTAGGCTAATAGCATAGGGGAATATCGTTAGTTTGCTGGAAAATGACGTAACCATGCTCTTATCAAAGTTATCTTAATTATCTCTAATTATCTTTTAATTTTATTTTTATTTTTATTTTATTTTATTTTATTTTTAACGTGTTTCCTTTCATGCGGAATGTGTTCGTGGTTCGTCTATAGATATCGTAAAACGAAGAGATCCTCGAACGCGATGAGGTTGTTACATCACGAGACGCGTATAAGCGGAGAGTAGTAGATATAGGCGAGGGACCGTAATAAGGAATAAAAAGAAGTAGGATGGAGAATGCAGCGGGTGTAGCCAAATATGGACACATCGTTTCTCCCTTCGATTCGGGTATCTCTTTCGCATTTTCTCTCCCACTTTTTTCACATTTTCGTTCGTCGTCTCTCTAGCGTTTGCTCTTTTCTTTTCGAATTTCAACAACTTAAGGGAAGCATATACTTCCGTTTTTTTTATTTTTACTCTTTTAACACTATAGACAGGTGGATTTATTGTTACGAAATGATCGATTCGTTGCCAGATTTATAACGCGGATATAAGAGCATCATACGGATTATTTACGTACGGTAAACCACGTTTAAACGGCTTTGGATTCGCACGGCCTTTGAAAGTGGTTACGTCGTTCAGCAAGTTCTCGGTAAGGGCATCCGAAGCCTGACCGCCGGCTATCGATTCGATTTTATTTCCCTCGCCGAGGACGAAAACAACGACTGTGTCGACGGTGTCGTTCGGTTTCGCGATTGCATTTTCCTTCGCATCATTTCTACGCGACATTCGAGTAAACCGCATAATTCATCTTCCATTACTACGACAGCATGTATCATATTGTAGTTTAGGAATACCTCTAAAAATTATACTATAAAAAATAAACCATACAGGTACATACACACGTGCATACGATGCAAAAGCTATCGGCGTGTGTTTTAAAAAGGACGACCGTTCCCTCGACGTCGACCGTTCCACTTGGACTCGGCTTGTCCGCCCGCTCGTTTCGTTTCATCCAACGACGTCGTATAACTCCGTCGTATACCGTTGCATTCGCCTTTCCGACGTTATAAATTGCAATTTCTCTGGCCACCAAACGCCAGAGTACAGCCCGAGGAACCATGGAGTGCCTCCTACACTCGTGCTCGATTCATATCACCGATAAAACATCGAGATACGATATAACGAGAGATAAAACATTGTTTTTTAAGAATTTCTGGGGCAGGAGGGAGGACGGAGGACAGCGTTAATAAAAGTCGAGGTGAAATTTGGAAATTCGGCTAGAATTTATTATTAATCGAGCTCGAGTTTGTAATTAGGAGCAAGGCTAACGAGTAGGAAGCCCAAGGACTCCTGTTTCACGAGAGCCAGAGGAGAAGTCTCGAATTCGCGTGGAAGAAATTCCATCGAGACGAAACTGCACGGAATTCAATAGGACTCGGCCAAGAGTTTCCACTAGGCGTTGCAATTTTTCTCAAGAAACACAAGCAACCCTTATTGGTCGGAGAAGCTGGTAGGAGTGGAAAGGGACGTCCTCGAGATGAAACGCGACTCTCAATTTTCGGCTGAGGTAAAAAGGTCGATTGTACCGAGCGGGAGGGAAAGCGGTGGGGACGTGACTCAGATTTTCGAGAGCACCGTTATCGACTCGCTCGTCTCTCCTCCTCCTACTCTTCCTACTCTTCCTTCTCCTTCTTCTTCTCCCTCTTCCCTTCTTCTTCATCTGCTTCTCTCTTCGTTAGCGACTTTTTCGAGAAACACATCTCGGTGTCCTTTGCGAGCAAAGAGAGTCGACGCCATTTACGGCAGCTTGCGCACCGCACGTTGTCGTCCGTTTTCAGGATCGTTCTCCGAGAAAGTGGCTCTGCGTGTCAAAATCGTGGCCTCGATAGAGGTACCTACATACGAGTACGGTAAACTGCCCGCCCTTCGAAGCAAAACGAACTGCTTCGATCGTAAGTTAATCGATTACGACGATAATCCTTTTTAACTCGAAGGTCTCACGACGTTGAACGCGAAATTGGTTTATAGAAAGTGTAGCCTGTTGTAAAAAATTATCCTTTTTATAATACGGAGTTAATTCTGAACGCAAATTTGAAATCGGCATAACTTTCGTGCCATTTAGATCAAATCTTATAAACCCTCGTACTCTTCGAACCCGAATTATGATGTCACCATATCGAAACCCATGAAAACGGAAAATAGATTTTGGACCATCGATTCCTCCAGACACATCGAGCGATTTTCCGCGAGAGTGGAGCCGTCGTCGTGCCATTCGAGTTATCGAAGACGCGACGATGAGAAGGAAGAAAGAAAGTACGAAAAACAGACAGAGATAGACGGACAGACAGTCGGGAAAAAGAGATAAAAAGAAAGTCGTGGATAGTGTTTGTATCAAGTAAGGCAGCTCTCTCGTCTTCTTAGCAGAATGATTTTAGTCGTGGTAGTAGGTAGACGGATCAATATCAGAGGCTAGAACGTTTCGGAGCCCGTCTACGTATGCGCGTAGCTGCTCGTCGCGCGTGTATGCTCGCGGAAGTATTTAGACGCGTATCTGTCATCGAGCATATCCTAAGGATCAATAAAACAGGCGGGGCAAGGTCTTCCCCGTGTTAGTTAGCAAGCTGCTGACTAGTTACCTAGCTCGACCATGCGATTCCACCTCTCTCCGGTTCTTTCATTTTTTTTTCCGCGAGTCCTCGTTCATGACATTAACCGTGATCGCTTTTAACATATCTCCGCGAGTAATACGAATAGACGATTCTAGTCGTTGGCACTCGGACGTCCACGTCGCCGACACTACGACGTCTGGCTAAACGTCGATCGATAGACGCTGACTCAATTCCCCTTCGCGTGTCTGACTCAGACAACCTGAGTTTCGCACCAGCACAACCACCACAACCACCACCACCACCAACAACCATCATCACCCTTCGTCATCCATCCATCCTACCATCGATGTCACTCGATTGTCCCACGAACACGAGTCTCCCTAGAAATGACGAAACCTTCGTTACTTTGCTCCTTTTTAACGCAAACCAAACAAAACGATTGAAGCTTTCGAAGAAGGGGTGAAATCGGAATACCCAGCCCGTTAAGGTCGATGCCCACGGTTCTGAGTCATGTTCCAAGTGCATGCAAGCTCTCCTACCATCTCTCTCGGTTCATTTCGTTAAGTGAGACGATCGATTCGGATGAAATTGATTGGAAATTTAAATGTCCTCTCTCTCTCTCTCTTTCATCGATATGTCTGATGAGCGTTAAAAAGAATCGAAAGGATTATGAAATTCTCGTTCATTGTTGGAGTTGTTGCTTTTTATACGATCGCTGTAGACTACGACGATAAAACCTATCGTTTTAATAGTCTCGTTTTAAAGATTCGTCCGATATGTCACGACCGGCTTACGATGAAAACTTTTAATTAGTTTTTCTCTCTTATCGATAACGGCGATAACACTGGGAACGAGACAACGTGACAGACAAGGACAACGAAATATCGATTCTGCTACTTTAACCTTTACAGGGTGTACAGTTCCTACGTATTTCGTAATGTAAAACTGTCGAAGTGTTCCTCATTTATTAATAAGCTACTCGCACTGCGGTAATTTTACTTTTACAATTCTCGTCACTTGTCGGTTAAAAGCATATCGCAAAAGTCAAGGAAAAGAAGGAACGATTCGTAGAATTATTGTAGAAGAATCGAACGCAGGAAACGCGTTCAGCGAACTCACGAAGATCCTCGATCGTTTGCTCGATTTTTCCCATCGCTCTAAGAACCGAAGCTGTGAAATTCGATCGATAGTAGTGATCCTCTATTCTCGTTGCCAGGCACGAAACCTTTTAAACGTATAATTGATATCGATACGCGGCAGGTATCGCGTGCGGTTGTAAAACGGGGAAGCATCGGTACGCGATGAACGACGAATGAAACCATCGTGTAAATTTTAATGAAATCGGCATTTCAATATAAAATAAGTCGACGATAAGGATTTTATTTTATTTTTTTCTTATAAAATAGAAGATAGGTATAAAAAGAATAGACATCAGGTAACGTCGATAAAGATTTTATTTTATTTTTTATTATACAATAAAGATAAGGCGGAAGTATAGCGTGAAACAAATTCAATAGATAGGATTACAAGATCGGTGCAATTTTCTCGGATCGAGACGGTGAAATACGAGGAGACGATGAAGCCCATTTTACAGGGGGCTACACACCCCTTTATCCTTTCTCCATCTCCCTTCTTCCTCTTCTCTTTTTTTTTTAATCCGGTATTACCATGATAATACGCGAAAACACGGTGGCACGTGTTTATAGGCGAATAAGAGCAACAAGAAATCCTAAAGAAAACGAGTTATTTGTTGTACGTGGTTTATCACGCGTGAATCGATTTTTGCACGCAAGAAAAAGAGCTTTACAGGTAAGAACGATGGCCGAGTGCAAATTAAATCGTCTCTCTCTCTCTCTCTCTCTCTCTCTCCCCCTCCTTCTCTCTCGTTTCGAGAAAGAAGGCGTATAAAGTTTTAAACTGGACGTGATGTCACCGCCGACCGCATACGAGCTCGAGAGTTGGCTTAATACCGAAGCAAGAACGAAGGACAATGGGCACGGAGCATTAAGCCGAGCGTATCCTTCTGGAGCATTGTGGGTGACACGTTACGGATTCTTATTACGTAATCATCGCGAGGATGCAGGAAGAACGAGCTTTTTTTAAGAGCCTCAAGAAATTCAGACCAAACGAGATCATCGCGTGTATACAAATTATATGAATCAAATTTATTGTAATCAGTCATTTCATCATTTCAATTCATTTTTTATAATTAGATTTTTTGACACGTTGAAATTCTGACGATGCAGTTGCAGCGTTATCATGATGAAAGTTACAATCGTATTAGGAGGTGCATATTTATTTGATAACTGCATTCTACATAAGATAATATAGTAGAGAAGCGAATGTAGTTTCCTATGTGTACCTATGTATATTCATACATAATAGTTCCGCAAATAATTTATATCTAAATTTAAAAATGTTTATATATAAATAAATTTATCATCGTTCTCCATATATAACCAGGTCTGAATGAAAATCCGTAACACTAAGGCTCGCATTGAATCGAAATAGCAAATTCAATGGGAAAGAATTCTCATTAAGGTTACCATACGGCCGTGAGGGAATCTGGATCACGAAGACAATAGGGGCAAAGAAATCTTCTCGCGGAAATAGCGGAGATAATTTCCAATTGAGAACTCGTCCAATGAAAACTTTCTTTTTTTAACGTCTCCCACCGAGAGTGAGATCGTTCGTGATGGAAAACCGTCTAATTATAAAACGGGCAATTGGTCTAACGAATGCATTCATATTATTTTTTTAACTTTATCGAATATTTGCATATATTCGTATACGATAAGAATACTGTGAACTATTAAAAAAGAATTTATGCATCATCAACGTCTGAGTGACACGGCAGTCAAAGTGTTAAACGTAGACGAACGCTTCAAAGGTAGAAAAAGAGAAACGCATGGGATCGATGCGTGCGCGTGGATCGCTGTCGCGTAGATCGTGATCTTTTTTTCTTCTCGCCGCGCGACGGAGAGCGAGTGATCCATACATGGTAACGCCGCGGAGAGACCGGCTTACACGTCGCAATGCCGTAACACAGGCTAACCCCTCCGCCACCCCACCCCCTCTCCGTCTCGGTCTTTCGCATTCGTAAGGATGTACAACATAACGCGGCTATGTCAGCTTGATCGGTTTCTGCGTAAGCGAGAACCACGACAACTACGGCGGTTGGAGCCAAACGTCGAACGTTCGCCCGATCGGGGTTAAATCGATGGAAAAGCCAACGCGGACGAGATGCTTAGAAATTAGGTTCGATGATCGATTGGAGAGCGATATTCAGGATATACATACATATACATATATACAGGTATACTCGAGGTATAGGTTGATTAGAACGACCGATAGAGTATTACGGGTTCTCCTTTCTGTTTGTCCAAGTTAATTTATATAATTAGAGAATTTATTTAGAAATCAATCGAAAAGAGCTAGAAAATGATCGAGGAGACGATCGAGATGAGGATGCTGCAAGGACTACTCGAAGAGAATTTAACAAAATATGTGCGATGATACGTATAAGCATCGTACTTCAATTCTTTTTGATATTATTTTGTTGTAATTATGAAAAACAGTGTAATTAAAGAGCTGATTAGGTTCGGCGGGAATTGTAATTATTATACGCATTATTATATCACGTAGATGATGCGTGGAAACACGTTCGCCGACACGTCGATCGAACCTTCGACGTTTCGAAGGGCGTGTACGTTCGTGAGTCACGTATCGACTTTCTTCCGGTGCAGGTTAGGGTAGTCGGGGGTGGGACTAAGACCGAATTACGGCCGAGGGTGGTACGGATTGCGGTGGAACAACGTCGTTTGATTTCATGGCTTAATACGGAAAATATTCGCGTCGAAGTTTCACCGACTACGAAGATGAAAGAAAATGTTATAATTTATAATATATATATCTACATTTTATTTAGATAGAATCGAATCGACTTCGTCAATATGCAAATACACGAGAAAGGTGGAGCCCTGTACAATAATCTCGTCTTCCGTCTCATAAGCGCCGTTTGTCTATTCTCGGTCGCGGTCGGTGATGCGACACGTATGAGTATTGTCTCCGCGTGACAGCTGAATATACTCGATGACGAGAGAGCATCGTTATCGCGGTACAATGGCTTTCCTTCCTCTTTAACCGAAGCTACGCTAGAAGCTATTGCAATGATCTAATTCGTACTTTAAATATGCAAATTACAAAACAAAACAAAAGCGGAATCGCGTAATTTATAATAAAAAAATTAATTAATAATAATAATCATTGTTTCAGCGCAGTTTTTACCAACTTCTTTTATTTTTCAACGTCTGACATTTGCACCGATTGAGAGGAGCGGAATTATTTCGAAACGTTAACGAGTGGTGGTCGCGTAATTAATAAATTTCGTAGCTTGGCTGCGAGCCCGTAGTAATCACCGGGAGCAATTAACACTGTCGACTTTGCATTTCCCCACGCGAGGAGGGGAAAAAACAGCAAGAGCCGATGACGAGGTGCGCGCATTTAAAAAGTCGTCGAAGGCGACGAAGGGCCTGGACTCGTAAAACTCGACCGACTGAGTCATTACTCTCTCCGCGAACCATCCAACGCGTGTACATATATAGTAGCATGAACGCTTAGACGGTCCGTTAAGAGATAGAGACTAGTACTTCGATTCTATTTACTACTCCTCGCTGTCTGTACACACACCGGTAACTTTGTTGTTTCGAAAAGAACAACTCCGGGCTTGTTTCACCCAACGTCGAACGCTCCGATTCGAGCGATAAATTAACTTCTCGTTAAATTTATGGCCTTCTAGTTCGTTCAGTGGGTTTTGATGAATGGAGAGAAAGGAAGGTGGGATTGGCTGGATGCTGGGATCTGATTTTATCTTGTGTTTTTTTCGGTGGCAAAGATTCTCTACTAAAAATATAGGCGTTCTACATTAAAGTGATATATATGGGGTGATCATGGGATAGTGCTCCTTCTTGAATAAGGACAGACAAATAAATGATTGAGGAAAAGAATATACGAATAAAAAAAAGCTCACGTTTGTAGCATACATTTTATTACATTGAATCATTTACAATTAAAATTACTTTGTTTTAATGTTAAATAAAGTTCACTCAGTCTCCAGCACTCTTCTTCTTTTTTGACGTTAATGAACGTTAATGAACGAATGCACCCTCTACGCCAGAAAGATTTTACGTAATAATATACATATGTAGGTACCTACCAGTAAGCAAACAAGCCAGCAAGAAAATTTCTTAAGAGGATTCGCGCTCACGAGCACAGCGTTGCTTTTGGCTCGCAATGGTCACGATGCGGCGAACGATCGAAAAAGGTAAACGCCTATTATATAAGATTTTAAAGAGACTGTGTATGCGGTACACGTGCGTGCACGCACTTACTGTACGGCCATTTATTTCATATCGCCATAGGCGAATCGAATTACGAGAGAGATCCTCTCATGAATCATCTACCGTGAGAGTGTTTCTCTCTCTCTCTCTCTCTCTCTCTCTCATTCTCTCATTCTCTTAGAAGGCCGTACATCGTAGAGGAATAAAAGTTTATTCTTCCAACGCATAGGATGCGAGCCAACTTTTTATTCCTATCCGTACTTGGATCATTAAGAATTCTTAAACCGGATACGTATTCCAGAAAAACATTTGGACGATTCGGTGAAAGGAGAAAGTACTCGAGAGATGAAACGAAATGAAAAAATGATCTTTAGCAAAAGTAGATACGATCGAAAGTAAGTATCGACTTGCCGTGAAAAAGAATACAGCGTATCGAAATTCAATCGCCGCATCTCCGATCGCATCGAAAACGACGCGGCTTATAGGTATGAGTATCTACATATGTAACGCGACATGGAGAATCGGATGCAAATCGGATGATCCCGACGTGTGCTGTCGGGAGATAGAAAGGACAAGATTAATCCTATCCGGGATAACTCGGTCGACCTGTTTTTCTCCGGCGAAAATCCCCTTAAGATTGTTCATCTTGGTACGGTGCTCTCTCATCGTTTACGCGAGTGCCTTAAACAAGCAAACGCGCTTCGTGTGCGTATTTCATGCACTCGAAATAGCTTGCGTGCATTTTGGCATTTGTATTTATAATCGAGCGAGTGGAATAAAAATGGTGTAGCAGCGTTGAAACTGTAAAAAGTTGTACGAAAGGTCTCGTAGACTCTGACCTCTCGAAGGTAAAGAACCGAAGAGAATAGAATCGACGATTCGGCAGTTTTTCTCCCATCAGAGTGCATCCCAAGAGCCACTTAAAATACTTGGCTGAGTGACCAAGTGCATTCGAGGCCCGGTGGGAGAGCAAACGCGGCTGCAGATACGTTCGACAAATCCGCGAACGACCTACACACGCTTCCTTCCTCTCGAATGTCCGCACATATATGTATATACATATATACATATATGCATGTGCGTGGACGCGTAGAGTCGCATACGTGCACCGTGTATACGTACTTGCATAAAATACTTATCGTGGGAGGTATGGAGCCCAAGTTCGTTAGAAAAAGACAAGAGGAATCGTCTCATCCGTCGCATCGGCGCGGGATCGCTTCCGCATCGAATCGAATCGAGCCAGCCCTCTTCCGGCCGTTCCTAACCTCGGAAAGGCGGCGAGGAAGACGATCGACGTCGATGCGCCAAGCGAGCACGCAGGATCGGCTGGCTCTCGGCGAATCAGCGATGAGCGGGGACCGAGAGAAACGCCAAGAAAGAGAAGGAAAGAGAAGGAAAGAGAGAGAAAGAGGGAAAAAGAGGGAAAAAGAAAGATAGACGACGCCGTTAAGGCCGGAGAATAAGAAGCGGCAACGTTGCACATCGCTGCCGCGTCTGACGGTCTCGCGAGAGTGCTAGGAGCGATAGTGGGGAGAACATACCGGCGAATGGGCGTCGACCAATCGGATGCGCGCGACCGTGCGTCTCACCTCCCCCCACCACTCGAGCCACGGAGGCTTGAAAATCTCTAACGGACGCCGCTACCAGCGCATTATTCGTTTCTGGGCTCTCGTGACGCGTCACACTCAAGTCGTGCAGCTTCGCCGTAGTACGTTGCCGTCGTTATCGATAGTACCAAACACGTAATATATATAGAACCGAAGTTCAAGCGGACGTCCGATTAAAGGTATACCAGCAGAAGCAACATGAGGGAAATCGTACACATCCAGGCCGGCCAGTGCGGAAACCAAATTGGCGCAAAGGTATGTTAAAAGAAGATGGAGTAGTAACGTTTTTTTTGTATCTCGACTCTTTCTATCTATCTCTCTATCTCTCTCTCTCTCTCTCTCTCTCTCACTTGCTCATTCTCATACGCCATCCTATATACCTTTGGAGTCAATGAAGTCATTACCAAAGTAGAATTAGTCGATCGTACTTGCTCCAAAAAAATTGATAACTAATCGCTTCGAAACAATTAGCTGTGTGTGAGAGAAAGAGGGACAGAAAATGAAAGCTTCGAATTGGCGCGGTGGCCATGTCGCGTTAAGAATGCGCGAGATTTCCAATTCGGCTAGAATCGGTCAACGTCCTTTTGAAAAGATATCTTATATCTCGTTAGTCGCTTCTTTGTTGATAGAACACTTTCGAAGAAAGAGATCGAGTCGGTAACGGAATCGGCAACTCGGCCAGCAACGGTCGAAGACCTGTCATGGCGACGACGAATAGGGGAAGGCGCTTTCGCTTACTTCGTTGCCGGCCGGCCGGCGTTCGTATTTCTAACGGTTTTTTTTTCCTTCCTACTCTTCCCGCCACTCCTCTCCGCGCGCCATCAACAGCGTCCACGCGTCACCCGGAGTCGCCATTTTTCGATATCGTCTACGTATTCGAACTCTAACTTCGCGGAAAATGACACGAGTCGAAAAGAGAATCTAATTTCTACGAGTGTACTTTTTGCCTTGCTTTTTTTTTTAAGGATTTTCTAAGAAAAAAGTTGACAAAATTTAAGAATATCGCGAGCCTGGGTGTGGCTCGTCCCCTCGCTCGTAGGAATTCGTTCTCTTACGTCGGCTGGAGCAACGCCGGCATCGAACGACTGCGCGCGCATCCTTCGTCTTCCATCTCTCTTTAATTTGTTCGTTATAACTATATAGCTTGTTCTCTCTTTCTCGCTCGCTCCCACGCCCGTACTACGTCTTTCTCTCTTCTTCCCTTCGCGTTCTTTTCATTAGACGGTGGAACCTTTCAAGATTTTCCTTTAATTCGTGTTGCGACCGGCGACTCCCTTTGTTCTCGTCTCTCTTGTAAGCACTTGTTTTGTTTTTCCCTAAAAAATTATCACTTTTTAGGCACGACCGCAGGGAGTTCCTTATGATTCGTTATGCATAAACGTAGTATATTTGAGGAGTTTTGTTCTTTTTTTTTTTTTCTTTTCTTCTTTTCAATTGTTTATCGCGCCCATGCAATCATCGAACGAGATAAAATTTTCATTGTTGGCAAAATTTCGTCTAAACGGAAACGGTAAAACGGCGGCAGTCGTTTACATCGGTTTACATCATTGATCCGCGCCGTTAAAACGGATACCGCGAAGGAAAATTTCGTTAGGGCGTCGACGCATTTATCGATCGTAAATCCGTGATCTTAAAAACAAAGAAAACGTTTCTCGCGTCTTGTCGACAAAGCGTTAAAAGGGAACACAAAAAACGAATGCTCGGAACTCTATCGTAACTTTGTTTGAATTCTCCGACTCCTCTCATCTTCGAATCTCCGATCTTTTTTCTTTTCTTTTTAAAGCAGCTGCGAGGCCACGGTCATGCCTTCTCTCTTTTCCTCTCCCTTCTCGCTCGCTCAAGAATATTCTTAGGCGTGGGCGTCTGCCAAAACGTGTACTAGAAAGAAAAAGAAGAAGATACGGTTTACTTCCTGGAATTCGATGATACTCCTTAAAAGAAAATTCGTCATCCCGTGGGCACATATTCCTATCACTTTTTTCTCAATCCACACAGAACGTAACTCGAGTCCATCTCGAGTTACACTCCACTACCGTTACACATTACTACCGAGTACTCTCGTTGCTTTGAAAATGACACGCGTATTTGTCGATAGAGAGTAACACGATATATCTCTGTAATTAAGTCGTGTCCTTAAGAAGTTCGTTACGATTTCGTGCCGAAAGACGAAAACTGTTAAAAAATCTTTGCTAAATGTTCTTGGGTATTGGTACGACACGATTCTGAATGATGATATAGCAAAAAAATTGATCCTGCTGTATCGTTCGGCCGAATTAGCAGATTAGAATCTAGAAAGAAGTTTCGAACACCCAACAACGACTCATTGGCTAGCATAACTACAACGACGTGGCCTCATCGTCGTCGCGCTTCCATAACTTTCAAGGCCGTCTTATCGAGTCAACGTCCTCGCATTCTCGCGGCCATTATCGATCCTTGTTTTTTGTTGTCGCGGAAAGAGCACACTCGAAAACGCGAAGTAAGCGAAAAACTTAGGAAAACTGGAACGAGTCGAGTTGTGCAATCGACATCATCATCGGGAGAGCTCCTGCCTCAGTATTGACCGTAAATCTTCTTGGTTCTCCAAGGAGACCAGCAGTCCGGCCAAATAAAGCGAGGAGACTCGTCTTTTCGCCATTTTCTCTCTTCTCGTTTCTCCCTATCTCCCTCTCCTCCCTTTCCTTCCCTTCCCTTCCTTTCCTTTCCTTCAGAACGGCAGCCTCGCCCTGTTTCGAGCCGACTCGCGTTGCCAACGACCCCCTGGTTACCGCCAGGTGTATCGATCGTCGAGAATATGCTCCTGAGCTTTTCGTTGCAACGGGAGTGAAGGCCGAGTCCCGAGGATTAGGGAAATTATTTGTGTGGAACAGGATTTTCCAAGGATTCAAAGTTTTGGTAGTCAATTCGGTAATAAGTTTAGGTAACTTTGGACATTATTTTGGAACAAATTGATATTAATTTTCTTAACTGAACACGTATTTCAATGGAGGGTGAAATTCGAGGGCGTGGAATTTGAGCAAGCGCAGGAGCGTCTCCTCGCCCTATCCTGCTTCGATCGATCGAGGTATCTTTCTTTTTGGACGTTGACCCTGTCGTGGGGGATAATAATAAGTTATCGCGATAACTAGAAAGAATAATAACGGTTGACCATTATCATTTCCCTCTTTCATACTTTAGTTTAATTGGTTTCTATTGCAACAAATGGGTCGCGTGATATCTTCAATAAAAATAGATGGTTAGGGCTTTTAGAACGTTTAGAAGCTAAATGCAGTTTCGAATGTAGTAGCCCATTTATCGTAACTTCGACTTGACCTTTCAACTTAACGATAACTCAGCTCCCCCTTTTGAATATGAACGTCCTACTTTTTCAGAAGAACCCTTGTCGTCATTTCTCTCTGGAGAATTAGAAATCGTTCTCGAAACGGTCGATCGATAAGCTCGAGTTTCATTTTTAGTGCAGCCCTTGGAGCAGCGAAGAACGTTAAAGATTAACGATAATTAACTATGAATGTTTCCCTAAAGATTTTTATTGAAATAAAAAAAATATTTAAAATTACACGCGTCGTGGCTGAAATAATAGAAAACGTTTTATTTAAATAAATATGGGTTTTATCATAGTAGTTCCTAGTACCACCGTTAGACCTCCTTTTGTGTCTTCGGCTGATCAATGGACGCAGCTGTCCATGAGTTTCGAAGGGTCGCTCGGAGCAGCTGTAGTCGTTAATTTCCGTAGGCACTGAACCCTCTGGATCTCGACTATTCTGATAGGCCTACTTTTGAACGGTCATTCCCTCTTATATCATTTATTTCGAAACTTTCTTATCAGTCCGATAGATACTTCTCAATTAGAAATTTAGAATATTTTTTTTTCGAGTATCTTACATCTTTTAAGAAATCCATAAACGATATTTTTACTCGAGGACAGCTGCAAAAATACCCCCGATCAAACCGGTTCCGATGCAACGCTGCAAACGTTGAAATTACATTCCCCCGTTCGAACCTTTAGTTGCAGTGTAACAGTGCAGCAATATTCGATGTCATTCTCATAACTTGCAAGTAAAGGACTAGAAGAAAGATAAATAACGTGTTAGATTATTTATCGTTATTTATACCCCTAACCGCAGATTGTTATAGCACTCGACACCTTATATAACATTCCATAAATAACACACCGCGAAAAGTAGGATTGAAAGGGTCGATGAAACTCGCATAATGCGTGAGAGACAGGTGCAATAAAAATTACTGGGAAAACGTAAATCGCCGATTGAAATTGCAATTTTCACATCTCGTCGTTCGCCAAGAAAAAGATCCGTCCTCATTCACGAGACTCGGGTCAAGAATTCTCTCGCTTCCCATCTGGCAACGTTCCTAAGTGACGTCTGTCATTCGACGAGAGAAACTTTCTAACAAGCGGAAGCACGAAAAGATTTTTTGAAGCTTTTGAGACATCTTTGCTCAGCTAGAAAGGCCATTGAATCATATACGTACGTATGTGAATTATCGAGAACGAGATTACTAAGCGATTCTCCGAGATCTCGATAAAAAGCACTGATTACACTGTTATCGTCATGAATTTGCCACGTTAATTGATGACTACATTGTTTTGAACTATATGTATACTTTAATTTTCAAATTAATTTTTTTCATTATTTGTTACATATTCTGTTTCTTTTAATTTAAGCAATGAGTGAAAACCGTAAGTATAATGCGGTTCTGCTCAACAAAGTGACACATATTTCTGGGAGTCAGTGATTGTGGCGAATCCAGACAAGAGTTACGAAAATCTTTCGGAAACACATGCATGTACATATATATACTCACTATATACGTGCATACACTTTCTGATCGTCTTATGTTAATTGTTCATCCATGTCGGTTTTACGGTCATCATCTCTATATATAGCAGTGACATTGGTGACTCATATATCTCTCTCTCTCTCGCTAGCAACGTTATGCACAGCACTTACATGTATATAATCGCGGCCACCAACTCTTGGGTGGGAGTAGTAGAGTGAAAGAGATAGATAGATAAAGAGAGAGAGAGAGGGAGAGAAGGTAGAGTTAGCCGATCTTTGCTTCCCACCAGCGATGTTCATATATGGCCACACTTAATACACCCGTCGTGTTTCCATGTAGGACGTCTTTGAAGGCGAACGGAGCTCATTTTCTCTCTCTTTCTCTCTCTCTCTCTCTCCAACTCCTTTCACGTGTCTCCATATGCAATCTCCGTGTCGCCTACTCGTCGAGTCGGTTAAGGGCACCTAGCCACCGCCTTAGGGTCGCTTACGTAAGACCTGGCTGGCTCCATTCCTTCATGCAGCTGTCCTCTCTCGACGAGCTAACCCGTCCAACATCATTTATCGATATACGCCACTTTGCGGTAAAACGTTGATCAGATGTTCGAACGCGGAATAGAATTTCAAATTGAGTGCTCGGCCGATAGACATCGTATACAAATACTCGTATCTATGATACATATTTTCAGAGGATAGATTAGGAATTATAGTAGAGTTAACTTCTTCTTTGTTATATTTTTTAGCAAACCTATTTCATAATTTCATGCGTTACGTATGTTCATTCATAATACGGAAAGAGATATCCCATTAACCAACTGAGCAAATTAAACCTCCGCTCTTATCGCGCCACGGATCCTCCCACACACTTGGGAAATTGAATGAGATGAGTTTCTTTCACGATGTAAGAACGAGAAGGCATCTACCAGACCTATGATAACGCGTTCCTACTTGTACTGCTGTCTGGTCATCGAAGGACAGAAGCGATAACGCACGTACGTACGTACGCGCGTCTAGCATCACTCGAAATCGTAACGTTCACATTCCTCTCGCGCGTTGCGATCCACGCACGTCGATTTCCAGAAATATACCACGGAGGTCTTTGAACCGACGACAAAGCGGGGCGGAATGGAGGAGAGTTGCCTGGTTGGCTGGCATGCCTGGGGGCGGAGAGGAGACCCTTGCCAACGTCTAACAATTCTTGCCATGTAGTTAGAAACGTGGGTCATTGATAATACATTTGTATTTATACATAAATTATGTTAGATCTGCATTTGGTAATGGAGACCAGGTTAACAGGCTAACGGTTTATTAAAAATACAATTGGTAAAGCCCAAACTCATGTTCGATCAGCTATCACACAAGATACCACAACATCTTTCTATTCCCCCAATGTAGCACTTGAGCGTATCTTCGAGCAGTAATAGGAACGAGACATCAACCGTGTCCGTAGTTGCCACGCGAGGTTCAGGCTACCTTGATGTGGCGTTAGGTGCGATTCAAGGATCGTGTTCGATTCAGGAGAGAAGCGACGATGGATTTTAAAGAACGATTTCATGGAACGCGGTTATCACGACTAATTACATGCGAGATATTCGCTTAGGAACAAGAGAGAAAGAGAGAGGTCGTTGAACTTCCTTCGTCCGTGCTCCTCGATATTACGGAAGACTGAAAACGGATGCCGAGATAATTGCCGGGAGAAAGCTCCGGTTAGCGCGAAACTTCCTTCCCTCGTTTCTATGCTAGCTTAGAAGGATGATCGTGTAGCAAATTTCGCAAGATCTAACATCGAGATAGTTTTATTTCGTAGTCAAATATTATCCAATCCCTTCGAATGATTACAGGATGATACTAATGTATACTATTTCTTTTCTTCTAGTTTTGGGAAATCATTAGCGACGAGCATGGCATCGACCCGACTGGTACCTACCATGGTGACTCCGACTTGCAGTTGGAGAGAATCAACGTTTACTACAATGAAGCGTCGGGCGGTAAATACGTCCCCAGGGCCATCCTCGTCGATCTAGAGCCAGGCACTATGGATTCCGTACGATCTGGACCCTTCGGCCAAATCTTCAGACCGGATAACTTCGTCTTCGGTCAGTCTGGTGCTGGTAACAACTGGGCAAAGGGTCACTACACCGAAGGCGCGGAGCTCGTCGACTCCGTTTTGGATGTAGTCAGGAAGGAGGCCGAAAGCTGTGACTGCCTTCAAGGATTCCAGCTTACTCACTCCCTCGGCGGTGGTACCGGATCCGGAATGGGTACCCTACTCATTTCAAAGATCCGTGAAGAATACCCCGACAGAATCATGAACACGTACTCGGTCGTCCCATCGCCCAAGGTATCGGACACCGTCGTCGAACCCTACAACGCTACCCTCTCGGTGCATCAGCTTGTCGAGAACACCGACGAGACCTACTGTATCGATAACGAAGCCCTCTACGACATTTGCTTCCGCACCCTGAAACTTTCTACACCTACCTACGGCGACTTGAACCATCTCGTCTCCCTCACGATGTCCGGCGTCACCACCTGCCTTAGGTTCCCCGGTCAGCTGAATGCTGATCTGAGAAAATTGGCCGTGAACATGGTACCCTTCCCACGTCTTCACTTCTTCATGCCAGGTTTCGCCCCCCTCACATCCAGAGGAAGCCAACAATACAGAGCTCTTTCCGTACCTGAGCTCACCCAACAGATGTTCGACGCGAAGAACATGATGGCCGCTTGCGATCCACGACACGGAAGGTACCTCACCGTAGCCGCCATCTTCCGTGGTAGGATGTCCATGAAGGAAGTAGACGAACAAATGCTCAACATCCAGAACAAGAACAGCTCGTACTTCGTCGAATGGATCCCGAACAACGTGAAGACCGCCGTCTGTGACATCCCACCTCGTGGTCTCAAGATGTCTGCCACCTTCATCGGCAACTCCACTGCTATCCAAGAATTGTTCAAGCGTATCTCCGAGCAGTTCACCGCTATGTTCAGGAGAAAGGCTTTCTTGCATTGGTACACCGGAGAGGGTATGGATGAGATGGAATTCACCGAGGCTGAGTCCAACATGAACGACTTGGTGTCTGAGTACCAACAGTACCAAGAAGCCACCGCCGACGAGGACGCAGAATTCGACGAGGAGCAGGAAGCCGAGGTCGACGAGAATTAGATACGAATCACCTAATCCATCGTCGTACCCTCTATCCTTCTCTATCTCCGATCTATTATCCTTCACCTCCACCACTTCATTATCCTAGTCCTTTATTCCTATTCCTCCTCCTCCTCCTCCTCCTCCTCCTATTCTATTTCCCATTACGATCGGGCAAGCTCTCGATAACGTGACACACACACGGCCGGAAGCCCCTACAACGAGACACCCATTTTGCGCTTCTTCTTAACTCCTTGCGTTTACACCTTTCTTTTGTATTTCTTTTATATGGACAGTTTCTTCGATCAGAATTCTGTAATTAAAAAGACAGACGCGCATTTTTTTTCCTAGCTCGCGCAATTTTGGTACATATATATTATGTCGTTCGATTTTCAAAAGAAAAGAAAATGAACAAAAAAGGAATTAAAGAGCCAGAAAAATTTTGTTATTGCCCCTACTTGGAGCGTCCTTCTTTTCGACTAATAATTATATCAGCGCGTCTTGTATCCAGTGTATAACCGCTGTAGCGGCAAGCCACCATCTTTTGAATAAATTATTATCATATAAGTGTATGCTTTTGTGTCTACCACTTGTATTACAGATTCTCGTGGACGTTGCGTAGAACCTAAAACCTAACCTCTTTGTATATTCATCGAAAGTTGAAGGTACAACATATATTTCAAATTATTATTTGTCATGTTAAATAATTTATATTTCTGTATCATTAAACTTAATCTGTAACATCGATAAAAAGGAATCATGCCTGTAGACCTAATCAACGCGAAAAGAGTACACGGCGTTTATTCATCTATGATTTTATATTCTCCTGCTTTAAGAGGTTAGTAATAAATTAATAAATGAGAATCAAATAGAATCAATCGATGTACGATTGCCTGAAACTCCATATAAATTTTAACTCCATTTTTTTTCTTTACGCTTTCATGTTCAGCCACCGGGGTAACCTCAAATCCTGAAAATAATGGACGCAATTTGCATAATGAAAGCTTGGAAGAATCCCGCATGCCATGTAACGTAATGCCGAGGATAAAATAACGTCTTTGTAAGTTAGAGTCATTGTAAAATTGCAATTTTTTTTATACAAAATTCATTGACATAGCGCGCCCTCTTTCAGAATATATTTGTGACAACTACGGTGTCACCGCAATGCACTCTGTCAATATGATCGAGAACACAGTCGAGAAACATCGATAAAATTCTCTACCGCTGTATCCAGCATATTAATATTTAATCGATAACGAATAAATTTACTCATCGAGGTGAGATTTACCCTTTGAACCAATTTTATAATCCGACACAGAGTTTTGACATATGTATGAAATCGACTTTATCGACCGAACACATTAATTGACACTTGGCGGGAGATTTAAACGACGTGATCGCTGTCTCGCATGTAAAAAAAGATTTTCTTTTTTATTTATGACTCGATAGGCTACAACGTCTGCGGTTTGGTCGAACGTTATGTCCGCGCAATGTGGCATCGTTTCGAAGGAATGTTGACCACGGCTCGGAGAGTAACGGATCGGGAAGATACAGTTAGTCAAAGAAATTAGATCACCGTCAGCTTCCCTAAGTCAAATTTTTAACGATATTATAACGAGTATCAAGTATGTACGTTCGATCGATTTTCCACAAGCACCTACAAGAGTTTCTCGAAGTCGATCAGCGACCGTCTTGGAAGGTCTACGCGAGCCTGAAGATTTATTTAATTAACGAGCAAGCTCGTCAATCAAGACATTTCTTTTGCGAATTAAAGGAACGAGGTTCAATGCGCGCGGCGGGCTTTTTCCAGAAAGGGCCGGTGGGCGGTGAAGAATTTCGAGTGCGTACATTTAAAATTACGTTAAGCACGGGCGAGTTCTTTAGACTACCGTTTGGACCGCCTCCAGTCTCTTTCCTTTCATTGAGATCATTGAGTTATCTCTCACCCTTAATTCGATGCAATTAGGATAATCCGGCATTTTTAGCGAACTCTAAAATGTATGTTCTTCTTTTCTCTACCAAAACTTTCTTATTTTGTTTGTATATTTTTATAAATCTAGTGTAACTTCCGTGCTCGATGGTATGACAAGAAATTGTTATGATCGTTCGTCCTCGTATGGAACTAGTTTTTTACAAACATCGTTTACAAAACATCCCGGAGGATTAATAAAAGGGTTAAAAGGAAGTAGAAGCGCGTAATTTAATATTCACGAAATGTCTACGCGCTTTCTTCTTTTAGCCGGTCGTCTTCTTTGACAAAGCCGGCAGACGTCGACCTCGTGGAGGAGAAGGAGAAGGCATGACTCATCATCCGGCCACATGCACGCTCGTCTCGCTTTGCGAATTCGATTCGTGCCGAGACGCTATTCGCTAATTACCAGACGCAACCTACGAATTCAATGAAATCCTCAATTCGATGGGTGATTTCTATTGTTTTTTCATCTAAATTATTATACGTATTTATCTAAGATTAATAATCTTAATCGTATTTCGATGCGTCCTCGACACTCTCAAACGAGAGATTTCTTTTTAAAGCTCAAGATAGAAGGACTCTCCACTCCTAGCAGTTTTAAAGATAACGGAGGGCAAAGATGAGAATGCAACAATAATAGAAAGGTTTCGTAGCAGCGGGAGAGCACCGCAGCTGGAGACAGAAGGATCGTCTAGTCGTCGTCGATTATTATCGTTCTCGAAGAAACTAAGAGAGCACTACGTTTATTTTTGGAGTGACTCACGAGATAAAACACGTACAGCGAAGAACCTCTTCGTACGAGTTTACTCCATTTGGGATCTCGTCGTTCAAGTCGATAGTACGTACAACCAGATATACTCTTTTTCGAGAATTCACGTAACACGATTTACAAACTTTTGATATCTGTATGTATTTTCAGGAATGATTCACTGGCGAAGATAAAAGGGATTGTAAATCAGCCTCGCCCTTGTAAAACAACGCGGGATCGAATTGAACAGGAATTTGGTTCAATGAACTCGATATAATTTCATAGGTACGTATTGTGTAATTAGAAAAAATGAAGAGAAGGATTATGAATAATGAGAGTACATTAGATGTTTTTTCTTTATGGAAAGGAAGTCTATTTTTACTATTAGAGTTTAGAACAAGTTTAGACCAATTATTTTCGTTCGAGTAATAAAATCGAGTAGAGGATGCACTTTTTAGGTCGACAAGATTTATTCGATTTACGTGGATCTTTTTTTCCTAGAAATCAATCAAAACGGATTAGATCAACTAATACCACTCGTCGGTGTTACGGTTCGGATATAACATAGAGAGGTATAGAAGTAACGTCTAGAAAAAATTCTGGCTCGCGTTACACTTCCTGTCGCGACTCACTACTGTGCGAGAAGCCCTCGAATAAAACTTCCGGGTGGTGCGGTCCACTTCACTTTATTTCTTCTACTTTCCCAAAGAATAGCAAACGGAGAGAGAGAGAGAGAGAGAGAGAGAGAGAGAGAGAGAGCTCGCGGAGTACATACATGCACTTATCTATGTAAATATACGACAATGCATTTTACAAACGGAAATAAGCGCGCGCACACGTATTCGCTTATGTATGTAACCTACTGCAATTCAGTATAACATCGTTTCCTTGTAACTTCGTCGTAATGAGAGACGGAATATGTCGGAGCTAATAGAATTTTTTTTGTTTTTTTTTTCTATAGGAACTCATCATTTGTATGATGACGTTCGTTAACTTTCGAGCAGAAACGTGGAAGTCTTTAAATGTTCCCTCCCTTAAGGCTTAAGGTCATTAACGTTCTATGCTATTTTTGTCATGTTCTATATTAAAGTGTTCTATGGGATGGGTTTAACCACTTGCGCTACGATTTAACTTTCGGTAGCCGTGCCGCGCTCTACAATATAACATGCGGTAAGGCGTTCCATTGGCGCCGCACCGCGTCTTCGAGCGCGTAAAGCGCGCTAAGGCGCGTGACTAGCCGACGTGACGGACACGTCGTTTTTCTTTCTGCGACAAATGCCTATCGACGTGTGGTATACACGTCGCTGGTGGTTTTGGAACAAAAGCATCTCGACGTGCGTGGCACGTCTTTATAGTGCAAGTGATTAAACGGAAGGTGTGTCGTGTATATCGCTGCATGTCAGTGTCTCCTTTTAGATCAAGAATATCGCTGGATCGATAGTTCTATTTAGGTATTTATTTTTAAAAGTCGTGGAAATGATCTTTCCATAAATTTCATATTTTAATAATGATCGAAGAAATGAATTCACATTGAGGGACGATTCAAAAATTAAGTAACTTATGCCGTATAGTTTCTCATTATTTTTATTTAAGAATCGTCAAATAACAAATGCAATTTTTTTCTCTACTTTTTCGAATCATCGTCATCATCATCGTCGTCGTCGTCGTCGTCGTCGTCGTCGTAATCCTGGCAAGTTCCAACCCTCACCAGCAGATTCTCGTCCCTCCGGAGGTGTCCATCGTCGTCGAGTCCAAGACATCCGAGCGCGACGGCGCTTCTTCCCCCTCCTCTTCACTCCTCTCTCTTTTCTTTCTATCCTTCTGTCTCGCACACACCAACGACGGCGCGACTTCATTCGCGTTCCCGTCGCGACGCACGGCTGCACTCGGCTTCGCCTCCTCTTCCAGGCCTCTCAACGCGCACTCGCTTCCGACACGTCGAGCAGACGAGAGTGGTGCACAGGCCCGAAGGAACGACCATCTACTTTCGAGCGTGTACGTTACGGAAAAGGATCAAGAGGAGGAAGAAGGAGAGAGACAGATACACGATCAGCTGTTTCCATAGCAGCTTTTTGCTCGGTGCCAGAGAAAGAAGATAAAGAAAGGCTGCAACAATGAGGGAAATCGTACATCTGCAGGCTGGACAATGTGGCAACCAGATCGGTGCTAAGGTAAATTTATATGCATATATGCACATAGTTAGACTACCTTGTCGAATACGTTCGTTCGTATAATTTAACATTGCTAGAAAGAAAAACTATATATATATGTATATTTTTTTTTACTGATATTTAGTTCGATATTTTTTGGAAAATAATTCGTAGGATAGTTTGAATGTGAATACTTTATTTAGAAGGGCGTTGCCCTCTTCGCAAAAGTCGATACCTCAGGATGATTTAAAATTCCTCGATAATTCTTGCGAATCGTAGCCGGCGATGTTCGTAGTTTCGAGCCGATCGATAGCAGAGTTGCGCGTGAAGCGAGTAGTTCGTTGGATTCGCGAGATAGCGGTAGACTCGAGCGATTAAATACTGACTGTTAGATAGTAACTCATCATCATCGCTATTGATAACAATAAGAAGCGATAAAAGAATGTTATTTCGTATTATATATGCAAATGCCAAGAAACGAAATTGATCTGACCTTTTCGCATGAAAATAAAGTTCGAACGTCGATCGTTATGATGTTTACGTTGTTAGGTTTAAATTTCATCAAATTCTAAATATCGTCGTCGTACGCAGGACACTTCGAAGCTGCTCTCCAATGCACGAAGGTTGCACGGGTCACGCAACGACAAAGATTTATACGTGTTAATTATTACAGCCATTTTTAGTTGCCTCTTCTACGTTTGGTAGCGATCGCTCGTTTAATTAGATACGAAATCGAATACGGCCTATCTTCGATAGCCGTCGAAGAAAAAAATAAGAGAGAGAATGTACGTGCACGTATCGATTAAAAATAAATTACAACGACCTACCAATCGGATACGAAGACCTTTTGTTACAAGCTCTGGATACTATCGAGATACGAGCGAAGAAATTAAGAGCGAGGTTGTAAATCGATGGATCAGTCGTACGATGTTTCTCTCTTCATTTGTTCACTTCTTTTGTGAACGTTGATAGGATAAAAAAAGAAATGAGAGGAGTGTACGTCTTTTTTTGTTGCCACTATCGCGTGCACTCTCAGATAGATCTATACACATGTACACCGGCAGTCAATAATCTCTCACCAGTCGATTTGCCGACGAGAGGAGAAGGTTCCCCCTCCATTCGCCTGATTTTCCATATCCGTATAAAGAAATATACGATTGTGTGCCAATAATTTTTGTATGTGTCCAAGGTGCGACACATCTTCGGAGGCACACGGACGAGCAGGCGACTGTTTCGACTGCTCGAACAAACGTGATTCTCATTTGGTCATCTTTCCGATGATCCAGCATGGTAAAGATCAATATTAATGTGAATTGAGAGCCACTCTTAGTTTATCGATGTAATTTCTTAGCTTTATCGCATCTTCTCATGCACGCACACAGCTGAATCAGTAATTTTGACGCTACACATAATGCGATCGTCTTTCTTTCTTTCTTTCTTTATCCACGTTTCTTTCTAATTTTGATCGGTACAAGCGAAAAGACACACA
>JAIFRP010004402.1:40675-57715 GCA_032403825.1 Odynerus spinipes
TTCTTCTTCTTCTTCTTCTACTCTTCAAAATGAACGCGTGAAAGCATAAAAGGACGTGGAATCGCGAATTTTAAGAATTGGACTCTTTTGATACTTTTATACGTTCTTCACGACACTTTTTGATACTTTTATACGATTACTACATATGTGCGCGAGTATAGGCGCATTAAACGTCCGTTCGGTTTACCTACGTGCTCGAATATGTCGAGAGATTATCAAAGTGGTCGAAGGGAGAGAAACGGGAGAAAAAACATTGGAGGAATCTGGAAAGTTTAAGAATGCTATATATACTTGAGATTTTTATATTATATGTTCTTTGTCGTTTCTAATCGAACGATATGGATCCGGAACTTATTATTAATTTATACCCAAAGAAAAAACTTTCTTCACATTTGTGCGATTTTTAATAATATGCTGATTTTTAATAAAAATTACGAATCTATTGAGAAAATATTATAAGGCACCGATGTTCACCGATTGAACACCAAAGCGATCTTACCAAAAAATGTGCTTTTTCCTTTCTATTCTTTCTATTCTTTCTTTTTATATTTGCAGGCACGGCATCGTGTTACTCCGACGAGCGCTTTTAGGACGTACTGCAGTTTTCTTTATGCATATATATATATATATACCTATATAACAAGATTAATTAATGGACGTCGTACGACATCTACTTTATCTTTTCCTGCCTGTTAGTTCGTATCCTACGAGTCCTTTATTATTATTAGTCTCTATGAGCAAAACTTCGATCTTTTTAAGGCAACACAAGTTTGCAAGGGTGGTAAATACGTAGATGTATATTATAAAATTGTTATTACTTTGCGATACAAGTTGATATAACATCACCGAGACAGAAAATTGTATTCGTTCGATCTGTATTAGTTTCATTATTATAAAGACCATCGAAATATAAAACTTATAGCAAAGCTTGTAGGCCGTTAGAATCTATCATAATTTTTTTCATAGTGAGATATTTATTACAAAATATTGTTAATCGACATAAAGCATTTCTTCCTCTTCAAAATCCGTATCTGCAGGTGCCTCTTGATACTGTTGATACTCCGACACGATATCGTTAACGCCTTTTTGAGCGTCCGAGAACTCTGATAGGTCCATACCCTCGTTGGTATACCAATGGAGGTAAGCCTTCTTTTGAAACATTCCATTGAAAAGATGTAACATGGATTTAAAGCATTCGTGAATGGCTGTAGTGTTCATTACTGTGGTGGCACTCATGCTAAGCCCACGTGGCGCAATATCACAAATCGCGGTTTTTATGTTATTCGGGATCCATTCGATAAAGTAGGAACTGTTTTTATTTAGAATATTTAACATTTGCTGATCCACGTGCTAGAATTCAACGAGAGTCAAATTATTGTCTAATTTTTTTTAGAAGATCGCGCAACTCACCCTTGTTGACATTCTACCCCTAAAAATAGCAGCGATCGTCAGGAATCTACCCATTCTTGGATCGCACCGAGCGAACATCGTCTTACCATCGAACATTTGCCGAGTCAGCTCTGGTACCGAGAGAACTCTGTAAGGTGCCACTCTTCTTGACGTGAGCGGCACGTAACCTGGTACGAAAAAGTGTAACCTTGGATATGGCACCATGTTCACCAAAAGTTTTCTGAGGTCTGCGTTTAATTGTCCAGGGAATCTGAAGCACGTTGTGATGCCAGACATGCAGTTGGATATCAAATAGTTCAAATCACCGTAGGTGGGTGACGCGAGTTTCAAGGTCTCGGTACAGATATAATGTAGAGCTTCGTTGTCCATGCAGAATGTTTCGTCGGTACTGTCTATGAGACGTTGAAGGGACAAGATCGCGTTGTAAGGTTCTACGACGACATCGGACATCTTTGGTGCTGGTAATATGGCGTAGGACTTCATTATTCTATCTGCATATTCTTCTTTTAACTTTTGTAGTAAAAAGGAGCCCATGCCACCGCCAGTGCCGCCACCGAGGGAATGGATTATCTGAATTCCTGATAATTTGGCACTTTAAAAGCTTTGTCTTTTTTGTCCAGTAAAAGTACTTTTTCCCGAGCAATTTGTTGGAGATAGCGGTACCTTGCAACAGATCGCAAGATTCAGCCTCCTTTCGAACAAGATCCAAAGCTACGTCAGCCAACTCGGCACCTTCGGTGTAATAACCTGTAGCCCAATTATTCCCAGCACCAGCTTTACCCGCCACAAAATTATCCGGATTAAATAGCCTACCGTATTGACCGGATATCGTGGCGCTTAAACTACCTGGATCGAGATCAACTAGAATGGCTCTTGGTACGTATCTTTCACCTGTAGATAAGACGCAATGAAATTTGTTGAAAGATTTGTCGAAACTTTGTTGAATAATAATTAATAATTAATCCGTACCATTTCCTTCGACGAAGTATACATTTATGCGTTGCAGTTGAAGCTCCGATTCACCCTGGAAAAATCCATCGGGTGTCAATCCGTGCTCGTCGGAGATAACTTCCCAGAACTAAGAAGATGATCTGCGTGTTAATGAGAAATAGAAATCTCTTGCTCGATAGCCAGGAAACCATAATTATTATAGGTTATACGTAGTATTACTTTCGTTCCAACATTGTTTCCGCATTGTCCTGCCTGGATATGTACAATTTCTCTCATTTTGATATTTTTCAATTTCGACGATTATTCGAATTTTGTTCTAAAAGCGGCTTAGAATTTTGAGGCCAAACAAAGTTCCTGTATTTGCTGGTCGAGGTTAGACGTAGGTGTCAGGATAATTTTATCCCTTTCGTAGCATGATTCAGACAACCAAATCAAACTCCGATATATCGATAGTCAAGCATGAGTCAAGTACAAAGTGGAAGTGGCGAAACTGCACTTTCTTTTTCAATGCAGTCGTGCAACGACCCACCATCATTCTCCATGATTCGCAACGATACGCAATAATAAAGTGTTTGTCCTCGGGGCTGACGAGCTAATACGTGATTACCAATTTTTATCGAGGCCTTGGCTTCATCAGTCCCAGTTGACCAGAAGGACGACACCGAGTTCGATAGCGAGCCGCACAGTAAACGTTGGAGTACCGGTCACACGAAAGCGCGCTTATGATTACTCATATTATTTAAGAGTCATATATTGTACTTCGATCGAACACGAGCTCCTCCAGCTCATGTTCGCTTTTTGCTCGCTTTTTACATCGACATCGAACGCCTTCGATTTTTAGCATATAAAAAAGCTAATTAAAGTTCATCCTTACCTTTCAACGAGACTCATTGTCAGTAAAAAAAATGACCAAACCAGAGATAAAAAATCTATTCGACTAAGAAATCTTGTACAATTCCATAAAAATCGTATATAAAGACTCGTAAACCTCCTACAAAAATTAGGTTAGAAAAAGTGATAGAATAAATGTTTAACAAAGGGGATCAATGGATATAGAAATATGGTAAAAAAGGAGAACAAGAAATTTCAACACCGCTTCCTTGGATTTCCTATACGATCAAGATCATTTAACGTTGGGTCTCGTTACGCAAACTTTTCTTCGACTTCCTCTTCGTCGTCGTATTCGCCTTCGTCTTCTGCCATAGCATCTTGATACTGTTGATACTCGGACACCAAATCATTCATGTTCGATTCGGCTTCGGTGAATTCCATCTCGTCCATTCCTTCACCGGTATACCAATGAAGAAAAGCCTTTCTTCTGAACATAGCCGTAAATTGTTCAGAAATCCTTTTAAATAGTTCTTGAATAGCCGTTGAATTCCCAATAAAAGTGGCTGACATTTTGAGTCCACGTGGTGGGATATCGCAGACGGCTGTCTTCACGTTATTAGGAATCCATTCGACGAAGTAGGAACTATTCTTGTTCTGGATGTTAAGCATTTGTTCGTCCACCTCCTTCATCGACATTCTACCACGGAAAACAGCGGCGACTGTTAAATATTTCCCGTGTCTTGGATCACAGGCAGCCATCATGTTCTTCGAATCGAACATTTGCTGAGTCAATTCAGGCACACTCAAGGCTCTGTACTGTTGACTACCTCGAGACGTCAGGGGGGCGAATCCAGGCATGAAGAAGTGTAATCGAGGAAAGGGTACCATGTTCACGGCCAGCTTTCTCAGATCGGCGTTCAGTTGGCCCGGGAATCTTAAGCAAGTTGTCACCCCGGACATTGTGGCGGACACGAGGTGATTTAGATCACCGTAAGTTGGCGTGCTGAGCTTCAAAGTACGAAAACAGATATCGTAGAGTGCTTCGTTATCGATACAGTAAGCTTGGTCGGTGTTCTCTACCAGCTGATGGACGGACAGGGTGGCGTTGTAAGGTTCAACGACCGTGTCCGAGACTTTGGGCGATGGTACTACAGAAAATGTCGTCATTATTCTGTCTGGATATTCTTCGCGAATTTTTGATATCAGAAGCGTGCCCATCCCGGATCCGGTGCCTCCACCCAAGGAGTGCGTCAGTTGAAAACCCTGAAGACAATCGCAACTTTCCGCTTCCTTTCTCACCACGTCCAATACGGAGTCTACTAATTCTGCTCCTTCGGTGTAGTGGCCTTTAGCCCAGTTGTTTCCAGCTCCTGACTGACCAAACACGAAGTTGTCCGGCCTGAAGATCTGTCCAAACGGACCGGAACGCACCGAATCCATGGTACCGGGTTCTAGGTCGACTAAAATAGCTCGAGGCACGTATTTCGAACCGGAAGCCTCGTTGTAGTAAACGTTGATCCGTTCCAGTTGTAGATCTGAATCTCCATGGTAAGTGCCTGTAGGATCGATACCGTGCTCGTCGGAGATAACTTCCCAAAACTAGAAATCAGTAAAGATCGGATGCGTGAGGTGATAGTGTCGTGCTCGGTATAATCCACGAATTATTATTATTCTTTTCGTTGAGTATCGGTCTTGTATAGAAATCGATTAAGCGCTAGATCGAGGTTATATTGGCGTAATGTATCGAGTGTGTAACATTTTACAAATTATTAGTAATTTAATCGGTAGACTAGAAAGAATAGCGTCGATATTAGTAAAGACGATTAGGATGATGTTCCCAAATTTATAATGATGATTTCTTAGCACTACTTTCTCGATGACAAACCTTAGCACCAATTTGGTTGCCACACTGGCCGGCCTGGATATGTACGATTTCACGCATCTTGGAATTTTGAACGGATCGCCGTATGGGATGGAAAAAAGAGGACTTGAGCGGTTCGAAGATGTCCTTTTCGATGGTCAGAAAGATGTTCGATCGATAGGAAGCACAAGGGCGAATGGGTGCGTGTAAAATGTCAGAGCAAAACACAAACAGAAGACTGTTCGTTTCTCCTTAGCGACGGTGATTTGAAAAAAGGGATTCCATAACTTAATTGGTTCGCTTAACGAGTTCAAAACTAGTAGCTTATTAGATTTCTTCTTGTGTATTCTCGCTTTTAAGTATTACAAATGAAGAGTATCGAAAATAGCTCGTTCGTTCGACGATTTTAGTCTCTTCGCGTTGTAACCTCGGATTCTGGTCCATTATACGATGACGTAAAAAAGATTCACTCGCACTTGTCGACGTCGAACATACTGTCACTTAATGTACGACTTATCACACTTTTTACTATGGACGAAAACGAAGAGCTATAAACGAGTATAACGAGTCGAAGTCCTTAAATTCGAATTTGCATTATTTACCGCGATGATTACTATTCGACTAACAATACAAAGATCTACGTTCTCTATACATAAGTTGACGAGTCGGTGTCGTTGGAAGGTATCATTTTACGTAGAAAAGTGTTTCCTAGATTATTGAGTTATATAAAAAAGATTCTATCGTCGAGCGACTCCGCGAACAGGCTCTTCGATGATCTCCGAACGATAGTCCGATATATTTCCGATAATTAAGGACAGTTTAGCGTTATGTCGCGAAGTCTCTCTCTTTTCTCATTTTAACACTTTTCTTTTCGTTGAACGTACGATCTCAGTTCTTTGAGAACAAAAGCGAAAGCGATCTTCTTATCTGAGGAAGACGATCGATCGATCGATCCCCCCCCCTCCCCTTTTTTTTATTATTTANNTTTTTTATTTTTTTTTTTTTGTATTTTAACGAAGAAACGAGAGAACGGAATTTTTGACCACCCACACAGGTAGGACAGACTTTACAAATGAAGCGCATTATATAATAAATGGAAAAATAAATACAACGCGTGTGCCTATACCGTGTGACAGTTATAATACAAGAAGTCGCAAGAAGCTTTTTACTCCTTTCACGAAGAAAAGAGAACGTTCTTCAGGGCTCATTGCGTTTTTCTCAGACAATCTACCTCCTCGTTCGACGACTCGGATATTCGCTCTAATTCGTCCTTTTCCTTTTCTAAATCGTCCTGCGACGATCTCGTTAGTTCCGCTTCTTCATTCTCTTTTTCCACCTCCGCTAATTTCGCTGTCGCCGAGATTTTTTCTGGTTTACCGTTCACGAAGTATCTCAGCGACACTGATTCGGATTTTCGTTTAGCTTCTTTCCTACGACAAAATGTATATTTTAATTATGAAATCAATCCAATATGGCAACCATAGTATACCAAATTTTACACGAGCACTAACTTTGGCAATGTCGGACAGGACCAAAGTTTAAAGTCGGCTCCAAAGAGTTCACCCTCCTCGATCGTTTGCGGTAAATGAATGTTGAGAGTCTCCGGAAGGAAGATCGACGTAAGGGCACCAGCTACGCTCAAGGAACCCATCACGATCAAAGGTAGGACCCTGGAGTAGACGGCGAGGTGGACGATGTAGGGGAAAGTTAGTAGGCCGATACCGGCGATGAACGAGGCGATTCCCATCGCTTGTGACCTCAGCACCGTCGGCAAAAGTTCACCGACGAAAACGTAAAATACAGCGAAGGAGGCCGCGATACCGAATTTGCCTATCATCGCTAGGGACACCGTCACCCAGACAGCATCTAGCGTGGAAAAAGTTAATCGTTCATCGGGGGAATCTTGTTTTTGATAGAGGGAGTAAGAAGAAGCATACCTTCGGGTACGAACATGCAAGAAACACAGGCAACTCCACCTAGGAGCATCGTTAAACATAGGACCCAGCGCCTACCCAACCTGTCCATGGCGTACCAGGTGATCACGTACGATGGGATCTCCACAATGCCTCCTATAAGATCGCAGCGGTATTAAGAAATTCATAATCATTTTTTAATCGGATCTAAATTTCGTGTCTATAATCCAATAGACGCGATAATGTCTTCAAGATTGCATCAGGTCTAAAGGGGAAAAATTTCCTTGGTAACGATGATAGGATGCAACGACGAAGCGTCCAGTGCATCGTTTAGACGTTGATTCTCGGCGAACCCCCTTTGCTCGGTACGTTCACCATTTAGATGGGTTCGCGTCCATTTCAATCAAGCGTGTCGGGTACGCGTGTGTCGTCGTTGAAGACGCGATCGCATTATGCACGGAACATCGGCCGCAATGACGTACGATAAAAATATATTTACGGTGCTATCGTGCCGTCGTCGCGATAACGAGCGGCGATCGCTTATCAAGGACGAGTCATCGAGAGAACAAAACGTAACGACCAACGCGGACTTACCGATGAAGAAGGCCAGGTAATCGGAGACACCGAGGTTCGTCGTGTTGTAGGATAGCCCGTTGTAGACGACGGCGTTCGCGACCCAATCGAACGCGAGTATGAAGAACTTCTTTCTTATATTTGGGTTCCTGATAAGATCCATCGGGGTTGCCGATGGCGGCGGTGACCTGTTTTCACCTTCCATGTCTAGCACAACGTTTTCGGTGTTCTTCCCGTTACAAGAGATACCTTGTCTCTTCATAATCTCGACCTGAAAACATCGTAAACGTCTACGAAAAATGTCTGACGATCTTTGGCTCGCGAATCTCCGCCATATTTACTTCTCGGCGTTACCTCCATTTTTCGCAGGAAGTTCGACGGCACGGTCTTGCCGTTGACCTTTGCCATGTGCTGAACGATCACCTCTGCCTCGTCTATTCTGTTCTTGCTCAGCAGCCATCGTGGGGATTCCGGGATGATCCAGTAGTAGCTGAAGAGAAGTACGAATGGTACGGATGTGGCCAGTGATAAGGTGTACCAATGTCTCAGTAGGTAACCCTGGAAAACGAAGAGTTCTCTAGCGTTTCGTGTTCCACTACGAATCGATGTAAACTTTCGTCTTGGCAACTTTGTACAACTATCCGACTTATTAGCAACGAATATATATATATATATACATCGCAAACTCACCAAAAGCGCAAGAAGAGACATGGCGCTGGCAAAGAACATGCAGATCACCATACCAGCGAAGGTTCTGTATCTGGGACCCATTAATTCTAAGGCTGAAAATACAAAGCAAAAGACATAAAACAAAAGACTCATATCAAAGGAATACATATATCGATCGACTATTTTCATTACCCAGAATAAAAGGTATCTGATAGATAGCAGGAAAAAAGAGGCCGTTCACCGTCCTCAACGCCGTGTAGATAACGTAGTTGGGACTGAAACTCGTGGCGATCGACAGAATAACTTCTAGGAAGAGAATGGCGATGAAGGCCGTTCTTCTGCCCCATTTGTCGGCGATCCATCCGAAGACGACGTTACCGAAGAGGCTCCCAACGTAAAAGAAAGTCGTCGACGTGGAAGGCCACCAACTGTTGTCGCATACCAGGTCTAGCTATGTGGATGCACGATACTGTTAAAATCCTAGCTCTAATGTACGCCCGACGATCTATCGATCAGCTATTTATCAATGACTGATCAATGATTATACGAAGTAAGGGGTACTATTGATTCTCGTCGTCGTACGCGTAATGTGACGGCGAGAGGACCCAAGTCATTGACCCCTATGATTTCGTTATGTTTCCTTCCCCCCATATATAGAATTACACACATACACGCGCATGTCAGAGGACCCTACTACTGTAAAAATAAATGATTGAACTAGCTCGATCGATAGATCACTCAAATCTAAAACACGTACACGTTAACAGGTTCAGTGTCCGATAATTCGTCTATGGATTAGAACTACCATACATGTTAATTCGATAAGCGATTCAAATATACCCTCTCTAGGCTAAAGATCGTCGAATATTCATCTTAATGCTGCAATTAATACGTACCTACTAAATTATTACATTTCTTTGAATCATCAGAAACTGCAGCAGCGATAACATTAGTGATTAAGACGGCGCTGGGCGAGCGTGGAACTAAAGAGCATCGTCTTGGATAAAGTTAAGTATGGAAAGAGAATGGAGTGCGTGGAGTTCGTGTACACGTGTGAACTCGGTCGTCACACGCATCGTCATTCGTTGATCGTCGAAGCGGCATGAACACGGTGAACGTCGTGATTCGCGGCAATTCGCGGAGGTGGCTGATGGAAGAAGAGCTTTAAAAGAGAGAGAGAGAGAGAGAGAGATGTAGATAGGTATAGCGATAGTGAATGGTTGCTAGAGCGTGGGGGATGGGCCTCGTCGATGGCATCTGCTTCGGCTCGCGCGTGCACGCGCAGCTCGAAAGCTCGATAGATCGGTGTCGTCGACGTCCTGCATGCGTGCGTGCGTAATTCTTGCTAGTCTCTGCATATATGTGTACGTTTGTGGATGTGTGTGCTCGTAGGCTCCCACAGTGAGAGGTGTCCATCACCCTCCGTTGACAGGAGGAACGTGCCTCGGCCGCTGCCTCGCCGGCCCCTCGCCATCGACCTTTCCAAACTCCCTATTGTCCTTCTCGCTAAACTCGATCGACTCTTTCGCGGTTCGCACCGTTTGCGCGCCATCCTCTCTTTATGCTAGTCTTTCTTCCTTTCTTCATTTTTCGCTAAGCTTCTTTTCTTTTCTTCTCTTTTCTTTTCTTTTCTTTTCTTACCGGTTACCCGTGTATCCTAAGATCGATTACGTTTTAATCGATGAACCTAACAGGGCTTGTAATTTTAGACGTAAGGTTTAAGAGCTAATGGAAATAGGTAGGTACCTCCGGCAAGGAAGAAAACAAACTTTCTCCGATGATAGCAATTCAAGAACAGATAATTAACGTTCATTCGGGAAATAATATACTCTTTCCTGCGCCTGCGGTGAGAACGAAGGAGCAGAGCGATTCCGCTCGGCGGTAAACATATTCAAATAAGTCAAATCTTAATTGAGTGCCTATTAGGGCCCGGTCAAATAAAGTTTCCCGGTGGGCGTTAATGGGTTTAACACGAACTTTGATTTAAGCAAATTGCCACTCACGGACTTTTGATGTCTGCGTGAAACGCAAAAGTTAAATTGCGTCGGAAAGACAGGAGCACTCGCGTATAATAATATGCTATTGAATTATTGTCAAGGGCAACGTACGCGAGTACACGCAAAGGACGATGGGATGGATGGATGAATGGATATGATGCACACACGACGGAGATTTTATCACCCTGACACACTTCGAAAATTTTATTGATATGACCGCGAGTATCATACGACGATCCTGATCGAAATGCGTTATCAGCGATCGTACGATCGATACGATCGATTCTACTCTATATCCACGACATACCTGATTTCGATGAATCATCGTGGAATATAATTCGTACTTTCTAATATCGATATCTTACGAAGAAGTTGTATGTACAATTTCATATTTTCCTGGTCGAATGAACCGAAGGGGAATCTAAAGGAAGAGAAAATCGTCTCAACGAGTAGGGCCGACACGTCAAAGTGCCGTTTCGCGTAGGCTGCTCTGCTTCTACTCTTTGCTTCCGATCCGATGATTTATTATTGTGCTCGATTTAGGAGGTTCGCTCTAACTACTCCTCCTGCCAGCACGACACTGCCGAACGGGTCATTGTCTTTTCCGTGTCGACACGCGACGGGCAAACTTCCCGAACGATCACTTCTACATGGATCCACACGAGGAATCAATCTCCCGAATTTTCAAGAGAAAATGGAAAAGGATCTTTCCATGAGGAGTAACAAATTGCTAGATCATTGTTAGAACGATCGTGAGCAATGATCAAGTACGAGCAGCCGTGATTAATCGTTAGGAGTAATTTCGTGCAAAAATTGCTTAAAGAGTAAGCTCTACCAAATTGGTTTCAATCAACGGAATCACGTACGTATGTACATACGTTATAAATAGTAGGAATGTGGAAAAGTCTAAATTGTTACACAACTCTGCGTTTTCCGCGAACAATATCTTATTGGATCTCGTAACTAGTTGTTGGACGTAAATCGATCAATTGCATCTTTCATCAATCCAGCCTACGCGAGTTCTTCTTCGTCTTTTTTTTTTTTTCCTTTCATCACGATAGAAACAACAAAGGTAATCGATGAACGTTAATCGAGATCGTTTCGATCATTTTTGAAAATGGGAAAGAAAGAAGGCTAGCACGTTTAACGGTACACGAAGGGGTGGTTAACGTATCACGCAGCACTTTACGCGGTAGAAAGTGAGAGCGATGAAGAACGGAAAACGGAAGGACAGGATTTGCCTCGATGGCTCTTTGCGTCATGTGTCTGCGTAAATCCGGAGCGTGTAAATACGCGGTAATGTACCCTCTGCATGGATAGAGCCGGTTTAGCTCGCGCAAGTAAATCCACCTACTACCGCGAACTAGAACAAATGCCCTCATTTTTTTTAAACGATTCATTTACAAGAACTTCTCTCCTCTCAAAATGTATTCGAATCAATTTCGATGATTTTTCTCAAATTTTCGTCAATAAAAATCTGAGATCGTACAATAGGTACAATGCACACTCTGTAATCTAAAATTAGAAATTGAACAATTTCTTACTTCGTTGTATAATAATTTCTAATTACTTTATAAATAATAGTAATCGACTGTAATGACCGGAAAATAATTTTTTTAGGTCGCATCAGAGATGGATCGTTAAAATGATTGGAAGATACACGATGTCTGGTACAAGGAGTAAACGAAAGTTTAAAATTGACGTCTCGCAGTCTGACGGAACACGGCAAAAGTTGGATCGCTCGAAATATGTGGGGACGTATACCCTCGGCATAGGCAGAGAGTAGTAAGCAGCGTTGTGCGAGGCATTTGATGTGACATATCACATGACCGGATGCGGGGGTAGGTAAATTGGTCGGCAATTGCTGACGCCACCAGAGCTGCAACCTATCGGCCAGTCACTCGGTCGCTCATCAACCTTGTTCACCTGTTGACATTCTCTTCTAATTAAATATCTCGTTCGCGTTCACCGTCCTTCCTCCAGAAATTTCCTACCTCGCTTATCTGTCTTATTAAGATCGCAAGAATCTCTGCAGCGTCTTCGACGTGGGTTTTGCTCGAGTCACGGCTCGTGGAAACGATTTATGCGTCGGCGGGTGTCATTGACCACCTGTTGAGTTTTATACCGAACTGCTTGCGTGGCTAGCTCTCCCGGTAGAGTGTAATTATATGTTAATACGATTTGAAGTATAATAAAGCGAGTTAATAAATCGTTCGGAACAATGACTGACTCATTAATTGTTACGAGAGCATCGATCAAAGACATGTAGCGTAATACAGCTTTTCTCGTTCTTGACCGTGTAGACGTGGAAACGATGCGGTAGGAATAATTGATTCTGTCTTAACATTTCGAGAATATCGCGATCGCGAATATCTGTGATGAGAGAGAGAGAGAGAGAGAGAGAGAGAGAAGGAGAACGAATCCTCGACTCCACGAGTTATGTACATACGTTCTTTCTCGCGCCAGCGATTCGCAGCCACCGTGTGTACGCGTTGTCTAATTGCGACAATTTAATAACCGTCTTAATAGACACTTACGAGACGTGGCCACGTGACCACGTGTGTCTTTTCTCGCTCATGGAGTTTCTCGATGTGCATTTAAATGCACCAGAACGGACGAGTGCACCGAGATGCGCGAAGACGAACGTTCCTCTTATTCCTATTTCTCAAGTTCGCAAATTCGCATTAACCCCACGGTTCGCGGCTTTAACGAGTTTATTTATGTTCTCTGTCTCAAGATGACAAGGTGGGGAATGAAAATGCTTCTATCCCGAGGAACGCACGTATTTTCCTGCATACCTACACACTCCGACGAATGATCCTTTGATCGTTGATCGATCGATCGAGAAAAGCATGATTTTTTAAAGAAGACACGTAGGTAGGTACTACGTGGAAGGAACGACCTTCTTGAAAGAAACAAAGTACGACAAAGTCAAAGGCCAAGGCGAAGTAGGTCGCGAAACCCGACGCTCGGCACGGAGAAGAAATTTGTCGTTGACAATTACCAAGACGTGGTAGGAGTATTATGCAAATAGCATGAGCAACGTTGAAATACTCGGAGGAAAGAAGTTGTCGACTCGTGCGAACCGATCTTTTCGCGAAAGACGAGCATTATTCCTTAATCTCATAGTTTGCACTTTCCTTCCACGTCTTCCACGTAAAATACGACGAACATCATTCATCGCGTGAACCGATAAATTAATGGTAACTCGTTTAATCTTTGGCTACGTAGAATCAGACTTATTCAGAAGATGAATGTTACCTGGAAGGAAGATGGCTTATCCGCCCACCCTTTGATCAACTATTTCAACGAAAAATTATTCACACTCCACTGAATAAAAAAGTTATGCAAAACTGGCAGCACGCAATCACAATGAAAATTTTTGGTAAAATGTTGCTACGATCGAGGCAATTTCTAATGAAAGAGAGAAAGTCGAGTTTACCTCTGTGACGAGGGTACTGTCGTAATCCTTATTATCGTAGATCCAGCCGTGTTGGCACTTGCTGATCGGCCAATCCTTACTGCTGACAGGGGGTGGCGGTAATCGATTCGCAGAGTGAAACAAAGATGTCGAGGAAAGCGACGAAGTTGAATTCGAATTGATCGTGTCGTTGGTATTGTGCACGATCGCACGTTGCAACCATGATTCGATGATCGCCGTGTAATTGACGTCGTACATGTGACATCTCGAATAGACTCTCTTACCGTCCGCCTTGACGGAGTACGGCAGAGACAGGGCCTTCTTTTCTTCCAAGGTCATCAGCCCCGTCATGTTCTCCAATTCCGGTACTCTGCACCAGTGTTCCGGTGAGGCGCTCACGAACACCTGTTTTAGAAGCGTTTCTAATTTCTATCGACTAATAAAAGTTTCGGATGATTACGTTTCTAATATATGTATAATATGTCTACTTGATCTTCGGTTAAGTTTCTAAAAATATTCATGTCAGTTTACATGCTGCGAATGTGCATCGTCAAAGGTGCAACGAGTGCATTGTCGCGTTGAACTTTGCAGCGCGATCTTTGATCTCGTTGAAAGTCAAAGGAAAGAGAAACTTTTCGAGGTAGTAAGTTCAACGCGGGATAGTTTATTAAACAAAATGATTATCTCGAATGACCGGCTCGATCGCGCGTGCTGCGACGGATCGCGTCGAAGCTCTTTGAAAGCGCGCGAACTACCGCAACAGCTGTGCAAATAAATATTGTTACTTTGAAAGAGATTAGCATTCGTCGGCACGTTCCACGGCGTGCATCGTCGATGATGCTAATTCTAGTTTGTCTCGAGACTAGCCACGAGATTCGCTTGCTCGAGCGACGGCTATATTGGAAAAAGACTATTTGCGTCGGCAATGTTTTTTGCCATTGTTTAAACTCTCGAACAGCGATGAAGAAAATAAGCGGGCGAGGATCGTTCCGAAGAGTCGAGTGATTTCCGTGCAAACTTCGTTATTTTTAAATTAAGCGAGAAACGATCGAATATATAAACGTCATAGATAAAAGATGGATAAGAATATTTATTGCTAGGAAAACGAGAACGAGGATGTGATTTACTACGCGCCTCTCTTATCGCCAGTTTATTGCACGTAATTACGCGAAAGTGATGTTTGTTTCTTGGAAAACTTTCTAATCGGAAGATCGAAATTTAGATTCTTCTCCGGATGCAACTCTAATACACGGTGAATGCTCGTATGTATAAAACGTGGATAGTGTGGTCGATACGGTCTATTCGATACATCGGACTATATTTAGCTCGCAAACATTTCCTACGGCGTGAATTAACATATTTAAAATCTTGAGATATCGTTCGAGGTGGGAAATTAAAAAAAAAAAAGGAAAAAATAAGGATATCATCGTATAGGTACATAAAACATGTACATACCTACTGGCATAATGTATAGTAAATGAACATCAAATTAAATTTATTTTATGTCCGAGTAATTGTACCAAATGAAATTTGCTTAAAATGCAATTATCGAAATAATTGATTATACGAAGATAGGACTTACCTGCGAGAAGGCCAAAAAGGCGGCCGGAAGTGTGGCGGGTATGCATAGGAGATAATACATGATGTTCTGATAACGGCCCTTCTCTCCCACGTGTAGAAGCACCTCGTCGAAATCGATCGAGCTCATCTTTCCTTAGCCGCTGGCACTCCGTCGCGCTTCAGGAGCGTCAGTGTGACGACGACGACGACGACGACGACGACGACGACGACGACGACGACGAAGACGACGTCGAGGAGAACAGCAATGACGATGACTCGGTGGCAGGATGAGACGCGGTTCACGTGGTGGCCCTTCGAATTACACGGCATGACCGCCGTAGCTCATTCTCGTAAGCGGCCACACCGAAAGACGATTTGAACTTTTCTTCTTCCTCTTCTCCCTCCTCCTCCTCCACCAACCCCTCCACCACCACCTCCTCTTCTTCTTCTTCTTTTTCCTCCTCTCTCTCACTTTTTTATCGCTCTCAAAACAAAGCTCCTCTCTTTCAGCTACTTTTAACGTCACTCGTTAATAACAACTTAAGCCAACACCATGAATTCGTATAAAACTTATAACGAGCGATCACGTTTTTTCTTCCTTCTTCCTCTTGCTTTGCATCTATCATGTCGAAGAGTGAGACGAAGACCGTACTCGTGTCTGCACTCCGTACCCTTTACTACTACTCGAGTGTAAAGAGAATGAACGTGAGAAGCCACGAACGCGTTCGTCTTCCCGTCTGATCAATGCTTGACCTCGTCTACTTTCGTGACAGCATCCTTTTACGCGAGTAACAGCAGCAGTGGACCCTTTTCTTGCTATCGGAGAATGACTCACGGAGGAACGTGGACCAATGCACATTCTACGAACGACCTACGTGAAATTCACTATTTTTTTTTTTCTTTGAAGCGTTAACAGTCACAGAAATCCTTGCGTTTAACATTGAACTGAACATTGCACCGAAAGCACGGCTTTAGGGAATCAGATTGAAAAGTATTTTTCTCGCGGTCGTCACTGACAGTAGCGTGTATCCGGGATATTTAACACTCGCGAATAAAGCACGAAGTATACCAACCTAATGATAAAAATTCTAATCGTAGAAACTAGTCAGCAAGAAGGAACACACTCGCTTCTTCTTACTTTGCGATATCTCGTGTACAACGGGTAGGTAGTTCGCAGCTGGTTGAGCTTTCTGCTTGGCGAGACAAAGTGTCAACTTCGAGGTCTTCTTCTTCCTCTTCTTCCTCTTTTTCCACTTCTTTCTCTTCGTCGTCGTCGTCGTCGCCGCACTTCGTTCCCCCGATTCGAAATTCTTCCAAGTTCGTGCGCGCGAAAAACAGAGAGACGCGCGATCGGCAAAAGGGTTAAAAGAAAAGTTAGAGAGAGGGCGCGCGCACGCGCTAAGGATCACCGATCGTTGTTCGGAGTTGGTGTTTCGCGTTTTCCGGTTCACGCCGATTAGGAAGCCGAGCCGTCCTGTTCACGCGAGGATGAAACGCGTGCATCTCTAACGCCCGAAAGCTTCTAACAATCAACCATTACCGGAGAAGACCGCCACTCTTCTGATCCTACCGAGCATCATCTTCGATGACGTTCCCTCGGTGCTTCCCAACACCCACCACCTCTTCCTCCTCTTCCTCCTCCTCCTCTTTTTCCTCTTTGCTCCTCGGCACCACCGCTAGCAAAGTCCACCGCTCGCTCTTCCGCTTTCCTGAAAGCAAATCGTCCCTTTCCTGTGTTTCTTTGATCGATCGACCGGCTACTAATTCGAGGGGCTCGGCGATACACCTATTTTTCTACGATTCTCATCCCATCTCTCTTTCTCTCTTACTCTCTCTCTCTCTCTCTCTCTCTCT
>JAIFRP010004402.1:103138-115702 GCA_032403825.1 Odynerus spinipes
AAAAAAAAAAAAAAAAAAATAGTAAAAAAGCAAAGCCCAACGTCGATTTTCGGGTGTAGAGCAAAACTCGAATTGTAAATTCTTTTCACCGTTGCGGTTGTCCGACTATATCGCTGGTATTACTACTGAGCCCGGATTTTGTCGGTAGTGTACGGATTTTACGAGAAGGGCGGGGGATCGAGGGGTTGGGGCGATCAAGAGGATGGCGAGGGGCCGGGGGTGCAGGGGGGCGAGGTCGAGACGGAAGGGGCCGAGCTCTTTCGGAGAAGGGGTAATCAGTGATAATCGATCGTGTACAATCGGCCACAGAGACCGCCGAAAATGCCGACCGCGTGCTACTGCGGAAGGGCTTCGCAGGACGAATATGAATGGAACCTGATTTTCACAATCGACTCGTCAGAGGCCGCGCGCGCGCCAATAATGCTGCCACTTCAAATAGTATCCGATACGGAAGGTATTACGCACTCATAATTCGAGATAACGCACTATAACGCGGTAATGCAATTTGATGATACGAGGTGGACGCGGTTCTCATTTATTTCAATGGTTTTAACGCGATTATTTTCCTGCCGAGTTTCCGAAAGGGTTTTTTTCCCGTAAAAGGCAAGGGAAAAATGCATCTCTTCTCTCTCCTTCTCTCTCGCGGCGAGATAAATCTCCAACGATTAGTTCAGCAAAGATGGGGCGAGAGAACGGGCGCGTGTTCGTTTTAACGAATTCCTTTCCTGTTCCCTAATTTACGGGGATGTAAAAAAAGGGAAACATCCAGTAATTGTTTCACGGTATAGAAGCATACCTACGGCGCGTATAATTAACATTCGACGAAACGCTGGAAAGAGAAGGAAAGAAGAAATAAAGGGAAGGAAAGGTTTTTAACGAGACGATCTCGGCACGGTGTTCGGGTGCTCTCTTCAAAGGGAGTAGAAATATTTACCGCATTGCATGTGCTATAACAAGATATAGTTCCTATGTATGTATATGTATATACATGTATGTGTATATAGTATGGCGAGTAGCGTAAGTCGGAATGTCGAGGAATCGAGACAGCTAAAGTTTTACGCCCGTATCAGCGTGATTTATCGTGGGCTCTACCCGTGCGATACCGTATCGATAACCGATACCTCGAAAGAGAAAAAGAGAGAGAGACGGTCGATACTTTTTCTACAAAAAAGAGAAAAAGGGGGAAAAAAGGAAGCTGAGAAAAAAGAAAGGGTGAAAAGCGGTTCAAGGGGGTACGAGGAAGTGTAAAGTGAGAAATAGAGAAGAAAGAAGGGAAGGAGGGAGTGGAAATATCGTGATAAGGTAGAGATCTGCAAGCCTGCTCGAAAAAGGATAAAGAAGAAAATAAAATAAAAAAAAAGACGAAATTCCTTTCCATTTTCGATGAACGCTTCACAATTTTTTGCGAATTTCCTTTTTTATTATTACGAACGACGGATCTCGCGTTAATTGTCTTCGTTTCATCTCTGTTCTAAGCGCTTCTTTTCTTTTTTTTTTGCCAATCCAAGTCTCTTTCTTTCTTTTTCTTTTTTTTTGGTTTTTGTTTAAAAAGGGTCAAAATGAATCCGGCGCCGGCCGAAAGCGTGATAAATGAAATAAAATCCGGCACAGCAGTTAGCCGGACGTTTAATAATACACGCGTTTGTGTCCCTTTTTTCCTTCTACCCTCGTATCCGATCTCCCTCTACCGTAACCCCTCTCTCCTGATTCTCCTCTTCTACTAGTGTGCCTACAGCACTCTTTTGCCATCGCCGCAGCTGCCGGCCAGCCGGGATAATCCTTTTTTCCGGGTACAAACGAGTATTAAGGTGGATTCACGCGGAAGCGACAGGAAAAAACGAAGTCGCAGCGATCGCGCGATCATGCTCTTCTCCTCGGTCTTTGACTTTCCGTTTTCGTTCTTCGGCGAGATCAAACGGTGCCGCTATCGCTTGAGGATTTATACGATTGCAATACAAAATTTCTTTTTAAGGAAGAACCAAGCTATTTTTATATTTATCTACTATTTTATGCTTAACGATGAATCCAAAGTGATAGATTATATTGATAAAATTATATATTTATAAACTTTTTATCCAATTTCGAAATTGAACTCCCAACGGTATTATACGCCCACTACAAAGCACATTTCAATAGAATGTCGTAACAAGAGAAGCGAGAAGTACAGTTCGATTTGCGAATACATACCAAATAAACGGTGTAATAAAATAAAATAGTCGGTTTCCATTACGCGTTTATAGAACATCCTCTCATGCATTTCGAACCGTGAACACTCCCATATATTGACCACCGTAAAGTACCGAAACGAATGTTACTGGTTCTCGTTCGTTCCCTCTCCCTTTCTTTTGCTATTAAACGATAATTCAATTTTTAATATCGCGTATACATCTGTTAGAGTCGCGTTGTCGGCGGTTTCGGTAAATTTGCGCTCGCATTCGAGATCACGCGATAACCACGCGCCACACGTGTCATGCTCCACTCCCTTCACCGTTTTTCTCTTTTTCGTTCTGTATTAGGGCGATAGATTATTTTTATTGTTAGTCTAGGAAATTTTTTTTAATTAACTACTTATCTTATTTTCACGCGAAGAAAATCAGAACGAAAGTCGAAATTTAACGTAGCAAGAAGAGAGGCGGCTTTCCCGAATCCGCTTCGACTTTCTTTGACGAATAAACTATGTTGAAGTTGGAGAAACTTTTTGATAACCCTTAAAGATCTTAAGTAGACGCGAAGGAGTTCGTCGAGAACCGCTTTTGCCGTAGAAGGTAAATAAAACGTAGAAAGTGTTTTTGCGTAGGAGCAAAAGGGGAAAAACATTTTTTACGCCCATCACTCTGATCTTGTTTCTTATTCGTTCTTTAGGGATCCTAAGAAAAATCGTTTCCCTTTAATCTTCGAGATTAAAATCTAATATATTAAACGTTTTCCCTCTTCTTCTTGGAAATTTTATTTGAAATCAGTGAAGTTACGCTAAACGATAGGAAAAGTTATTTCCCGCTACTTCTCGTTCATCGAATATTTCCAAAATCTCCGCACCCGATGGAATCCTATTTTCGTTTCATTTTTCTCTTCATTTTTCTATTCGATTGTGTTTCATTTCAAACACGATAGTGAAATCAGCTGTTATCCGCTTTTACGGGTCTTGTGCCACAGTAGAAAATGGACGGTATGCACGGACGCGTCGCACTAAAAATGAAATCCGCTTAATTATAAGAACGTATATAAAAACCTCGATTTATGTACCGGTCAGTTAAGTGATATAAAAGCGAAACGGCTGGAGACGTCGCCGATGAACGCAAAAATTCTTTTCGAACTTGTTTATTTAATAGCGATTGTGGTCGAACGATTCAGCAAAAATGTATTTTTTATTAAATGCTCGTGTCTGCTGATCCCGAATGTACTAATTAATTCAAATTTAATGTAATTTCAATAAGATAATACGATACACTATTACGTCTTCTCATTAAAATTAAATAATTACAAAGGATCGATTAAGCGAAGAAGGAAACGATTAGTCGAAAGTCTTCATTATAATTGGATGGTCACGCCCACGTGAAGGTTCTTCGTTAATTAGAGTACATACTTCGGAAGAGGACCTCTAAGAGTAGGAGGAGGTGATGGACGAAGAAAATGAGGAGATCGATGATACGAGAGAAGAAGAGGAGGAAAGAAGATGAAAAATAGAAGAAGATATCTTCGAACGAGGATGTCCTTATAACGACTTAAGGCCTTGAGATCGTTAAAACCCGTAGCTACGTCCTCGTTGCAGAGACTCGGTGTCTAATTAATCCTCTTTTCAAACGTTTTCGAGAAAGGCTCTCGCTTTGGGCTGGAGCCTATCGCTGATTTAAAGGAAGCTGCATCCCCGAGGCGACGTCGAATTATAAGGGAGCCTCCTTCGATGAAATCAAGTAGAAAAAGTATCGAACGTCGGGGGATGTCACTGGATTTCGCTATAGGACTACACAGTACATATAGTACCTACATATATATGTTATTATATGTAAATATCTGGAGTGTTCTTGCGACGAAATTTAAACAATTGATAAATCTTTGTTTCTATCGAGTTACCATCCGTGTCTGCTAGTCATTTTGCGAAATTACAATATTTATAATGAATTTGTATATTTCTTATCCTACCTGCCGTAGGATATCGCTCTTCTCCTTCGGAAGCTGCGTCCAACATTATAAGAGATTACGTATATATATACATATGTATTTGTAAATTATGTATTACAGTACTTCGTTACAACGTACTTACATTCGTGAAACAAATAATATTAAAAATATCCAATTTGCGGTGACTTTCAGGAGCTACGGAGATCGCTTTGAGAACGTCGAACGTCGATTTTAATGAAACAGCGAGCAATGGATCAGAACGAACGAAATCTTCTTTGGAAAATCCGTAAAAAAAAGTCATCGAACCGAGAGTAATATTAATTGCTAATTACCTTCAAACCCGATTCAAAATTCGATCCATTAATCTCTCTCTCTCTCTCTCTCTCCACGCTACGTAGGTTAAATGATTATTTACAAATTCGTACTCGTGCCGTCTCGCGGAGTAGGACGAATTTATGCACAATCGTTTTAATAAAGTAGCCGTTTAATTATCCAAGCGACGGTCAACCAAGTCGGAAAATATATCCCTATTAGACGGAATTATGGACAAAGCGTTTGTCAAAGCCGGCGCGGCGTGGCTCGGCTCGGCTCGTGCATGAATTATTCGGGCTATTTCATTAAACGGATCCACCAATAATCTGTCATTAATACGACCGAGTTTCTACATCGCGGGATAATGCAGTTACGCGTTGCACCGAGGACTAACGAACGATAATAATCGTTGGTTGACTGCAAAAACGGGAGGAACGAAGGGTCCGGTGGCTTTACGAGTGCTCGCCGTCCTAATAATTAACCGGGCGATGAAATGTAAAAAAAGTGGACGCGATGAAATATAATAACGGATTTTCTAAATAACCTCGGCACCCGAGATACGGTAATTAATCATTCGGTTAAATAGAATACATATTCTAATAACGTCCGATCGATGTGACGGTGCAAAAATTCTCGTTGCTCCTCATAAATCAGACATTGTTAACTCCTCATAAATTACAAATTTCTTCAGTAACGAGCTCGGTTCTCAAAGCGACTGTAACACCTGAAATTTTATTGGATTTATACTAAATATACTCGAAGTACTTTCACATTTAATTGACAAATAAACTAAGTTGTCAATCTGAAATTACACTGATCGATTAAAGAATTCACAAATTCAAAATTAGTATCGATACGATAAAAAACCACTACCACAAAACAATGAAAAAAATAATAAAAATAAAACTTACGTTTGAGCTGAACGAATGTAAGCTGATCGATAGCCCGCCTCAAAGGTTTGTCATCTAGGGTGAGATCGAGAAGCGGAAGACGTGCGATTTCTTGAACACCCTCGGCTCCACCCCAAGAGCCTGCAGCGTTCGCTGCCCTAACGGACAACATTCCACCTATCTGAAGAAAAGCCGCGCTGTCGGTCTCCTTCAAAGCCTCGATACAGAACGTGAGAAGTGCCGTCGTTGCTTGAAGATGAGTGGCACATCTCGTGACTTGATCCCTCAACGAACGGACTCTTGCTTCACGAGTTTGTCTCGCTGCTTCGATTAGTCTCGATTTTCTTGCTTGGAGAAGATTCACGAGATTTGCAACACGGTCCTCGACTTCTTCCTCCAATGCCACGCATTCCTCCTAATAAATCATTTTATGTATATGTAATATAATTTTTTTGCATGAAACAATTATTCAAATTTGTTATCGATGTATGTTGGTGTTTATAAAAAAATAAATTAAAATAAAATAAAAGTATCCTTCGATATATAATATAAATTGTTAATTTGCTTCCTATCAAATAAATATCCTCCCATTTTTGGTAAAACTCACGATTGCCATACTCGACAAAACCTATCGCTACAACACGCTGTGGGTGAAAAGGTTTTACTTTACTTTAGAAAGCTTGCCCTTATCCAAAGGAATTCTAGGACGATTGAAAGTGGTATAAACTTATAAGGCGATTCTTCTAAAATACCGCAGGGACGGTGGAAAATCGAACGAGTGGCTGTGTTTACTCGATAAGAGAAAAGTACGCCGGCTCCATTTGCGCAAACTAAATTTTCTGCCCTCCCTCATGCCCCTTCTCTTTCTACCATCGAAGCTATTCTGCAATCCGGATCCGAGTTCACTCTTCTCTTTTTCCGTGTGGTTTTCCTCAATAAACTTCAGATTTTTCGGAGACGAACAGCTCGGCACTCACCCCAGAACCGTCGCGATGAAACTTTTAGAGAAAGAATTTATAACATACGTGTAATAAAAATAATAGGAAATTTCTTAACCATAAAATCTAACGAGTCTCTATCGCTTTATAGGAAAATCTCCGGTGGTTCTTTAAACTAAGAGAGAGCTAACCCCTCTCGCTTGGAAAGATGTAATAATAATAATTAAAGACCCTATCCTTAGTAATTCTCTCATGTTATCCTTTTCTCTTTACCAAGCGCATGCATATGTATGTAGCTAAGTATACATGTATCTATACCTACACATACATATGTATACGTAGGTACATCCCTTCGGGGCAGTCGTGTAAAACTCGAAAAGGTAGGGAAAGGTCGAGGAAAATACTACTCACGTGCACTTTGTCCGTCATTCCTTTGAGCCTCTGAATGAATTCCGTCGTGGAACGAGCACGCTCCGATAGCTGCTGCAAATTCTGCGACAGCTCCGTCTGAAATGACAGAAGCCGAAAACGTTGCGTTAATAAACGAGGTGGACGTGGTGGCGTGAAACGTTCTATTTGAAAATCTAAAAGCTCGGCGAAATTTTCAAAGAGAAAAATTTAAAAGGTGAAAGATTATCCGCGATACGCGAGTGTAGGTACTACTCGAAAGTGTACGCGGTGCTTTAATGCTTTTCACGTTCGTTCGATTATACCGGCGCGTCGTGCATATAATTATACGATTCAAAAGCGTTCGGGAAGATTTCTGACCGTGCGAATAAATTCAACAGAGGCGAGCGTTCCGATCGTTTAATATTCGTATAGCCCGCGGTGGGGGGGGGGAGAATTGATTTAAAAAATAATCATTAGCGTTTACCATCGTTAAAAAAACAATTATTCATAATTTTGAATCGCGTCCTAAATTTATTTCCTTAAAAACGAAACTTCAAAATTTCATAAATTTCCGAGTTTATATTCGAAATTTCGCGTAGATGTTACGCGAAATAAACCCGATTTATATAAATTCAATATAATCGGTGCGCGTATACATATAGCGTTAATTTCGCTAATGAGATCGCATCGGATAAAATAGCATGTTTTCGAGCGAAAAACACGGAAATCGTTGTCGTCGCGTCACGATATATAATTTATCAGTGAAAAAGAGAATCAAGAGGAGGTATAAGTAAAAACACGAAAGGGAATCCTCCGAACGTGTCTAGGCCAGCGCGACCACCGCCACCACCGGTGTGTCGCTTTATAGATAACGATAAGAAATAAAATTAGCGTCTTCTTCTTACGGTGAAACTTTTAATGGCATACCTTTGTAAGTTTCCTTTAAAGTACGCTCAAAGGAAAATCTAATTGCATTGGCAAAGTATTTAATTCGTTTCAAGCGGTTGCTTTTCGTTGACGGTAAGGAGGAGGAGGAGGAGGAGGAGTATGCCCCTAGTTATAAAACGACGTTAAAAGGAGGGGAAGGAAGAGAAGAAGAAAAAGGAGGGGAGGCGGAAGATGGTAAACCGACTTCGAGATTTTCAATATTCTCTTGGAACGGGTAGGCTGTGGAAAACGATGCTAGGAAAAAAATTAATTAAATACCCCCCTCCACCTTGTACAAATTTCTTTGTTGATTCTTTATTCGCGTTGTTTTTATTGCTTGGCACAATGCGGTGAACGCGTGTCATAAACGAGGTGAAGATAAAACAGGGAGATCGATGAGGACTCTTTTGTTCCACGTGACGAGCTTAAACAATGCAAGTGCGTTATCCCTCGATAGTGCAAACTTTCGAAAACAAAAGGGAAGAGATTGTCTTTAAGGGTGCTTTATAAAAAATTGATAAAACGATCTCGCGGTATAGAGAAAGAAAAAGAGAAAACGCGATAACGCGTTTAACACGGAAATACACATGCGAAAATTCGTGAAAACGGTTCACGTAGCGTCCAGAGTGGGCGATTTAAATTTTTCGATAGGATGGACACGTTACTTGATTTTCCCACGACGCACTCTGCATACCGAACACGTATCACAAAATCTCGGGCGAGTTCTCAAGTTCTCCGGCTAGTTGAACGGTCTTTGCAATTTTACGAAATCTCGAAAACCGTCTCAACAATTTTAAATAATCGATAGAAATAAGTTTGGAATTATTCAATATAAAAAAAAATTGTAGACACTAACTCGGAACTATATGGGACACTTTGTGGAATTAAAATAATTCCCGCTAATAAAATAATGAACACGATGATTCTTCGATCTCTCAAATGGTATTAACAAATAATCCTCCATGTTAAAATTTAGTAAAAAACAGTCGCACCTGGCAAGCGTACCGGCTACTATGCGAACGTGTATACACATTCACATGCAAATATACATAGAAAGAGAGGCGATCGCAGCACGTGCGAGCGTTCGCACGTGCGTGCGTCATTACGCGCTTCCCCTCGTGCATATTGCATTATATAATTGTGATCGCACGGCTCAGTGAACACTCTCCAAGAGGGTATCTCCGATAAATCCATACAAAACGCTATCCTTCTGAAAACACTCGCATGTCGATGGTTATCGATTATAGTTTGTAATTTATTATCCTAAATGATTATTATAAAATAAGATATTGTAACTATGCCACGACTTAACAAAAAAAAAAATGTCTATTTACGAACATTACAAAAAGACAAATAATTAATCTACTAATTTAATTCGGCCAATTCGCCATCTGATACCTATACCTACGTGAGATAAAAATAGCGTAGGTATTTTTTTATCGTCAAGAAAGAAAAAAAGAAAAGACAAAAAGAGGTAGACCGTACCAATAACCATCGCCACTGTAAATGAAAAAAGATCGCAGGAAAGAATCTAGAAATTGTTTTTCTCGCACACGTCGTTTCGCGTTGGCACGCGAGGAAAAATATTGAATTAGAGTCTCGCAGAAACGTGGAAGGCCACGTACATACCTACGTGTGTACATAGAAGTGATATATAGTACGAACTACATACATATACGTCCGTTTGGATTTCACAGTTGCAACATGAATACGCTTCCTTCCATCTATCTATCTATCTATCTCTTTCTCTTTCTCGACATAAAGCCACTGTCGTTTCGCTCGACGACGACGCCCGACGAAATCTTATTAGCATGAAAAGGGCTCCTGGGTATTCGAGCCCGGGAGTGACAAAGAATCGTCCCTGAAGTCCTTTGCGTAGTAAGCCTCGATTGATTATCTTTTTTTTTCTTCTTTCCTCACCCTTACGGAAGAGCCCACCACGTCCTTTATTTCGTGGTGTCGGCGAATTTTTTAATAATGCTCGTGATCGATAGGACCTAAAGCTGTCGCTTCGAGTTGAAATATAAGCTTGTTGAATTTTAGATCGTTACTCATTTCAATTTATATTATAAACGAACTGTACCGCGCCGGCGTACATTTGTCTCTAAGCTCGCTTTAAGATACACATATGTACATATCTAATGTGATACACGTATAAATACAAAGAACGTGCACTAACACATACATCTGTCAGGAACGCGAACTCGGTGCCAGGCAGGCATTCGTGCTGGAGGGTAATTAAGTTACTCCTTTCGAGTTAACGCCGGCCCCTCAGCGCACCGTAATTTCCGCAGCTTTCCTCCTAAGTTTCTGAAGTCGAATCACGAGGCCGGTTAATAGAATGCCACGGAATTGTTCCCGAAGCCCGGTGGTGTACGTTCCACCCTACTCCCGTTGCTTCTGTCTTTTAAACGTACCGACCATTGTTATTAATTACCGCGCTCGCCCGATCGCATCAAGATGACACTCTCTCGTCGACATTAACGGTCTCTTCTTGTTTCACGATCGGTAGTAGTCTTCCATCTCGTCGACGTAGCCCTCTCAATCGTCTCGAACGACTTACTCGTTTCTTTCCTAGAAATCTTCTTAAGCGTAACGATCGATAAACTTTACGACTCACCAAAGTGGCCCGTTCGTTAATTTAATTGCACGTTTCTTCGTAGTCGAGATACGAAATTGCGCCGGAGTTAATCGACCGAGGGAATCTTTGTAAATTGAATCGAACATGTATTTGTTTTATGAACGACCGATATAAATCTCACGCGAAATATCGGAGATCGCGTGATCGTAAAAGTCAACCTTAACGAAACGCGTAACGGTGGTACAATACCTATATATGCGCTGGTGATTATGAAAGTGGTCTAAGTCATATGTCTTTTCTTTCTAGATATACTTTTTCACAAGAAAACGATCAGACGAACGAAACGAAAAGGGGTTAAAACTCTCCAAGGGTTAAAAAAGGGTTTGAGGGTGAAAAACAAAGTTTGGCCCGTTGTTTCCACTACTCGTCGAGTAGTTCGAATGGTCATGAATAAACTCACGAAGAATAAACGAGAGAGAGAGAGAGAGAGAGAGAGAGAGAGAGAGAGAGACAGGAAGAAAGAGAAGAAACTCGTACCGATACAATTACAGCGACGAAACGCGTTCATTGTTGCGTCCGTTAATTAGGCACAACGCAACGAATCGAGTCCCTTCCCCCTTCTCCTCCCTCACTTCGATGCCACGGTAATTACGAAAGTCGAGAGCGCTTAAATCAATATGCTTACAGTCTTTTCCTCCTCGATGAATCCCAATAAGAATGCCTTCTCTTCCAACAAACGCGGAGCTTCTAAATAGAGAGGCCTGCATAAAAATCGAAAAGCTAGGCGAATAATTATTCGTTCGATGCTTTTGACGAACGAACGAGCCCACCCTCGTGAGCACATTGATCTTTCCTTTCGAACACGAGCGATCCTCAATGATATCCCATTATTCGTAGGTTACTTGATTCGTAGCACGATGAAGATAGAAGAAAAAGAAGAAGAAAAAGAAGAAGAAAAAGAAGAAGAAAAAGAAAAGATGAAAAATTTCCCGGCTTTTCGAGCTGAAAAAGGAAACGATCTTCTTCGGTTGATCTTAAGTAAAATTCCCAGGTAAACGAGGCAATTTATGAGGCCACGACGAAAAAACAAACTCATTTCATAAAGTTGGAACGATAAAAGCCGTCTGCGCTCTAGTATATACATATAACTATATACATATACATATATATATATATATATATATATCCATCTCGTCCCGGGGTCCTACATAAATCAACCCTATAAAGCAACTGTCATGCCGTTTTATAACCAAGATTTATTCATCCGTGACCCGTGGTACTTCCTAGGCGCGGATTTAAAAAGCTCGAAACTGCGGCGACTCGTTATCTCGTTTCGTCCTCGTTTAAAGATCTACTTAACAGTACTTTTAAGTTAATTATTCGTCACTACAGAGGGAAAAAAGTCGAGAAAGTGGAGTCTCGAAGGTGTCTTCTGCAAAGTTCGCGTCCTTGAAACCTACTATTATTCGTAATACACCTTGGCGTAGTTTGCAGTCGAGACGAGATAAGTATCGCGTTTCTCATAGATCGTTTCTTCGTTCCTTTTATTATCCTGCGTTGATTTCCATGCGATGTGTAGGTAATGCGTCACTTCCTTTGAATCGTTTAGGCTCGATCGCTAATTTGGGATCGAGAGAATTATATTTTAATAATCGGAACACGTGTACGTATATGGAAAACAATTAGAAGTGTCCATAATTGTTGGTGTAATTAATCGACTTAATAAAAATCGATAACGTAAAATAATGATATGATGTAGGTTGCTGTAAGAATCTACTGATTGTGTTATTAACGAATATTAATTAAATAGATAAATATTAATGTACCAAAAAAAGAATAAAAATCGATGAAGATTTTCGGAAGTCCCAGTCGAACGTCCGCACGCTACCGTGTCTCCGAGGTAACTGACTAGTCAAAGGTCAGACGCGCTCGCTTATCTTGTTTATATTCTTAACCTACTTTGTTTCTATCGAGCATGATCTATGTATATCTTCACGCTCGAACACCTACATAATATGTATATATTCCTTCGTCACTTTTAGCTATTCGAACATTAAAAAAACATATTCTTAATAATTATGTATTGCACAGTATATTATTTACGATATTTTTACGAATGGTAACGTGATAGTAATGAACATAGACGTACATAAGTGAAAAGCTATTCAAATAGCTAACCTTTCCACACAATGAAATAATTAGTCAATTTAAAGTTGGAAAAATCTAGATAAAGATAAAGAAAGATAGAAATTCACGAGACGTCGTAGGAAAGTACAAGAGACACGCAACGTGGGACCAGTTTCGGCATTGTTATCGTAAAGTCACAGTCCGTGCGATTCACCCTTTGCTCGCGCACAAAAAGAGTAAAATCATCCTCTCTGTCTCTCTCTCTCTCTCTCTCTCTCTC
>JAIFRP010004402.1:146558-158929 GCA_032403825.1 Odynerus spinipes
AGAGAGAGGGTGAGATGGCCACGTGGACATTTTCCCTCTCTCTACCTCTCTCTCTCTCTTCATCTCGGTCCATAGAGCCTTTCTTCCAGCTCGTAGACGCGGAACAATACGCAACGATTGGGGCGCGCTCGCGCTGAATGGCAAAACGATTCGATCGCCGCGCTCGGTCTCTCTCCGCTTCGGCTAAAGAAAAGAATCTCTACTGTTCGCCTCCGCCGCGATTTTTGACGGTGATCAACGCCGCTTCTTTCCCGAGTCCCGCTTTTCTACAGGATTTTATCCATCCCTAAAGAGGACGCTTGGGTTATAGAATTATCGATTATGGAATATTGTACGTATCCGTGTGTAGGATGATTTGAAATGGAATACAAATTTTTACGCGTACCATAAAGTGTTACTAATACTCTTGATTGTAATATTATTTGATAATCTTATTATAATATTACCATTAAATAGAATGTAGGTACTTGGAAACAGTGAAATATATCTCTCTTTTACCAAAACGTATAATAGCTTTGTACGAATTTATTATCCCCCCCCCTCTCTCGTTCTCTTTATCTTTCTGCATAAGTACGTACATTTACTGTATCTTTCTACATAAATTCAACGTAGTCGTTAAAGCTTTACTTTCCGAAAGACGCTATTCTGTACATACATAGATACGAGTTCACGGTTTTGTCGCGTCTCTTTGCTGCCACTGACAGACTAATGATTGCTTTATTCCCCGAAAGCGGCGGCCTCTTTGTAATAAGTTTCCCGGATATAGCAAACGCGAGGCCGCAGAATCGTGACGTCTGCTTCAACCGTCTTATCCCGACGATTGCAACCTACTAATTCGATGAAAACGAAACTGTCGCAAGTACCTACCAATTAGGAGCGACAATTGTACTCGGGAGATTAAAGGAACGATCTGTTGAATTGAAGAAACTGACAGATAATTTCTGTATTGCTATAGAAGAATATTTCTTTCCTTTTTTTTACGACATAACGTAAAAACCATTTTTAACGAAAAATCGTACCATCTACCTATAAAAAGTTTGCGATCCCCATCGACCGAACACCAACGAGAAATAACATCGACAAACATCGAGGGTGAAGCTTTCTACGTTGCCGCCTCGAAGGCAATTCGCGAGGACTCACTGATTAGATTACAAAGTTCCGAAACGTGGCATCCGTCCGTTCGCTAGTCGGCGTTGATCACGGAAATCTCCATCGGTCGGCGTGGCGCGAACGAGATGATTCGATTTGAAGAGGCAGCCAGCTCTCAAAGCTGCTCCAGGCGGACATTGATCGAATAATCGAGCTTGTCCGCTCGTGTCTGACATACGTCGAACGCCGATCAGATCTTCGCGTTGTATGCATTACCAACATACCGTGTATCATTTTCATACATGTCACAAAATAAAACGACAGCAAAGAATACGATTCTTCTCTTTTCGAATAAAATATTTCATTTGGAAGAACGATGAGATAGACGTTTTCCGTGACGCATGATGAATTTACTTCCATGTGACCACGTGTAAATATGATATACATAGACACAAAGATTCAAAATTACTACCGTCCCAGGCGATCTTTCTCTTCCGGATATCAAAGTAAATTGAACGAGATAAGGCAGGGACGATTTGAGAATTCCGCAGGATTTTCTCGTGGGAGGGCAAAAAAAGATTGAATTACGTCGGGAACGATCTATCTGCTCGGAGAGACGGTTCTTTTTCGAAAAATGTTTTTCCTTTTACGAAGGAAAGTATACGAGGAGGGATGTAAGGAGGAAGGCAAAGATTCGATTTTAAAAGAGGTAGGTAGCTACCTTTCCCTATCGCATTTTTCTCGCTCTATCTTCCTCGAATTTGGTCTAAAGGACCAAACTCGCTTTTCCTCGCACGGGAAACCGAACCTTGTTAACGTTAACCAAACTACCATCGCTACGTTCTCCTATCGAAAACGAACATCCTACATTTCGACGAATTCAAGGAAGGGTCACATATCCGGTAAACGGCATTTATACGAAATGTTAAGCCCTAACAAGGATAGGAGAGAAGGAGAGAAGGCCTGTAGAATACGACTCGTGAGAGTCATGCCAACGACGCGACGGCACGAAACAGTGGGAAAACTCCTTCGAGAAGCACAGACAAAGTCGTCCTCGTGGAATCGTGTAAGAGGATCGAGCGGAATTTCAGATGAGTCTTCCAACCATCGCCACGCTGCCTGTGCCTCTTAAAACGTGAGAAGGGTTGTCGCGACTAAATACGCGAACTTCTGCCATCGTTAATCGTGACATTGATGACGCTTCGTTCGGTGGGGTGCGTGAAAACGAGTCTGCAATTATAAATTGCTAAGTAGTATTATAAGTATACACATAATTCCATTACGTTACGTTTCACGTTATGCTCGACGTATCGAATATTATACATTTTGCGAGAGCATCGTGAAACAGGGTTCATTGTAACGAAGGGACAATAGAAACACCACGGCCAAAATTAAACTAAATATTTTTCTCTAGTAAAAATGATCCGTATAGAAGATTCGCACGTTTATGGGGTTTGAAAATGAAGTAGCTATTATCGCTACGCGAGCTCGATCAAACTCAGTAAATTACCTCACCGTTTAGGAACGACCGCTAATGCTTCATAAACCGGTGTTTATTTTCCATTCGCTGGGGCGCACTCTGCCCTCCGCGAAAACCGCGAAAAGTAATTCACGCGCGAACGATGAGAAAGCGTGTACGGTGATAATGGGAAATATCAGCGCTGTTCAACGGATGAGAAAAACGTTCTTTTTTTTTGCTGCGGAGGAATATGTTGGGGTTAACTGCGTAAAAAAATAAGATAATTATAAATGTTCTTTATTTAATCAAGACCGCGTTTTTAGTAGGTACCTCGTGAAAATGAATCGAACGGAAAGAAGAGGTGTCGTTAAGCGGACATTCTATCGTGCGGGGTTTCAAATCGAACGACTGCCAGTTCAACGAACTCGGAAACGAGCAATAATTTCAGGAATGCCATATAAAATTTCTTACGACAACGACGTCGTTTGGGTGCCGGCGAATGCCGTCGACAAACGCTCTCTAAAATGTACTCCTCTTAGGAATGGAATTTCCTGCTAATTCCATTTCCTAATTCGGTATGTCTAATATCGAGCGGTTTTTTTTCTTCCTTTTATTTCTTCGTTTGCCAATGTAATTATATCTTTAAAATAATTACGATAGATTATTAATTGTCATTCGTGACGTAGGATCGTGAAACGAGTAAAGTTTTTTTCCAGACTCATAGATCGACCCACGGANAAAAAGTACGATGATTAAACCATTGAGATCGAGTGATTTTCTACGGAGGTATGGTCTCACCGGTAAAAAGTACAACGTTGTGGTCAGCAAAGGAGATCGGGATAAAGAAAGAGAGAGCCTCGAAGGTCTAATCGAGCGGCTACGGTTCCTCGGCACTCGTCGAAGAACCTCATCAATCTGAAAGCCGGCTCTTCAAGGTAGGAGCGGCCTTTAACGTGTTTCCCCTCGCTCTCTCGCCCTCTCCTACTCTTTCTCTGTCTTTCGTCCTCACGAAGGAGCACTCCTTGTCCTTTCGTGAGCAAAAGAATAACGAAAAAGCATAGCCGGTAAACCAAACTTTCCGTGAGTGCACTCAAGAAAAGCTAAACCAAATCATAAGCGACTACTCACTTTTCTTCTTCTTTTTCTCCGGGGACGTGAACGAGAAAGAAGGCAAAGAGTAAACCGAGCACATAAATTCTCACATTTTCTAAACTTTGTCTTTCTAAATTCTGAGAACGAAATATATCAAAGAGATCATTGATATTTTTCATATAAAGATTATCGAAATTAACTTTTGAACGATACTGTAGATCACTTGGAAAGAGGTGAACGATTGAGGATATCCTGACAAGCGGACTCACGATCGATCAGCTTCCGTATCCGATGCAACACACCGGTAAACGTTCCCCCCAACCCCCCTCGCTCGTTCTCTCTTTCTATTGACTCTTTTATCGAACTAATCGGACGGACGAAGTTAACGATTAAATACCACGGATATAGATGTTTCTCGTTTCGTCGTTCACCGAGACCTACAGCTTATGTACACGTAGGTTATCGATTTTCATTGAACCTCGATACAAAGTTAATCCTATGAACAAGAAACCAAGGGATTTGCGTGTCAATCCGTGATGCGATCACGGGAGTATCAAAGTGATTTTTCGAAGTGAACTTTCTAAATGCTGGAATAATCTCTCTCTTTCTCTCTGTGTCTTTCACTCACGAGTGTTCGTTACACAACTAAATACGAAACCTGCGCGTTTCGTAATCCAAAGCGGCGGGAATTCCGCGATAGCTCTGTGTAACTACGAAGGAGGGAGAAAGAAATTATTGGCGGTACGCGAAATAAGAAAAATAAAACGAACGACGCGTTTGTCCCTTTTCTTTTTAAAACACACGTTTAATGCCGGTAGCACGTGCGCCCCGAGGTCCCTTTACGAGATAACTGGAAAAAAAACAAAAAAAAAAAATTATCACTGACCTGCCCCGACGAAATTCCGTGGGTTTACCTTCGGCGTATATCCTGCAATTTCCACCCCTCCTATTTATACCCATACACTCACACATATACACACGCTATACAAATGATAGCACATATACCTACGCGTGTCTAGAGAGACTACTAACGGCGAGACGACATAACGCGACTCGCTTTTACGCCTGGACCACGTATTCGATACGGTGAACCTCAAGGCCGTTACGATGTAACCTCGACGATATTACGTTCTTCGATTTCCCCGTAGAAGCCAAGTCGAGCCGAGCCGAGCCGAGCCGAGCCGATCCGCAGGACGTTCATTTGTCCAAGAGAGAAGCGTCGCTTTGGGTCCAACGAGAAGCTCTATCGCGTTCTGCCCGAGGTCGACGACATTTTACTTGGTAGCCGAGGAAACCGCAGTACTAGATCTTTTTTTCTCTAGAGAGTAAAAGAGAGGGAGAGACCACAAGGAACGAGTACACGCATAAACGTTTAATACGAATAGCTGTAAATTATGTAATATATACATACACGATATAAACGAAGTCGTTGATACGCAGATATTCTATTCTCCGAATTTTCCTCCTATTCGGATTAAGATATCCATGTGAAAAATACGCGAGAGATGTAAATCGCGCGAGAAGCGAGCTAACCTTTTAAACGCCGAGCGGAGAGGATTTAACGTACGGGCGAGCAAGGGTAAAGCACTGTACCTAAGTAGCCATTTCGTGAAGAGAGTCGGAATAAAGAGCTACGACTGAAAAGCATCGTAAAAGACAACGTCGTAATCTATAAATTCGTGCATTCGCGGCTAGAGTTAAATCTCAATCCGAAAGTCTGCAACGTGACAACGATACGTTTACGAGGGATCGTGTCGGCCCCGTAAAGCATTTTTTATAAAATAAACTTTTCAACGCCGAGTAAAAGAACGTGTGATAAATTTATAATCGATCTTCTTAGATATTTGTCGCATGTATATAATTAGTAATATAATGTTTGTTGTATATAATACCTAATATAATTTTCTAGATCTTTCTTCGCGGTAATTTTCAACTTTCACGATAGGGCAATTAAATCGAATACTAATTAACAAACTTCACCGTTTCGCGGTACGATATCGAGCTTCTACGATGCATCGCGCGCAATATTTCGAAGATACTTCGAAGAGGAAAGGGAAAAGTCGTCGTTATCGTGCACATCGGGCCCATCTCTCGTTACCTTTAACATCCGCCACTGTGCGCAAACTTGTTCGAAGTGTACCCCGCGAGTCTGCATTTAAGTACGCGTCGCAATTTAAGTACACCCTTCCCCCTCTCTCTTCTCGCTATCCTCAAAGCCCTGTTCTCTGACAAAAGCTCGAGTTCCGTGTATAGCGAAGGGAGAGAAGATCCATGGAACGGAAAAGGTATATGGGGGAGAGGGTGGAAAGAGGGGAAGAACGACACGATGAACATAAGAGAAGAAGAAAAAAGAAAAAAAAAGACAGGAAATAAGAAGGAAAGATGAAAAAAGGCGATGGGTGGCATAATGACCTGAGAATGAGTACTCGCACATTTTTATGTACGTTCGTAGTGCCTATACTACATATATAGGTATAATATATGAATATGGATATGTAAGGTCATGTGCATACTATGTTCACGTACTACACACTTATGCATCCCAAGCGTACCTACTCACAAAACATACACGTATGAGGTATATACCTACATCCACATACACACGTTTACACCCACCTACGTGATACGTAATACGAGATATCGGAGAATCGCGAAGAACCTTGGTGGCCGGTTTAGTCTCGTCTCTTTCTAGCTTTTCCTTTGACTCTCTCGTTCTCTTTCTCTGTGCACCCATCCCGGGGTCTTCTAGTCTACTCCTCGCATTACTCTCTCTCTCTCTCTCTCTCTCTCCTGCCCCTCTTTTCTTTTACGCTGGACAACCCGTTCGTTCCTTCATCCTCCCTCGCTTCTGGAAGGAAGCATCTTTTGCGCCACGCGATATTCCGAGTCACGACAAGCACGAGGATCGAGTATAGGTATAGTCTACGCACATACGTATATAGCCGAATACGCGCGCGCGCAAACACACACACACACACATGGAGGTCCCGTGGGGGTGCCAGGAGAGAAACCTACAGGGGGTCTCTGCTTTTTACCTTTACACTTGGAGGCTGCCGTTCCACGATTTACGTATAGTACGCATACAACCGTTGTTGCGTGTTTTGTTGTGCGTTACATTGCACGTGTATGCATATATGTATACCTTGCTGTACATACGTCGCGGCCTTTTCTTTGCGCGATACACGGCGGCAGATCGAGGTGTGGCACTCCTCAAAGCAAAAGCCAGGAGTGTCGGAGGCCCTGCTGCCAGGAAATTGCCAACGTCGCGACGTTTGCCGTCGCTTTCGAGACTCTCCGAGAAAGAGAGTGAGAGAGAGAGAGAGAGAGAGAGACGAGAACTCGGATATGACCTGCCCTCTACGAACTTTCGACCTCCGCCAACCTTTCCCTTCCCCTTTCTCCTTCTCTCTCCCTCCTTCCTTTCTTTTCTTCCTTCCTTCACTCTTCTTCCTCCTACACGAAAACTTCTTATCTCTTCCTCTAGTTTATCGCGCCAGGATTCTTCCGTATACACTCGCTCTCGCGGTACTTTATCGGCGTGTGCACGTAAAATCGTTCAAAGTGGCGTTTCGAAAACTTTGAGGCGGCTGCAAAGTGATTTTCGATACGGATTTGTCTAAACTGGTCTTTATTATAATAGCTTTATGGTTAGTTTCAAATGATCTTCAGATTTTGTGATAAGAATTATCTGCATTAAGTATTGTTTGATTAGTTGACTTAGAGGCTCGTAGATCCCTATGGTGAAATTAAATAGCCGAAAGGAGGACGTATAAAATGATCGAAGATCATCAATAAAATCCACCACTCTCGCTCGTCCGGACATCTTCGATTATCTCACAATAGCCATCCCACGCGTCTTTCCCTAATTAATTACCGTCAAATTACAGACGCGTCATCGGCAGACGTCGGTACTCGAGTTCGTCTCCTTTATATCTCCAGCTACCCGATTTACGATCAATTAGCACGCCCTGGAAAAACACGTATGCATCTCAATACGTGTACGAGCAGACTACGTATATACATACATACACACGCACATATATACGCGCGAGAAAAATCGATTAATAGAATCTTCCGCGTCCCACGCGAGTTATGTCGCTCGCGTTCTCTTAAAAGCGATCAAGGCCATCGGTTATCGGTACTAACGCGTGCGTCGGAACACGACCATATACCCGCGTAATCTCGTTGCGTTTTATTATTCGACGCAAGAGAGAGAAATGCACCATGATAACGATCGTGAAACGGAACGTGTCCCGTGCGAAGCGCTAAAATCCCGAAGATAAACGCGCGGCTACGCTCGGCTTCGTCCGTTTAAAAAAAAAAGTAAAAAAATACATACATGTACCTACGTCGAAGGTAATAAATTTTTCATACGTCCGTCGAACTACGATATGTGCATATGTACGTTCAACGTTGCACGAATTAGGTGTACGAATATGCGTGCGCGCGCGCGCGCGCGTGTGTGTGTGTGTGTGTATATATATATATATATATTTGTATCTAGTTATACGCGCGTATAGTTTGCAGAACACGATCCGTTCGCGGATTAACGTCGGACGAGAGTGGCATTTTACGCGGGGCACGGATATGCACTCGTTTGCATGAGATTATTAATCCATCTCCGCGTCAAAGTGGTCGAAGAGAACGGGAAAGGGTCCAACGTTCAGTTTTACAAATGAGAACAAAACGATTTATATTCCCATGCTTTGGCTTACCTTAAAAAGTTTTAAACATTTTTATCGCGAGATTGTTTCGTTACAATTTTCATTAAAAATTGTTGCGAAATATCAGTACCACCCGATACGCGTATACTCCCCTTTGAAAATACTTTCCCCTGAAGAAAAGAAAAAAAATTGATCCAGGAGAAACGTTTCGGCGTTCACGATCGTATTTCACCGTACTCGAAGGCCTCTCTTACAAGATCTACGATTAAACCGCTTCGAGTAAGTAAGCTAGACGAGAACGGATGGTATCTTAATGAGCGTTTTACATCGATCTCGCTGTCGACTCGAACGGGAACGTCGAGATAGAGTCCCGAAGAACGTAAATCACGGCACTGACGGTGTACCGAACGAGTAAGCGAAGGATAGAGAACACTCTCGCGAATCTTATTTATCTATCGGAACCGGAGAATATTAGGATAGTGTATCCATCTACGCGCTCGACCCTAGCTCGAAGGCTTAAATAGGAATTATCGCGAGGCCGTCACTCGAAGTCGCGGCATACTCGTGATTAGCCGGACCCGAAGTAATTAACGCGAACTATCGAATGCAACTCGTGCGCTCACTCGCTAGAGAAAGAGAGAGAGAGAGAGAGAGAGAGAGAACTACCATTCTCTCGTACATCAACATTAATACGTGATAGCGCCGGGATTACGCGAAACGCGTGCACGCGCGAGATGACAAAGAGCGTACGCGCGGGTTTTCGCAGTATCGCAGCAGATGAGAATCGATGAATCGATTTAATCGGTTACGCCCTCCGGAGAAATTTTCGCGAGACGAAGTTATGCAGAAGCTCGATGTATCTCTAGTTTCTCCATGTTGAAATAATTCCGATGGGAATGGTACATCAAAATTGGAAATTATGTATACATATGAATGTACACACGTGAACGTATCTGTATTCTAAGAGATTTTTAATAAATACACACATCTGTGTTCGATTTGAAATACTTGTTAATAATTTATCAAACCCTCGTCAACTTTTTCCAATTCCTTTGCTAATAATAAGATAACGTTTTATGTTATATCTATAAATATTATTAAATTTAATTACTTTTTATGCGACTTTTACATATCAAAACCAATCCAATAAAATGTTTCAAGTGCTAATAACGATTTAAAGTGACTGTACGAAAATTGATACGAATCTACGTTAATTTAGGACGTCGTCGCAGTATCGATGATACGGATCGAACGAACGAACGAACGGCTCTCCAGCCGAAGTAACAATGGTTGGGATCGTCCGGTCGACAGCTGGTTACGATATCGCGTGTCTCGTTCTCGTGTGTGTGTGTGTGGGTGTGGATACATAGATGTAACGCTCGCGCGCACGTTTCGAAAACGTCGAAGCGGCTTTCGGTCGACGCCAACACCTGGTCGCTTCCTGACATATGGGGCCGCGATCCCATCGTCCCATGGGAATCACTTCCTCGGCTAATCTGATAAATTGCCGCTGCACCGTCAAAACCGCCTGGCTCCAGCAATTTGGTAAATTGATTGCCGAACAACCGACCGCCCGTCCTACGGAGACTTCGGCATTGCTCGTCGGCTACGAGACTCTGTCTTAACCTAGTTGCTTTTGTTCGCGTCACCCGGTATACGTATATATGTATATTGGTATGTAACCCTACTACGATCGTCGGAAGCTTATCAAACACGTTCGCTCGATAAGATCGATGGAATCGGGTCCCTTTCACCCGCACGCTACGAAGTTTCCCTCGCGTCGTGGAAAAAGCACGTGAAATTTGTCGCAATGAGAATGCGGGCTGCGAGGCTCGGATAAGATGTTTTTTTTTCTTCGCTATGGGTTTACGGCAAGTTCGCGTGATATATTCTGATAACGCTCCCACTTCTTGAAAGAGTATTATGAAAATTATGTAATCACAAATTCGAAAGATCAAACTACGTATTAGTTTATAGAAGAGCAATTGATCTCTCTCTCTCTCTCTCCCTCTCTTTCTTTTTCATATCTATCGATAACGAGGAACGTTTTCATAATCGGAAGTGACCCACCCTCGAAATATTTCCGGGACGGTTATTTAACGCAGCGGTATTTTAAAAATGCGGTCGTAATCTCTCTCAAAAACGAGCGGACCTCGCTCGTCGATGGGTCGTTACGTTATATGATGCGTAAAATTCAATGGCAGCAGCGACGCTCGTAGAAAAATATTTCATATGGCATTCGTACTCTGCTGCAAGCCGCGACGAATACGCTACGATACACATGTCTACGATGTATGAGTGTGTATGTACGTATATTCAAGCGTGGATTATTGGCTGGTCCATCGTAGCGGTGTGTCATCGATTATCTTCGAATTGCTCATTCATCGATGCAGATAAATTATCTCGAAAGTAGTCCACGCGACGCGCGGATGCTGCGAGTTTCTAATTGTATGAACTAGCCGTATTTTTAAATCGCTATCATAAAAATTATTTGTAATGCAAAAATCACGAAAGTGAATTTCAATCGACTCACCTTCTGTGCCTTGCACGCGGCTGCCAACGGCAGAACGTCGTGAGGATGAGCAGCATGTCGATCTCGAAGGCAGAGCCCACAAATCGCGATCTTGCAGAGAGCACAATAGAGAGTGACAGCTTCGCCGTTGTGATCATTGCAAATCGGTGTTCCTTCCAATGTGCGAGAACCTTTGCCGCTGCTCGATTGCCAGCTGCCTCGTGGTGGTCCAAGATTGTGAGTTGCCAAGGGACCGCGTTTGGGGTGACAAGATTCTCTGCAGGCGTCGCAGTAGAGGACCTGCGAAAAAAAGAGAATCTTATTGCAGCTTCGTTCGATTAAAAATCACAGAAAAGAGAGCGAGAGAGAGAGAGAGAGAGACGGAGAGATGGAAAGGGAGTGAAACAGAGTCCTCATAAATCTCTTTGACTTTTAATCAAGCTTATTTTCCTACGTCATTCAGGAAATACGAGCGGCACTTTGCGGGCGACCGCGTTAACAAAAACGAACGTGCGCAGTCATCGCGTTAAATCATAGGATTAGTTTCTGTGAACTTTCACGATGCACTTAGTAAATAACGTTTGTTACGAGGCGGTGGAAAGATGGACGTAAACGCAACGGTGACGGTGGAAATTAAAGTTGTCGAAAAAGGTGTCTCATTTCCGGAGGAAGAATATTTCTTAATAAATTCCTTCCGATATAAATTACACCTTCATCTTTTCTACAATCATTCGGGATCAAGATAAAAGAGAAAGTAATTATAAATATTTTCTGGCGCGTCGTTAAAATTTTTTCGACACTTCAGCTCTATAAACAAAGACGTTTTAAACATCTTATCAAGCTTCCCAAGTATCTTAAGCTTGAAGACTTTGAGGGAAAATGCGCAAAGCGGTACTCGTCAAGATGAATCCCACAAAGCATCTAAATTGCCGACCTACATCATTTCTCAGAAAGGTTTTCAGTATTTAAAATGTCCGTCCGGTACGAGTTCGCGGAAGATGCTGCTCGGCTCGGTCCGAAGCCACAAAGAATGCTTGCAAAAAACAGTGGCATGGTGTGTGGAAGTGAGGTAGGTCAGTTTCTTCTTTGTAATCGAGATACGATATTTTAAAGCGTAGCACTTTGAGAAAAACGAACAAAGGGATTCAAGAGAAGTAAACCGGTATGATTAAACGTCGACTTGCTTTTATACAACGAATTTGTATGAGTTTGCAATTAACGCGATGTCCTAAAAACGAACTTTTATACTAAATATAATAAAATTCGATTTTTTTTTTATTAAAATTCGTATTAGCACGGTAAAATGTCTCGAGAACTTTTCAAAAATCGCTTAGCCAAACTCTTCGAACAGTTCGGCGCTGGCGACGACGACGAAGACGAGAGAAGAACGTCGGTGAATTTAAAGGGCGTCTTACTTCGCAAGTAAAATAGTTGCTCCGGAACAATTCCATATTCCGAGCGTAGAGAAGATGACCGCGATACGAGGGACGTGAATCTTAAAGAAGGAAGAAAGAAGAAAAAGGAGGAGGAGGAAGAGGAAGAGGAAGAGGAAGAG
>JAIFRP010004402.1:158936-175338 GCA_032403825.1 Odynerus spinipes
GAGAAGGAGAAGGAGAAGAAGAAGAAGAAGAAGAGGTACGAGAGACGTTGTTACCCCTTTTATTATTCCTCCGCTTCTACTGTACTTCTGTCTCTCTCGCTCTTACTCGTAAGAACTTACGAAGTAAGTCTTCGAGCATGAAACGAAAAGGGAATAAGGATGAGACGCGGCTGTCAGTGTGCGCCTACGTGTGTATGTAAGGAAGAAAGTAAACGGAAAATGTACACGTTACGAGTGCCAGACTCTTGTAATAACTTTTTTCTCTCTTTCCGTAATTCAACTTGCCCACGCGCGCGAAAATAAGAAGAGACTGGGATGAAAATAACGAGATAAGAACCTTCCTTACGGGGCGCCTGTACTCCGTGAAGAACAGTAAGTACTGAACAAATATCGCCGCTTTGGCATCGATCAAAATTTTTCTAAATATTTTCAAAAGATATACGATATCGAGATGAATTCCTTCCCTCTAAATGACTTCGATTCCCGAACTCAAGAATATTATCCGATAAGACGAGTTAGATGAGTTTCCCTCGAAGTTTCGAAAAGTACGAGGTCGATGGTTCAACGTCGTGGAGTCTCGGTAAACGTACTTCCAAACTACACGTCATCGTCGCGGTAATAACTTTGCTTCGTATATATCGCGCGTGCGCGCGCGCATAACACGGTTTGTTGCCCCTATGTTAGCTTGTTACGGGATGGACAGGAAGAGAGGTAGAAAGGGTTAAGAGGAGCGGTATGTAAACTACAAACTGAATATCCGATTATGTATACCAGCGCATCCCCGTACATACATACGTACGATTAATTCGTTAAAGTATCGTACAACATACGCACACGTATACTAGACGCGATTAGCACCGAGTTTGCTGCATCTACGAGAAACTTTTCTTCGTGTTCTTACGAAGTATGTGAAATTGTACTTGAAAAGGACGAGGAAGAGAAACGAGAACGCGCTTTTCATCGGATTCTAACGCGATTCCGTTCTCGGCTTTATCACGATCCTCGCTTTACAATCTTCCTATCCCTTTCTATATCTCTTCGACCCTCTCCACGATCTACTCGAGTCCACAGAGAAATAGAGAGAGAAAGAGAAAGAGAGAGAGAGAGAGAGAGAGATCGTGAACTCCTATTTGCGAACCTTCCTAGTATTTACGAACGGGAGAAAAATCTGAAAACTGCGCCCAGTCGATCGTCCGAGTGCTGGGCAGTTCAAGAAGCTTTGATACGACTAATCGATTTCTTCTCTCTACCTCGTTGAATGAAACGTTGAAAGAACTTTAATCGTTTAAGTGTGACGATTCTTATTTTTCATCTAACAGCAACGTTATTAAGGAGGATGTTTCATTAAACTTCGATCCACCGTCTTATTAAATAACAACAATGATAATAATATAAGAAAAGTGGTATAGAAATACCGTTAAACGAGAAATTGATAAAGGAACCGGTATCGATCTCCTACCGGCGAATAATTTTCCCTCGACTCTCGAATTTCCCACGCCGCCGTTACGAGAGTCTGCTCTCTAAATTTCGCCAGACATCGTGAGATCGTACCAGTCGATGATCGTGACTACTCGCGAGATCTATTTTTCGCGTTATCGTGTAACGTTCCTTCTTCTGCTGCTTCTCTCTCTCTCTCTCTCTCTCTCTNTCTCTCTTTCTGCCGCCACGACGATGACTTTAAACGATGCCGACGCACAGTCATACGTACGGTGAACATCAAACGTGCCGAAATGAAACGCACATAAATAAATATGAAATACATCACGTGCATACGTATGTAGGTACATACATATATGTACGTTCGGTCTATCAATCGGTTCGATAGACGCGTCGCGTCCTCGATATATATATCGTTCACGATGTTATTCGATCGAAGAAACTCGCCTAGACACCTTCCACCATTTTCCCTGTCGCTTTGCGTTAGATAAGATAAAGGAAAATTTATGATCGAAGTGCAATGCAAATAAATCGAATACTGCACTTTTTCAAAGATACATCCTTTTACGCGTCTAGCCGTTACGTCAGTTTGTTGGATCGACCGATAGCGAATGTAAAAATTAATGTTGACCTATAAAGATTAGACGTTCGATTACATCTCTCCATTAAAATCGAATTCTAAATATTTTCAAGCAAGATGAAACATGGTCGCTCTTCTCGAGCGATCGATTCACGTCCAAACTTCTTGATCGACGTACAAGTTGTAAACCTGTCTATCTAAAATCAAAAGTTCTATATCTTTCCCTACTAGACGTTCGTATAAACGATATACCAACAGGAAGATAAATGGCAGTTTAGGAACGGTACGACGGTATCGTTTTAGCTCGAAAAGATAATTTAGTAAGCAGTCGAGGTCCGCGTACGCTTCGATAACGCGACAATGGATCACCCTGTAACGAGACACCTGCTTTAAAGCGATCAAAAACAAGACTGGCCCTGGATTTCGCGTGACCTAACGTTACTACTATGGCACCGCGGCTCTCGTGAGATCGGGAACGGGCGAGTGTGCTTCGTAAACAATGATAGAGGACGAACGGTGACTGTCGTAAGAATTGAGCTGTGAAATTGGTGAGTTGTTCGTATCAAGGACACGTGTACGATTATTTTAAAGATGAATATCGTTCGCTTTCCTATTTCCTATGGTTGGAAAAAGTCTGAAATTCGTAAAGACGAAAAAATGAGAGTAGGTAAATCGATTTAAATGAAAAATCACCTCGCATTGTTCGCAAGCGACGGTGGCTTCGCGGGGTTCACCCTCGCACATCTGGCACTGCATTCTCGCGTTCCTCGACTCCTGGTACTTCTCGATGATACGTTGCATGGCCCTGTATTTTGGCAAATTATGAGCACCGCCCTCGTCGAAGTAGACGGTCTTGCGACATACGGGACAGGATAGACAAAGGGTTCCACCGGAGGGTGGGAATCCACCGTTACCGGGTGTACCGACGTAACTACCAGGTCGTGAACTGGTCGAGGTGCTACCGCAGACGACGCCCGAGTCCGTTTCCGAGAGTATCGATAATTTGTCGGCTTCCTGATCGGAGCACGGCGCGTTCGAGGAGTCGGTCGTCGATTCCGGTGGCGAATCGGGCGGTGCTTGATGATTAACGGCGCACGAGAGACACAACGCGTGCCAGCAGGGCAACAAAACGGGCTCGGTGAAGAGTTCCTTGCAGCAGGGACATCTCAGTTCGTCCTCCATCTTATTTGCTTTCTACGAAAGTCCTTTAAATTTCCTTTGGCTCTCCTGGATTTATTCTGGACGATCTTTACGGTCACGCGAGACTAACCCCCTGTGATGCGCTTCGTCTTTCCTTTCGAAAGATAGATTTCAGGAGATGAATTTTTCAATTATTTTTTCCTTTGGTTCCCCTTTCTTTCCTTTTTTCAGCGGCGTGCCGCTCGGCTACACGCAAAAGCGCGCGACCGTTCGCGTCATCGTCATCGTCATCGTTACGACGACGCACTCGCACGGCACTCGAACTTCTTCCACGACGAGTTCCACCGTTCGCCGTAGTAGAAAAGGTCGGAGGTGACGGTAAAGAGCATCAGACTCGCGCGTTAACTTTCCTTCTCTTTTCTTTCGTTCACTCGCGACGAGATCGCACGCGCGCGTACGCGAATTTCACGGCTATCGCGGAACCTGAATCCCAAGTCTTTCTCAATTTTTCTCGGAAAAATCGGCTAATGCGTATTGGATGATACGCGTTGGCCACCGTCTTCGTTTATTGGTCTCTCTCTCTCTCTCTCTCTTTCTCTTTCTTTATCGCGGAGAACGAACGAACGAGAAAAGAGGTTAGAAACGGAAGAACCTCTTGCCTGGACGCCGCCGGCGGGTTGACTGACTCCGTGCACGGAGTCAAAGAACCGTCGCGCAGCCGCGTCCGCGCACGACGCGCATGTTCAGTAGCGTGCGCAACGTTCTTGGCGCCCTGACTCGTTTTCTCTTCTTTGTTTCTTTTTTATATCATTTTTCCTTCTTCTATTTTTATAAATATAGTATCAATATTATATAATTTATATATCGTATTCTTGGATAATAAAAATTAAAGTAATATTACTCAATGTTTTCCTATTCTCCATATTTGTGCTATTTACCAGAACAATTAAGTTTAATAATTTATAAAATAGTATACCAACAAGTACTAGTTTCTACATTCTATGATTACTTTATAGCACAAGTAGTTACGTTATTAAGAGACTTTCATTATTTTGAGTCTAACAAAAGAGTACTGTTTCTAAGACCGACATAATACTGCGTCTAAGAATAAATATTTTATAATCTATGTATACATTTGATAGACCATATTTGTTCAATTATATGCAAATTATATGCATTTGTTCAATTATATGCAAATTATATGCATCCTCATACTTCTCCGATGACCTTGTTACCTATAAAAAAAAAGAAAAACGAAGAAGAATAAAAAATTCGAACACTCCGATCGAGTGGTATGAAATAGAAGCAGAGGTTCGTGTAGAGAAACGAGAAAAAAAAAGATGTAGGGTGAAATTGAAAGAGAGAGAAAAGAGAAGAAGGACAATGGCGAGAAACGAAAAGACGCGCAGAGAAGAGGGTAGGAAAACTCGTGCAGGAGGTTCGAAATCAGGCGCATTCCGGCCAGGTGGGTTCCGTCGACGTTGCACAGGAATTGAAACGAGCGAACGAACAAGAGAGAATAGAAGCGGAAAGTAGCTTCTCCTAGTCGCGAATCCCGAAGGCAAAACTCTACACACACACACACACACACGCACACACACGCGCGCGCGCGCGCGCGCGGATTCTGCTTTAATCGATCCCCGAGATTCGTCTTCGAAATTCCGTGCGAACTGCGGAGGGGTGCGCGAATGAAACTTTCTTGGCTAATATAAGCACGTCGCTTTAGATGAATGAGAGAAGAAGCCGAGAAGATGTTCACCGTCAGCCGAAATTACTTTATTAGAGATGTCTCGATTCTCTAAATCGCACGCATGTATATGAACGTGTGCACGTTACATATAGTAATTTACAATCTCAAATTGACAATAAGTATAAAAAATAAATGAATAAAAATTTTACTGGAAACTTGATTAAATTAGTAAGGACAAAAGAATTATTTTCTAACGATCACTTGATACCGACTGCATAACAAGGACGAACACGCGGTTCGAGCAAAACGAGCGTGAAAGAGTATCTTAAAGCGTTTCGAAACTGCCGTTCTCGATAGTTATGTACCCCGTCCACGTATATATATATATATATATCATGGAAAGCGTACATTGTCTCATATTTATTGCAAGCGCTCTCGAGTACCAGCCAAGACTGCCATTCCTATTCGGAATGATCGTAAACACGGTCCGAACAATACTTTCGAAAATAATGACGAAGCGAGTAGCCTTCGAGATCGCAATAAAGTGCCTTCGAATTTCTCGTGCGATAAGTACGATATACTACATATTGTTTCTAGTTTCTATACTTATAATGTACGTCCAAATTGATTGGAGTTACATCGAGTTGTACGCGATAATTATCGATCGCTTTTTACGAGCTCAGCTCGTTGAAAGGTTTTAATTTATTAAATTTCTTTGTCATCTTCGATAAAAGTCTAATCGAATTACGAGTCTTATCGAGTTCGAGCTTCGTTAGCTGGTAAATAGTAAATTAAAAATAAAATTTATTCCTAAGAGAAATTTAATCGATTTCTAAGTCACTTTCAAAATCGTTACCTTCGGTCGTTCGTAAAGTAGGATTTCATCTATAATAGAAAAATGTGCTTAAAAATTTGAATAAAAAAAATAATAAAAAATTGTAAAAAAAAACCTCTCACGATAGATATGATAAAACCGAGCAGTTTGATCAATGAGAACGATAAAATAGAAGTCGAATATTAGATGGAAATGGGGGGCGCCACGTGCTTGACAGGAGGAAACGTGCGACTTTATCAAGCGTCGACGATGCAACTCGCGCGCGCGCGACAATCGAGAGTGTGTGCGAGAGACCTTCCCCCCTCTTGGATGCTTCTCCATCGAAAAAAATTGCTCGCCACTTCTCTTCGCGACAGCGACGAGGAAAGTTCCTTTCTACTGGTTTCCTGTGACTGTGTGTGCGTACGCTCGTATTTCTATTATGAACTATAGTCAATGAAATCGTGTTAGCGCGATCATGCGCGAGAACTGCGTGACATCCTTGCATTGACATTGGCAGAGCGAGAGAAAATTTCGAATTCACGGTTGGTATCGCTTTTTTTAATTAAATTTGTCAATTTGTTTCCATCTCATGCATTTCGTGTTTTTCCATCTCACTCGTTCCTTAATACTCTTATCTTTCTGCTAACTCCGTCTCTCTCGTTCGCAAGACGCAAGCGCTATCGAATACACACCATTCGCGTCTAATGTAGAATTTTTTAGCTCGAGGAGACTCCCTCGCGCGTGTATTTTTGGGGCATGATCGATGCGAATGATCCGGAACTCTTGTGAAGTCTGAAATGAAAAGGAATGGTCTTGGTTAATGCATACAGATTATATATATATATATATATAAAAGTCAACTTGAACCTGAATAAGGACAGTGACCAGCTGTCGAGTACGTCGATTGATTAATTAATTACTTTTCGAATACAAAGTACCAAGCTGAAACATGAATTCCATGAATTATTATTACGTCTAACGTCTGATACTCGTGACTAATGCTCGACATTGATTCTTCGTAACCGAAACGTGGGTAACACGTGTCACTTGAAGTTGAAATATATACTTAAGTATTTCGTGCTCTAATTACGAAAATAATTTGTTGTGTTCTAATATGCTTTTGTAGAAGTAAAATAGTTTTATCGGAAATCGGTAAAATTTCGAAATAAAATTTGTGATTTACCGAAGAAAGAAAAATATCTATAATTATCGTTATGTAAGCGAACCGCGCGTGTTAAACGTATCGAAAATGTTATCTGACAAATTACCGCGATAATTGGAGTAGCGCAAAGTCTATTTTGTGTTTGATAAGTCGTCGACGTTTCGAACTTTTCGTCTTTAAATAAGTAATAGTTTTTTAATCATTTTGAAACCCGTAGTAACGCGTATTTTTTTCTTTTCGGGGGAAATCGAGTTCACGGAGAACTAATGACTAGAAAGTTACCGTTAGATAGAATGCATCCTAAAATTCTTCTCATTCTTTTCTAAAACGTCTCGATTTAGAACTGAAAATCTAAACGTTACGTACAATATATTTTCTAAAACATACGCTAGATGATTAAAGTGAATGTAGTCACAAAAGGACCAACGACATTTCAAAACTATGACATAGGTAACTAATGATTTGATGACAGGGAAAACATTATTTTATTATTGAACATATCGATAAAGACAAAAGTCTAGTGCACGTTGAAATGTGTAGTATCCGTACGTGTTTTCCAGAAGCGACCTAGTATAGAATTTTTAGAAAGAACAAAACAGAATGGCGGCCAGCATTTTGAATTCTTTGACGAGGCCGATGGTATCGCCGAATTTGAATTATTCGATATGTCGCTATGCCTGCGCTTCCAGGTTAGTACTGAAAAATGTCAACAGCTATTTTTTATCAATATGAGTTACGATGAGTGTCATGAATAAAAAGAAATGAATATTTTTCAGTAAGGATCCCTGCGGTATTTATGATCTCGTTATCGTCGGCGGTGGGATCGTCGGATGTGCTACGGCACGTGAAATGTTGTCGAGGCACCCTAACTTAAAAATGGTTATCGTGGAAAAAGAAAGTGCCCTTGCGAAACATCAGACCGGACACAATAGCGGTGTCGTACACGCTGGCATTTACTACAAGCCTGGCAGTATGAAGGTAAGAAAAAATCAATAAATATACATATACGTGACACTTTTGAAATGAAAAAAACATAATTGTAAATCTCGATTGATTGAGCTGCACTCCCTTAAGAAATATTTAATCCGGCAGCCAATGATTGCAGGCGAAGCTGTGCGTCGAGGGTCTAAAATTGTCCTACGACTATTTCTGTAAAAACGATATACCTCATAAAAAAATCGGTAAATTGATAGTGGCCCAGAGCCCGCAACAAGCTAAGATGATAGACACACTCTTCGAACGGGGAACGAAGAACAACGTACCTGATCTCCAATTAGTCGAAAAGGACTGTATCTCGAACTACGAACCAAAGTGCAGGGTAAAGTTCCTCTGCTTGAGCATTATCAAAACTCAAATGTTTACGACCAAAGTGGATGTAAACGTTTCTCTGCAAAAATACGATGATAACTTTATTAACGCCATTAGGGAGAAAGGGCAATTTGGTCACCGTGGACCGGAATCGTTGATTGGAGCGTTGTCTGCAAACACTTTGCCGAGGATTTTCAAAAAATGGGCGGTGAAATATTTTTAAATTACGAAGTTAATGGATTCGCAGAGATGGTGGAATCGACAGGGTCCAGAGAATTGGTACCTATAGTCGTTCAGTCGAAACATAAGGTGCATTTATTTAGTTTTTCATCTTGAATCTGTTTCACGAATTCTACGAAATACTGTTAAAATATATATATATATATATATATATATATATATATTTATTTATTTATTTATTTATTTTTCTATATCTTATTCCAGTGTATTGCAACGAAATACGTACTGACATGCGGTGGTTTGTATTCGGACCGTTTAGCAGTCATGACAGGATGCGATGTAAATCCGCGAATAGTACCTTTCCGAGGCGAATACCTTCTTCTGGACCCCTCTAAAAGACATTTATGTACAACGAACATATATCCGGTACCGGAACCACGATTACCATTCTTGGGTGTTCATTTTACACCTAGAATGAACGGTGAAATATGGCTCGGACCTAATGCTGTTCTAGCGCTCGCTAGAGAAGGCTACAAGTAACGTATCAGCAAAAAAGTCTAATTGAACATTAAGAGAATGTCATATTCTTATTACGATCTTGTGATTTTGTTCATTTAGATGGAGCAATATTAACATTAAAGACTGCATAGAAATGGCCATGTTTCCTGGCTTGTATAAGTTGGCCTTCAAGTACTTCATACCTGGAATGACAGAGGTGATTAAATCAATTTTCTATCCATTGGCAGTGAAGGATCTTCAGAAATTCATACCAGAAGTTACGTACAAAGATGTAAAGAGGTATATATTACTGTGAACACCTTGTATCCGATGAATTTAAGTTCTTCTAATATTTTTACTAATTTCATTGTTTCATAGGGGACCTGCTGGTGTCAGAGCACAAGCATTGGACAAAAATGGGAACTTAGTTGACGACTTTATTTTTGACAATGGAACTGGCTCTATTGGTAGTAGGGTTCTGCACTGTCGTAATGCTCCTTCGCCTGCTGCGACTAGTAGCTTGGCCATAGCAAAACACATCTCAGACAAGATGGACGAAGATTTCAAGTTTTGAAATATCGTGATACGATCAAACGATACAAAGAAATAACTCGACTAATGGGAAGTTCCTTTTTCTTCTATAAAGTGACAGATGCGCTTCTTAATAGAATCTGCCATTGTCTAAAATAAATGTTGTAAGATTATAATATATTTTCATACGTTACATCTGTATATTAGTTTATACGTGACATGTACCATGTGTTCTATAATACATTATATGCGCGCATTAATTTTATACTAAAAAGAAACAAAAAAAGAAAATAAAAAGGGATTCGAGTTTTCTTTATATTTTTATATCAAAATCTTTGTACAATAACATTCAATGATAAATCCCTGCCTATACTCAAGTATATACATATACATATTTACAAATATCTTTCTAAAAATTTGCCATAAATCAGCATGTTTTGATGTCATATGCACGATACAAAAAGTACCTATCACTTTGATTGACTGTCACCGTCGATATGAATCGAATGTATGCACCTCAAACCCTAGCAGGGAAATACGATACAAGTACTAAAATCAAGTTAGAACATACGAATATTATTACATAAAATATTTAAAATGTGTAAGATTTAATTACAAAAGTATATTGCACGACGATTTAATAATTTAAATCAGCCTAACCCCATTCCCTGATATTAACACACGAGATGTGGCAAAGTCCCATGCTGCTGTAGAATGAAATATCATATTTGAGAGAATGACACCATATTCGCTCAGAGCAAACATGGAATAGACTGAAATCATACAAAAATGTTTGACACCTTTTCTATATAAATTATGCTAATACCTAATGATTCTTCTACTTACCCATTGGTTCACAGTATTTATTATGCCTATAAAAGAAATAACATGCTAATAATATAAAGAATACACTCGACATCATCGACCTCCATTTCCATTTTATAGAGGTAGTTTCATACGAATCTTTGGTTGTATTACAACAGTTTTTCATAACAAAGTATGACAATGGCATGTGAATAGAAGACATTAATAAGAATGTTATAAAAGATAATTTGTGAAATGCTGCAAAAGAATGAATAATTATAATAGCTAATGTCTTCCTTAAATATTGGCATATGTATATATGCATATATGCATATATGCATATACATTTTATACATACCATAGTTTGAGTCCGAAGTCCAAAAGCTTAGAGTTACTAGAGATATGTTTTCAATGACATACGTAACTAAGGCAACGTTACCGATATATCGAGCCCATTTATAAACGTGTTCCTTATAATAACGGTAATACATTACAAAAACCAAAGCTCTAGTCACAGCTTGCATCGCGATTGCCAATTTCCACACATCCTTCTGAGGTCTATAATGACCGATTGTCGCTGAGACGGATGGAAGAAAATTATAAACCTACATAAAAAAGTATGGAAACTTTTAAAACAGATACACTCATTCGATTTAATTAATATTTTCATTGAACAAATACTGCATTACATAACAATGACGTGGATTCGGAATTCATACATTTTTAATTTCACTTTGTCACATTAAGAAAGATACTTCCTAGTATTAATGAAATATTTTACCTTACAGTGTGTAGCAGTGGCACTTTCGAAATTATAAAGGACAGACCAAATAACGCAGAAAATAAACGCTATAAGCGGCAAAGATACAGTGGTCCATGCTAGCCTTGAAAAAGAAATAACCGCTCGTACTTTCGACATATCTTCTTCCGTCAGCGGGATATAATCAGATCCCAGCCTTAATTTACTCATAGTTACGGTTTCTAGTTTATCTTTTTACGTCACGGAAATAGCGTCAAACGGGATTATATTACTAAATGTTGCCTCGGCATTAAGAACTGTCTTTCTGGCGAAGGCATTTCAACCACCTTTAACAGCCTTCTTTTTGATAAAATACCACGAACTGATAACGATAACGTTAAAATCTACATTTTAGTATCGAAATGAGCCTAGAAAAGCGATAATATTCCTTCGCCGTATGAGAGACCATAGTAATGAGGTTAGATCACGGGCGCAGCCATCTTGGGAACGAAGCGTGGTTACCAACAACGTAAAATGTAATCTAAGGAAACCATGTACATATTTTGAAAAGCTAAAGTTTTATACAAATCAAATCGATTAATATGGATATGCCATATCTATTAGTATAAAAACTATTTTATAAATATAAGATCCAGTTGAATTTTATTTACCTTAAATTCTACTCCAACGTACAACAATATGAATGATACTTGCGTTATGGATCATTTAGGCCAATTTAGGCTTTTGGCGGGAATACGACATACCTCGATGACAGTGCTGCGTGAACTATTCAATGGCCAAACATGAATTAAAGCATTTTCCCACGTAACCATCAGATGGCTCTGCTGCAACCGAGTAAAGATCAGCTGGTCTATAGTACTTATCCTAATACGCGTTGCGTAAATTGTTTGTATATCGCGTCGTGATTTATGAAAGAAAAATACAGTACTTGGGAGAAAAAAATGTTCGGTCATTGTTTATATAGTGCTTGTTAATATTCGATGAATCTATCAACATAGATATAGTGTTTCTCATTATTTCCAAGTGTATTTAATAAGTTTGAGGTTAAACTCGCTAGTGACGATAAATAAGTTATGTGTTTTTTAAGTATAATCGAAGAATATATATAAATTTTGTTCAGCGATTAATGTCATCGGTGTGAAAGTACATCCAACTAACGATCAAACATGTAAGTCTAGTAATTTTGTATACTCCAAAATAAGTAAATTTTTAGGTTATGTTTTATCGTAGTTTTATAATGAACTTATGTGGAAATCTCATTTTATTTCTGACCGGAGGTACGAATTAATTGAAGCACCCCTGAAAAATGTTCTTTTCAAAAGCACCTTTTAATTAACTTCATCAAGATATTCCCCTAATGCAACGTCAGTCATTACTCAAATCGTTTGCCATGAAAACTTTCGTTAATTTTCTTAATGCTCGCATCAAGCATTAATCACGGTGCTAATAAGCAAAGAAGCGGTAACACATGTGTCGCACGTTGTTGCTTTGTTGCCTTGTCGGATATGTACATACGTACGGTGATCGTAGAGAATACAATAGGACATCGAGATAGTGCATAGGTATAACAGAAGGGCTTGCTCTATTACCTGATTGATCTTATTGTTAGTAAGAGAATCTGAGCTGTTTAGGGAGTCATTGACTAACTTGTCCTTTATTCTTTACTAGTAACTTTTTTTTTCGTATAATTAGATTTTTCAGAATAACTTGGAGTAGAATAGAAGATAGAATTAACTTGGACCATTTTCATAATCATTGGCACATGCAACATATACATATGTTGTGTACACGCGAGTTTCTGATTACCAGACAAAAACGTGCCGGTGTAACGGCCAAGTGCTAAAAGGAGCCTTTACTTCGTCTTCGCGGACAACGTCATGGCATTAACTCTTGGCCAGTTTTATGCGAGGACTTAGACGCAATGCGTCGGGACGCTCTGCCAGAAAGACTGCAATCTGCAATATTATAGTGTCGTGTTAGGATGAGACAGAGATAAAGGTAGAGAGAACGAAATCCTTTTCTTTTCTACCATGTTTCCTTGTGTCCCTATTTCTTTTTCTCTTTCTCTTTCTCTCTATCTGCGTTTGCACCGTTTAAAGAACCGCTTTTGCCGAGTCAGTCTTCTGGATGCGCAGAAATCCACGAAACATCCGCATGATGCGACCTTTTTGAGCCGCACTGCTGTCATGTTGGTTGAGTTTGTTAACGTAACAACCAACCGAACCTTCCTTGTTTTCCAATTCCGTTTTGTTTTATTTTATTTTTAGATCGCTCGCATTTATTTTCCTATATTTTTGTCGCGCACCTGCATTGGAAATGAATATCCACGTTTCACATTATTACATTTGTCAATTGTTCGTATTTATAATAATAATAATGCAAAGTTCCATTGACAAATTTTCTCGATTATTCAAAATCTTCTTTTGTTAGTGGCAAAGACTTTGTCGTGAAAATTTTCGACGCAATCGTTAAACGTACCTACATAGCTCGGTGCCAGCATTTTCAAGGTTCACTCGACACAATGTCTTCTTCCTCTTTATCACTTTAATATCTAAAACCTTGGTAACAAGCATTATCCCAAATACCTAAAAAAGAAGCATAAAAAAGTCACATAAAATTTAAACGAGTCACATCGTTCTAACGTATCTGTCAATTACAAGAATACACTCATACGAGTTCAACTACGTGCATATAACAATTCCTTAATTGATCCTAGACGATCTAATAATATTTCATCGCTGTTAGACACTCTCAGAGAGGTCCATGCTATTTCGGAAGCTAGTAACTATGCACGATGTTAGAAGAGCAAATAAGAATAAAACGAAACCGGCACCTTGTTAGAAAACGATTCGACGATTCGCCACAAAATGTTTACATCTTCTTGGTGAAAACGAGGGAAAGCCCGTTGTGCAGACAGAACGCGTTCTGAACTTGTTATTCGACGCTTTAAACGGGCGACCGTGTTCCCTTGAAAATGAAGCACCGAGACGCGAAGGAGGGACCCACAAACTGCATTTTGAAGATGCTGACGAAATGCAGGTGTAGATGGTTTGAATCTTACTAATTGTAAGTATTGTTTTTAAATGTTCTGTTAAAAACAAGTTTGGTCGTTTTATTTTACGTTTCATTTTACATACGTTCGTTCGATCGATCGTACGGAAGCATGAAAGCTCAGACGTAGAACACGAAAGTTGTGTGCATTAATCGGAAAGATGTAGATCCGAGGAAATTGAATTCCATTGCACCAGTTTCTCGGTCAGTCTTATCGCTCGTGTTCGTAACAGTGACGGAACTCGGTTATCGAAGTATATTGTCAACCTTACGTATGCTTCTCAATATACATATACATATGTATCTATCTGAATAATTGTCCGTATCTATCGGTTTCAAGGAAAGTAAACTCAAAGAAATGCCATAAAAAAAGAAAAAGGAAAAGAAAAAAGAACATTGTAACGCTCGAACAAATACCTGCATTTCAGTAGCATCATCATCGTAATTTTCCGGATTGCTTCGATTCCATTCGAACCTCGTTTCGTTCCTCGTTCTTCCTCGTGGTCCGATTAAACATGGAAGCGGCGTTCTCGGCTTGCGCGTAAATGCACATTCCGCTTCGTCATCAGTATTTGCTCATTGCTCTCTACATTTTCCGATCACGTAGCGATTAATCGTTAAAGTTAGTGTGTGTTCCGTACCGGCCTATTCGTTTCGTTCCCGTTGATGCTTCATTTGTTGTATTATGACCTGTATCTTTATTATTTCTCTTTTCGTTGATAGAAACCTTAAAAAAGAAATTGCCAATTAAATTGGAAAACGAAAGAGCGTACGAGCCGACGTAAAATCTTTATCGGAACGGCGTTCATATCGAACGTCTATAAATTATATCTAACGATCGAGTTTTATCTCTGTCCTATGAGTGTTCAGTTTCAATTAGAATCGTCCAAAGAGCTCTGCGTGGGTAGTAGGATCGCGAAACTATGGATTTGTGGTAAGAAATGTGGAAAAGGTGTCGGATGTACGTCAAAAATGGCAAATCGAATTAATACCGACGCAAAATATTACTGTATTCACTTTATTCGTCTCTAGTCCAACTGAGGAACGAAATACGTCCACGTAGAAACGGACGACGCCGACGTCTCGAGGATCGTACGTGATATATCGTGGGACCGAAATGTATCGCTTTGCTTCGTTTCGCTTCGAGAGAGAAAGAGAGAGAAAGAGAGAGAAAGAGAGAGAAGGAAGGCGTATCGATCGATCGAAAAAAATTGAATCAACGCGTAACACAAAATACGATTCATCGCCTCGAGGGATGAGCAAAGGGATGGGGTGGGATGAGAAGAAAGATGAAGAAGTAGAAGAGGAGGTTATCGATTAGCGTAATACCGTTTCCAGTGGGAGTTCCAGGTACAAGCTTCGGGGCACAGAAATACCGTGGTTTACCTTTATCGAGGCAAAACCACACATTTTTGGACACAAAAATGAAAGGGGGGTTCCGAAATTTAACACTCTAAGTGCCAAGCCTACTGCATAATCTCATATATTCATCTAATATTGTTCATCATTATTATCGGAATAAAAATACGCAGGATTCGTTATCATATTTTTTCATTATCCAAGATGTACATATAGGTATATCATACGAATCTATGAACAACACCGAAGAATTTCTTGCTCGTTACCAAAGTTCGCACGGTAATAATTAAACGCCCGTTCACCCAAAAAGTTTTTCGCGAAGATATGAAAAAACGAGGTGGAACGTATTAATTCCAGGCCACCGACACGTTATCGATGACTTTCGGGCTAAGATTTAAACGTCGCTTCGGCGACAGTTTAATGTCCACGGACGGCTGGCACGATACTCGAGTCTGGCTTGGATTTTCAGTGCCAGTGGTAAAACCAGACGTGTGACACGCCTGCTCGAGACGTGGTAAACGAACGATATTACTCTTTTCCACCGTTAGTCTGTCTTCATTTCTATCGTAGCGAAGATATCGAGTTTTCTATTTGTTTTCCGCGATCTTCTCTATTGCGGTGCATCCGATCACGCGCGATCTTCTCATGGATTTACCGTGCGAGTTTTATAAGGAGGTTTCTTAAAAAAGAATTGCGATAAATGGGGAAACTTCGCGGGGCCTATATTTTCTCTCCCCGGGAAATCCATTGAAATTTAAAGGGACGTTCGGAGATTTCCTTCGGAAGATATACACTTCCGTATTTCGATTTCACCTCTCACATAATTCTTCGACTTCCAACTTTCGCGTCCTAACACGTCGAGATTTTCCTTCCCGAATATGTCTGCCACCTCGAGCGAGCAATAACCATTCATGTATGTATGTACGTAAGTACGTAGGTATGTATGTACAAACTTGTGCGTCGAAAAAGTCTAACGGAATGGCGCGCTATCGATTAGCCTAATAATCCAAAGAAACTCCTCGTTTCGAAACTTTAGACGATGCACGCTGGACCGTTTTTATTTAGACACCCGTCTACAAAAAAAA
>JAIFRP010004402.1:180328-192508 GCA_032403825.1 Odynerus spinipes
CTATCTATCTATCTATCTATCTATCTCTCTCTATCTTGTAAATTTTCGAGAAGTTCAACGATATGGTGTAACGCCTTGTTCGATAATCGAGTTAAGGCTATGATTCGAACGAGAAAATTGATATTTCTCCTCTAATTCGATATCCTATAATAAAAAAGGTATATATCGGAATCAGTGATGTTATAAATGGATTCGCGAGCGAGGCTGCTCGTTCATCGTTTTCGTTAGAAAAGATCAACGTCGCGTCGCGATGAAAGAAATAAAAGGGAACGGCAGGATGCGGTTGACGGCCCGGCTGAAAATAAATAGAGTTCGCGCGAATGCTTTCGCGAGGATCGATCGTGTTCTATTCATGCAACCATTTGATTATGATCCATTTTTTTTTCGAAGGAACGAACAAAAAGGAGAGATCATTCGATCTCTCGATCGAGCTGACGAAGCATACGTGGCGTTTCTTTTTATCCTTTAACCCCACCCCCATTTCTTTCGGCTTCTTTCTCGCTTTCCTCTTTCATGCTCGAACGATCACGATTTCGAGAAACGATTGATTGCAAAACGAACGAATTAAGTTTAGAAAAGTTTTATACGCGCGCGCGCGTATGTGTGTGTGTGTGTGGTTGAATACCGCCGAGATGAACTCAAGTTAATCGATACAAGATATCTTACGAAGTACCCGTTTACCGTTATTAACGAAGCCTCCCATCACCAAATTATCCGCTATCAGCTTTCGTAGGATACGAAGCGTACGGCTTAGGGATGTTTGAAATGATCGAGGGTCCAAAGCTCCTATAAAGAAATTCTGTTAAAATCTTCGAGATTTTCGTAACTCGTGGATTAAGAGTTTTTTTCTAGCGGCCACTATTTATCTAGATAATCGATAGGTAATATATCTATGTATATAATATACTATGTATACACGTATTCGATTACGATACCAGTTTTAATATGCAGGTTGCTTATTACCTACGAGAAGTTATATCAGAGTTTCGTACGTAAAACGTTCTCAAGTCGTGTTACAATTAATTATATTAAAAATATCGAAGAGATTCGACGCGAACGCGTTTGATCAACGTCGAAGTAAACTTTCTTATTCTAGTTATTAAGATTTAAACGTCTATGATACCAAAAATGATATTTTACGAGTTAAAACGATTCGTTGTAATATTCGAAGCGAATGGAACGTGTTCGACGATGCGTCGGATAGAGAAACGAAAGTGTTTATAGATCGTGCGAATTCTTTGGTAACAGACAGGATAATTAGACAAAAAGTCGAGGATTGAAAAGGTCTAATAGTATCTCTTCACACCCGATCGTTTTATCTTTTCTTATTAACCTTATGCCTTTCCAACTCCAAAGTCGTTAACTCGAAGGACCAATCTAGTTAAGTCTAGTCAAGACTACCAAACTTCCATTACCACTGTACCTATTTACCCAAAGACAGCGTCTATTATATTATATATTATACATATATTATATATTATATAAACATATATTTACAATTATTATATCGTACGCTAGAGATTTTCTCGGATAATAAAATATTTTCAATTATCGAATGCGTTTATTATCGAATGCGTTTAAAGAGCCCGCCCCCAGTCCTTTCGTCTATTTTCCCCGAAATATGTAAATAAAATAATAATAAAACAAATTTATTAAAAATTATATTAGAAAATCTGTTAATTATTGGACTTTCTTAGAATCACTGTCAACTATTGAAATATGTTTGGTGCTCAAAGTGCCGAGAAATGAAATCGAGAAGTATCTAAAAGCGTATCTAAAAGCGACTCGGAACAAGTTGAAAGGGTTAGGCCGTGAGTTAAGTGTCTTTATCTCGTTTCTCGAAAGAAGAAGCGAGCGAAGAGATATCGGCGTTCACGCCGGCCATCGCTTTATCTCTTTCGGCACGTTTGCCAGGACCTGACGCAATCTCGAGAGTCACCGGCGCACACAGCTTTCTAGCACTAGGTTAGATCGTGTCAGGTGCCGAGTCTCGAAAAGACATTTTAAGAGACGTTCGTCTCGACCTTGCGCTCGTATTTCCGCTTCTCTTCGGCGAGCTACCAGCTTCCCAAGTTCTCTTTAATAATTACGTTTAATAGCGAGCCACGTGACCCGTAGAAATAAATCGTTCTACCGGTCAAAGTTATGCGATTCTTTTTTGAGATTTTTTACGATCGATAGATTATTACGTCTACGAATGATAAATAGATTTTCCTTTGAAGGGAGACGAATGTTCTTACGATATGTTTGCTACGGAGTCATCTAATGGAAGTCGCGTTCTTTCAGGATATACGCCGTTTCTTTTTCAATTAATTAACGCGTCGATGGTATGACACGAGCTCATCTTGCTTATTCCCTATTCTCGTTCTTTTCCAAGCTTCCTTAACACGCTATAGCGTGTTTTAATAGTGTCGCATAATATTTCACTATTTTCATTCCATAATATTTCACTGCAACGATAATTAATTACTGCGCGTCGTTCGACTTCCTGGCTTGTGACAAATTTGAGTGGCTTTCTCCGTTCGTACGCTGCGGGTCTGCGAATGACAAGACGTTGAGGATTGGTGGATTGAATTTGGTAAAAATTTGTCATCCTAATATAAACATAATTTGTTTGCTTTAATTTTTTTAATTATGCTTTATATCTGTAATTATGTTTAATTTGCATTAAACTCGCGATAAAAAGTTCGCGTTTCGATTGATCTCATGAAACAATTTCCGATCGATAACCGCGTCGATCGAGTTACACGGTTGTTCTCTCGTAATTGAACGTAGAACAAGCTCGGAAGAGTCCCGTTAACGAGGGTATACGTTAGAAATTTACTACCACCTGCATAGCGCCGTGCGTTGTTTACTAACCTCCCCCTATGCAGCCAACGCAATAGTCCTCATGCTTGACATCGACCTATTGTACGAGAGAGTGCCCTATAATTAACCAACCATCGCTCGTAACACGAAATGCCAAATGAAATCCCACGTTTTCGTTATGTCCGACGTTTTCGTTATGACTTTTTAAAATATGTATCAATATTTTGGCGCTATTTCAACATATGTATCGATACTAACATAAGTGCAATTTAAAAGCTGATCGAAACTGAAAGTACCGAAAAGATAATTGCATAATTTAAACGACCGAATTTAATTTAGATCAATTTTATCAGTATTCCCGATTCGAATGGAATTGTATCGATTCTCGCGATAGTATTACCTTACACTACGAATCCTCTTTTAAAAGCGTTATAAGCTTCCCACCGGAAATGGAAGGCTCTCCGTAAAGCACGTAGCTTTAACCGGTAAGTCCTCTTATGCGGTCCATTTGCGAGAAGTGCAACTTCGTGCCTGGTGGTCAAAATATACGACGATATAGTAAAAAATAGAAGACTTTCTTAAATCCTTCTTGTCGCAAGCACTCATCCTTCCGCCTGAATCTTCTCTTGTCATGCCAAAATTCGTCTAAACAATCAGGCGCACCAAAAAAAAAAATTTCTTAACGTTTCTAAAGTTCCATCGTAAAGCAAATTCATATTTTTGCGCAAACCGCGGGGGTGAAAGTTTCTTATCCGCGTACTCGGTTCAACGGTGAAACGTTAAACAAGGCAGAAGGGGGAAATTTTACGGCCGACAGATTCGAACATTTAACGACCATCTTTTACAACGTCTCCTGCGTATAAACAGCGCTGTGTAGTATAATGTACAACATCCTAAATAAAGATGTCGGTTAAAATATCCGAACGTTCGGTCTTCGTTCTTCGCCGCGGATCTGTTTACCAAGATTTTTCCTATTAAATGATAAAAAGGGATGACGCGTAACGATGGGAGTTCGAGTAAAACTGCGACAGGATAGGAGTAACATCTATCTTAAATCTTTCTGTACACCCTACACGATCTGTGATATTATATGAAAAGGTCAGACGAAATCTGATCGATCATGCGAATTCACAATCATGCAGAAATGTAACACCGTAAAATAATAGTTAGGTTTATATTTCATCTGGTTAAGATCTGAAGATTAGTAGGCGCGGTCACTAGAATAGAAAAGATAAAATCGTGCAGGCAAAGCGGCATTAAACGTGCTCTCGCCTTCTGAGAAAATTGTGTGGACTGTTGGTGATGACGATAACGAGAATTATCGAAAAACGCGAGGTTTAAGCTAAGGAACACTTCGAGGATTCGATTCGATATGCAAATCGTTCAGAAAAGCGGGTCGAGCAGCTTGAAGTTTCTCTCTCTCTCTCTCTCTCTCTCTCTCTCTCTCGTTTGACGATCGAGATCGACGTCTCGCGGCGTGATTTAGGGAGCGCGCCACGTGTTGATAATATTTATCTTGACATCGAAGCCGTTTAAACTCGCGTACTCGTGTAAACGTTCAGTCGACGAACGGGAAATTTTCCAGAAATAACAGGCAAAGATCTAGAGGGGGGGCCCTTCGATCTCAACCGGGGAAAGGTTGGGATTATTTTACGACTGTTTTTTGTTTCGTCTCCTTGACGACCGATCGCCAAAATTTTTCATTCATAAGAGATCCTCTCGTATTTTTCGAATGAAAGAATAAAGTGAGATATATGCATAGGGAAATTTGAGCGAATGGAAAGATACTTTTATTAGGTGCTACTCGCTACATCTTTCCGAACTTTTTCCTTTTTCTACAACAAATCTAATACCTTGGATCGATTCTTTTGATCTTGCTCGCTTTTTTCCTTTACTCCAACATTGACGCGTGTGAGTATGATAAACGAGCGAATAAATCCCTCTTACGTTCGTCGCTTAGTATCAATTTATCGTATACCTCTCTCAAAAAAGTTCTCGTGAACGTTCATCCCATAACATCAAAAGATCATTTAATCCGTATTACCGATGAAAATGTTGCAGAATTTGATGCATTATTTTATATAAAAATTAGATACCATCGCATCTTGGTCGAATAAAAATCGAGTTCGCGTAGACACATCGAGATGATTAGAATTACGTTTATTCGAGATCTCGAAAAGAAGTCGATCAATCGTAAAAGCTATCACCACTTGGTATAAGCTTAAGATCCAGTCGGCACAGGCCGGGTTTGACAATCGATTATTCAAATTCCGGGAAAAGCGTGCGCGACTGCCTTCGATTTCGTAGGAAGAGAAGAAGAAGAGGCTGCACCTTTACGCGATCACATAAATCGTCCCTATCCTCGATCCTTCTCCTAACGCTCTCTATGCAAATTCTCTCTCCCTCTCTTTCTCTCTGGATTTCGCCGAAAAAATATTGCTTCTGGGTCATGTCTAACCTATTTCTAATATATCCTATGGTATTTCGAATATAGGTTGCTAAAATCGAATATTCATGACGACTAAAAATTGGGAAAATGCGTACGCAACGCAAATCCACGAGTTAGAGGTGGTTCATTCGAATCGAATAAACCCGTTGTTTACGTAGAATCGTGCGCAATTTAATTCCACTCGATCATGTTGCTGCAACCTCGTTATATTAATCTACGAGGGGATTTTGATGAAGGCCCGAATGGATCCGAATTAAATCCTAATTGCAGCGTGCCGTTGAAGGGAACGAAGTTAACCAAACGTTAACCTTTCGATGATTTAAATTCGCCTCATCCGTCTCAAGCGCGATTTTATACCTCGACGATCGAGACGATATTGAATCCTGAGAATCTTATTGGAGAATCTGGGAAGAGATGGGAAATCGTATCGAAATTTTGCCATAACTATGAAATTCAAAATCGTCGAAATTCCTTGGTACGAACCTTTCACATTTAACAATTCCATGAAATTCATTTTGTTGTTACGTTCGATGGTCATTAACGCTTTGTTAAATTTTAATGATCCGATAATCGTTTCTTTATGTCGTTACAATACGGAGAATTACGTTGGTGAAAGGTCACGCGTGTGTCCGTAATTTTCTTTCTCGGTGTCCATAAAACTAGCGAACGATCTATAAAACGAGATAAGTTTCTCTACATTGTCGTTCTTCGACGTGTTGCTTAATTAACACTTACCAATTAACGAGAAGACGTTGATAAAACTAAACTCTCTTAACACCTTTCCAAGCCAACGAATCTACAATAAAAGCAAACGTCTTTCGACTCTCGAATAATTTTTTATATTTATTTAACATTTAAAACGCGTTAACGTTCTACGAAAACGATAACGCGAAGGCTGTCTTCTTGGTGTATATTTTTATAGATGGTGCACCACAGAACTACGAAGGGCCTTCGCGATATTTCATACATGAGATGCAGTGGATTCGACGCTCGCGCAAAATTTCCATGTAAATGGTACGAAACGCGGGTACCTCTGTGCCGCGTGCACGAGCGCAAAAGACTGTATTTTTACTTCGGAGTAATTCAATTTTTATGTATCATTCCGTGAAAATTTCCGACGAAGCAACGCGATCGGTGAATATCAAGGAGAATTTAAATTTTCGACTATTACTTCGTATTTTGATAATTTGCAAATGAAAATTGAAGAAGTTCGCTCTTTTCGTTTTATCATTCAAATTTACGCGTTATCGTTATCAGCATCCGTTTCATTTGCAAAAGCGAACGCACCAGCTTTACGTCGCAGTGCATCCAAAAATACTATTAAAAAGAAAGCAGTGGCCCGTAGCTGAATCGGTGCAACGACGTCGACGTTGGTATTGTATTCTAACGAAAAAAGATACCCCTTTGTTTCTAATTTTATCCATGCCTGATTATAAACTCGGTTCTCTCTTGTCTGGTACGTCCTTTAATGCGGACCGTTAATTGTTAACACTTGGCAATGAACTGTTAACACTTCTTGAGGATAATTCACAAATGAAATATACGATCGTTGTTTTCTAAAGACGATAGCTGAGATATGCGAAACGTGGTACCGGTAACGGAATAAAATGCGGTTAAGATGTCCCGAACGTGCGATATCTCGCTGCGAAATGCCAATCTTCCGCTCGATGCACACTGTATATTATTTAGAATACTAACTCTCCTGGTCAAAGTTCTTGTAATAAAAACTCTTCCTTCCTCTCCCCCCCTCCCTCCCTCGCATACCATCTCTCTTCTATTCTACCACCTTCTCTTTTTATTAGAAAATAAGTTTGCTAGCGTAAGGAAGATTACAAAAATCGGTTAGTAACTCGAAGACCCTCAAGATCGGCATCCGGTTGCAGGCATACAAAGCCAATATAGAGTAGACACAATACGCAACGAGTACATATATACATACGTACATACATGCATAAAGAATGGTATTACAGATTAGCGGTACACGTATGCTCGACTAGCGAGAACGACGATCGAGAGACTTCCAGGGCGACTGTCGAACGTTATCTGAAAGGAAATAAAAGGAGCACGAAATCCTAATCTTTCAATGAATCTTTATCAACCCTATAATCGTTATCAACGAACGACGAGCAACAAATCGTGCTGGCTCGTTCGAACGCTTGATTGGCCACGATTAAATCTCGAGCTTCCAATTAAGTATCTCGGAGACGGAAATTTAAATGTATCGATGGACAGGTCGTTATAAATATTATAATTGAAAAATAAATCGATCATGAGCCAAACAAGCCTGAAAATTGGTATTTCTTTTAATTAATTTTAACTGATAATGATCGCTGACGATGTTTTATGAATATAATCGGTATATTTTTTACATTGGATGCTCTCCACCGTTTTTTACCAGTGTCAGCTCCTGAGAGTGTTTTCGAGTACAGAAATGCTTTCGCCATGGTTACGCCGCTACCGCCGTTACGGTGTTTTTCCCTTTATGCATTAGAAAAAAGCATCTCCCACGTTTATATTTATTTTTTTAAGTATCCGACGTCTCGTAAAATGTTATCGAGTCTCATACTACTCGACTGAATTATTAATCATAATATTATCTCTTTTTAGCGGAACTTAAAATAGATTCTCTTTGATGATTACCTCTCTATTAAAAAAAAAAAGAAAAAAAGAGAAAAAAGATAACAAGTGAAATGAATAAGAGGATCTTAAACATAAAAAAGTATGGACATAGGTAAAAAAAAAAAGCGAGATCACGCGATCGATGACGGATTTAGAGAAGCATTCGTACCTCTAGCGCGCCATTAATTGTCCAGTATATAAATCAACGAGCAAATTGGATTACGAGTCCGATATTCGTAGCTGCGCGTCATTCATTAGTGACGTAACTCTATAAAGCCATGACGTTAGCTTCGGCCTGTCGTTTACACTCGCCAGCATTTCATTTAGCCGCTTTTGTTCCAGCCAAAAATTCCTGCTTTTTTTTCCTCCACCAACTATCACTATGCGCCGGCAACCAACGGTAAACCGCTTTCAGCATATAAATATCTTTATATATCACGAGACGGTTGTCAGGAACAAGCCTCGTGTAGCTGCGCTTGGTTAGAAGGTTGATATCGTGTTAGAACACGTGCATTGGCTCGCTGAAAGAGAGAGAGAGAGAGAGAGAGAGAGAGAGAGAAAATAAGACACTTTTATGCCAGCTTGGTAATATACTAGTTTTCTACCCTTCCTCGACGATAAAAACGAGTATTACTATGTATTAGTACCAATGTAACACGTTTTATGAGGTGTAAGAAAATGTGAAACTATGGTACGAGATGATCGCGATAAAAGATCGGGTTCGATGATAAGAGAAAAGATGATTGCTTGTCAAAAATCGAAACCCACATCGATATAATAAATAATAAGCAGTGCCATCTCTTCCGAACGGATAGCGATCGTCTGATCCACTTTTTTTCTTTTTTACTTTGTAATCGATGAGAACTTGTCCGATTCACCGTCCTACTTTTCCCCGTGGATCCCCAACGAATGGCAAAATGTAAATTAGAATAAATTTTCAAGCTGGACGCGGACGTAACACGGTCGCGCGCGTTTCTACTTCCTCTCCCATCTAGAATTCCCTAGCGAACTAACGAACTTCTCTATGATCTCGAATATTTCGTGATTAGATAGGGTAGTCTCGAATTATTGTACGTATTAATATTTTGTCAACTTTTCCATTTTCGCGTTCCAACGAACACGTGAGATATTATTACCTGCTGATTTGTTCTCGAAAAGAAATCTTCGAGTTTACGCGACGCGGAAAGAGCGAGTCGAACGAATGGCAATCGTAATTGGATGCAAGCCAATTTCCCTCGGCCGAATATTTGTTTTCTCGGAGGGCGCCTCGTAAAAACGGCATAAAACGATTTAACTCGAGTCTCCTCCTTCGACCATCTTTCATCCCGACTGCTACGCGATTTTCCTGTCGCGATCTTCGCGCCCGAATGCGCTCGGTATCGTCTCTCGTTTCTCTCTTGTTCTATCGCGGAAGTGGACGTAAACTTTTCGATACTTGGAACATTCCTCTAAACGACTTAAAACGATAACTTTACGAACTCTCGAGAAGGAGCCTGTTAATTTATAAAATCTATTAATTTTTGGCAATCAATGTGTTAAAGATTTTGATCGTGCCAATTTATTATCTAATCGCGTTAAATATCAAAAGGGTATCCATACGACTTCCGCGATAACATAAAAATTTATACACGCCACGTGCGCGTGTTATGACAGACGATGACAGTTTTATCGCCTACGAATCGTACCCTTTTATTCGCGCGTTTTAGTTTCTCGCGCATTAGCGACGCACATTCGGGTCAACTTTCTACGCTTCGATGTACACCCCCCTAAAATTGATACTCCTCCTTGAACAATAACGAAACACGCTCGAATTGAGGGCGAAGGATTTTTTGGCAAGACCGCGAGCTCGTTTTCTACGAAGGGGAGAGGATCGGGCTCTTTTCTTCTTACTACCCTCTTCTCTCTTCTTTTTTTCTCTCGTGGGAACCATTACGCTGCTTTTCCGAGGAAAAAAATACTCGCTAACCGTACGCCATGGTCGTCTCCTCCATATCCGCTGGCCTTTTTTCTTCGACCCGTAGAGCCATTCCTAATGGCAGCGAAGATGAATCGAGAGATTTACGATATGGTAGTCGAGACGCCGATCGGGAGAAAACTTGGCGTAAGAAAAAGGAAGTTCGATAACGTGTATCCTTGTTTCTGGTAATAGATAGTCCATTAGAAGGCCAGAAAGAGGTGGACATTGCTGTAACCAAAAGAAGAACGAAGATTTTGGAAGATGACAAAAAATAAATCATAGTAATTGCAATATTTATTAGGATATTGTTGGTTCTTTTATTTTTCGAAACCTTTAACTTTTCATTTCTCGTCCCATCGACATCAATGTTGTAGACGAAGTGCCTCGAACCAGCCAATCTCCGCATCCTCCTGCACTATTCAAATCTCGCGCGAGGAAACGTTCCACCTAAGACCAAATTAATTATTCCTCATTAATATTTGCTAGTCGGCGGACACGCGTGCGACGTGCTTACATTATGAAGATATTAGAGCTCGAAAATAGAAGCCCGACATCGCTCTAGGCTTCTATCTCTTCTTCCTTTCTGTCGATCTTGAATGCTTCAATGTGATTATATTCCATAGTCGATGTGAACTTTATCAGCGTTGCCATTTTCCATTTAACTGAAACAAAGCGAGAGATAAAGATAGATAGGTAGAGAGTGAGAAGTTCGTTCCCTCCGAGCGGATTAATGACAATTACATGATAACTTTACGTCGGAAGCGTCTCGCAACGAAATTCTATTCTTCGATATTAAATTCTTCGGCGAAATTAACGTGCTCGTATCGGGGACGATAACGGGCACCACCAAAATACCACCAAACGATAATCGCCGGTCGAACTAGAATTTATCGACGATATTTCGTACTAATCCCACACAACAGTTTCGAGCGATCGTCGTGCGGAAATGATAATCTCGCATCTGCCCGTTCTCACCATCTCTAGACCATCTCGTTCATCTCGTTCGTCAATTCTTTTTATATTTATTTTATTTGATTATTCGTGCTCACGCGAATAAAATAATTATGATCCGCTGTCACGACTACCGAGGATAAAATAATTAAATAAATAAACTGCGAAGGATCAAGAGCTCCGTTTATTTAAAAACTTTCGGAATAAAATTGTAAGCTTCCTCGAGTTTTCTTCTATTTAATTGTTTTTCTTTGGGTTCGTACACAAGACGCAATTAAAGCAAGTTTGCTCGACTACGATCCCTCGCGGCGAATATTTTCTTCGGAAGGTTGGAAAGCGACGTGGAAACGTATACCACGTCCGTAAGTTGATTAATAACTATATCTCTCTACAGGACGCGTAACCGAACGACTCGCAGTTATAGACGACGTGATCGATGGAGGAAATCTGTTTGCCAGAGTGCATCGGATTCATCGATCAATTTTCTTCGATCTATTGTCGATCATTCGTGGAAAAAAGTTATCGAAATGTCCACGATAACAATGGGACGTATTTTCTTTGCTACCGTTGACTAAAAAAAGAAACAGGAATGAAAAATCTATTAAGCTTGATTAATATTCTTATTATTATCGGCGTCGCTAAGAAGAAGCTTACGACACTTAAATATTATTACGTGTGTATTAGAGTAACGCTCAAGTTGACTGGTAGCCAAGCTGTAACGACACGCCAAAGGCTGGCTCGTTTGCGACCTTGTTAGAAACCTTACGATAGACCGCCAATAGTACGCTTAACAAGGTTAGTATATCTACTTCGTTAATTGGTCGTCCTCTATCTCTCTCTCTCTCTATCTCTCTTTCTCTACAACTTTAACGTCCTGCTACAAAGGGATTCCAGTAGGTAAAGGTACATCGGGAAGCTGTATTTTCCCGATAAGTTGCATCGCGCAGAAAGGTGGGTGCATCCACGTGGATGCACTTTTTTTATTGCCGAAGATGCGAAAAGATTTACAAAAGAGAATAGAGTATTTTCATGGTACTGCAAATATACCTACACATAAGCATTCTGATAGTAATTTTAGTAACAACGTCTCTACCATTATCACTGTCAGCATTTTTTCGTTCGTTCTCTTTGCAGCGGAACGAAAGCGAGTAAATAGAAACGTTTTAACATCGACGTACGTTTTACGTCGATCAAACTTAGCTCGTTCGAAGGTTCTCGTGTCGTAACTTTACTCGCCTCGTGCCGATATAAGCGATAAAAATCGCTAAATAATTCGTAATACAAAGAATACTTCGCACAGTGGTCTGCCAAGAATAAAGCATACAGCCAACGAATTCTATTTTATTAGCTTCGTATTATCGCCACGTATTCGACCTGCGTGGGAACGTGTCTCTCT
>JAIFRP010004402.1:232194-246157 GCA_032403825.1 Odynerus spinipes
GAGAGAGAGAGAATGAGGGAGAGAGTATTACTACCTTTCTCCTCTTCCCACTCTGATTCGGGGAACGAGACGGCGAAAACGATCTCACGGTCCCCACGAACGCGCCGATCTCCTCGAATGAATTATCGAGCCTCCCGGAGCCCACCGTCGATCCCGCCACATCGAGCCTACCTACATAGTGCTCTTCCTCCGACCCCGAGAGAGATCGGTGGATCGAACGATCGAAGGGATCGGAGAACGTTTGACCGGTAGAATATATCGCGAGGAACGGAACTTTCGATCCTTTGGTAACGTCCATTTAAATACCCGTGGACTTAGACACTAGTAGAATGTGATAAAATGTGTAGCATAAAATATATTATATTCAATATAGGTTATTAGAATTCACAAAATTAATATTCGAAAAAAGCAAAAACGAAACTTATAATCAAGTTAAAATAAAAAAGGAAATGTAGTTTACCTCATCGAGGGCCATAGAGAGAGCACCGGAGATAGCGAGTCCCTGTCGATCTTTGAGACCACCCTTGATGGCCGTGAGGTATCCGATCGTGAGGTTCTGCGACTTTCTCGGCTGCATTCTCATCTGTGCTGCCGCAGCAGGGATAACGTTTCTACCGACGGCGTTCCTATCGAAGGCCGGCTTCGTGGAGCCGTCAAAGTAAGAATAGGAATAGGAAGAAGAGGAAGAAGAGGAAGAAGAGGAAGAGGAGGAAGAGTAGCCTGTCCTTCGCTGCCATTCGAGAGCCGACGCTGACGATGGTGATGATTCGGCAAGGCCAAGGACCAAAGGACTACTGGCAAGTAGCAGGAGAACGAAGAGACTCCTCTCGTAGTCTCTCCTTCGTCCACCTGCTCGTTGACGTTCCTGTTGACGGCGATGACGATTACGACGATGATGCCGATGATCGTTTTCTTCTTCCTGTTGCTGCTCGTGCTGCTGGCATCGACGAGACCGAGAATGTCGTTGTTGTCCTTGTTGGTATTGATGTTGATGTGGATGCTGAGAGATTGGATGATGGGGCAGCAGCCGATGGAGCACCGGACAACGGGGCACCTGATGCTGGCGACGGGGAGGCCTGCGGCGGCTCGGCTGTATTGGCGGGCCGGGGCGCATGGCCGCCGCCGCCACCGGTCAGCAGCGCCTCCCTCCCGCTCACCTAAACAAACAAAAGTCGACCCGCTCCTCAAATATCTCCTCTGACCTTTTTATCATCTATGCATTAAGTATATTACTGGTGGTCAATGAGAAAGGATTATTCTCTTCCGGGTAACGTAATCTAAATTTATTGCATTTTTATACCTTCTCCCGTGATTCGACGTGTGGAAAATAAATTATGTACATTATGGGGACCGTAGGTCTTGATAAGCGATAAGAAAAAATTTAATAAATAATATTGCAAGATGGTAATCGTTAGAATAAATCATATCTAATCCTGAACTCACGATTTTATTTTTACCTTATCTCTTATGTCTACTTGACATTCGCAAGACCGTACGTATCTACACAACAGATACCTACATTCCGTATGCAGGTGGTCAGATCGATACGAACGACGTTCTCTTCTCGACGTATCGAACGATCCTCATAATTGCATTAATAATTCATCGTTAAAAGGCACGAGAAACTCCGATGAAGCTATTAATATCGTAGAAAAAAAGCCTCCTTCGTTTTCTATCCTCTCTATTCGTGTATCTTCTTTTTATATATCTCTTCTTCGTAATCGCGGCATCGTCTCGTTCGCGAGCAAAAACTTCATAACGAATTCAACGCACCGCAGGTTATTTGCTGGATATCTACGTGCCTTTCGATAACGCAATAGAACCTTTGTGTGCGCGGGACGATATAGTAATATCGCGACAATAACGTGTTTAAGTATCTTCCTGTTGGAAGTAGCGACATAGCTACTTATCGCGAGGCCGAGTTCGTTTATGCGAATCATCTTGTGTGCCATCTGTTCCTGCCAACAATAATCTTTTCCTTCCTATCTTTTTATATATTTGTTTTTTAAATATTAGATCGAAGTAGAAAAATACGAACACGCACATTTTTCAATCCTCTGAACCGAACGCCATAATTTTTATCTTCCGAGATCCACCGCGTTCGTTTTCTTTTTTCTTTTGATAAGACCGAAAGAATGAATAGAGAGAGAGAGAGAGAGAGAGAGAGAGAGAGAGAGAGAGAGAGAGAGAGAGAGAGTGAGAGAATTAGCCTTTCTAACATCGACATTTTCGTTGACATTTTCCCGAGCTAGGTCGTTATGGCGGACAGGATGTCGGGTGCGTATAAGGACGTGAAAGTTTTGTCCCTCCGCGCCGACGCGAAAAGATGCTGTAGTTCATAGTCGTCGTTGTCGTTGTCACCGTTGAATTTCTTTGAGAAACTGGAAATGCTCCTTTATCGTAATTTATGCACCGTTTATTGCGCGATAAAAGGCGTTGTATTTCTGCGCGGTCTGAGAAAAAAAGATGCCGTGGTTTCTTCCTATTATCATTAACGAGAGGAAGAACGAGTGGTTTTTTAAATATTCAAGTAAACCTTGAAAAAGATGAGGCATCTATGAAGATACGAAATTTTCTTTCCTTTTTCAAGCAAAAGTTGTAAAAATCTCTAAAATGATAACGGCAGAAAAGAAATCAGAAAAAAATGATTTAGAGACGATGAAATTCATTGTTGTGAGTGCACCGATCGATTCTGAGCTTCTTTGAAAAGCTCACCGTATCGAACTCGTAAGCCGAGAGAACTGAAAGAGGTGCGACGACACGTGCTCGTCGAACAAATGCAAACTAAGAAAGCGAGAGAGAGATGCACACACGTATACACACACCTGTTGCAAGTTACGTAAGGTATGTACTAGCTCGGACTACGTAGGCGACAGCGGGCTAGGCCGTAACGACTTCGCCACAATAAAGACGTCTTCCATCTATGATGCATGGTGTCATTCACCAACTCGAGTATAGAACTTTCCTCGACTCGCTCGCTTCTAACTCCGATTTAATTACGAGGAGGTGAAAGTCACGAGGCACGGATTTATTTGACGCGTGGGACCGACATGGACGACGTTTAAAGGGACAGCTAAGTACGCGCGCGCATGCTCCTAACGGCGTCTCTTATGGCAACGTTTAGAAATATCTCGTTTCTCGTAAATCTACATTTAAATGTAGAAAGCTACAAATTTTTCTATTATACAAATAAATTTCATTAACAAACGATATGAAATTAGCGTCGTTTCTTTAATGAAAAGCATTATTTAGTGCGATAGAAAAATGGCAAGTAAAATGTACCGTTCCTTTCCATCATTATACGAGGATACATTTTATCACTTTGTGTCGCAGGCGAGCGAGCATAAAAAGGAGGCTCGGTAAATAAATCGTTAGGAACAACGGGACCGAACAAAGTCGCGCTTTTTCTTCGCTCCCACTTATCGTGAATCACTTCCGAGCAAAGTCTTACGTTAGCTGCGCGAATACCTACTACTCTCTGTGAACATCATACAAAAAGCAAAGAAGAAAAGAAGCGTATCGCAGATCTCGATAAATTCGCGCTTACGTCACGCGCGATATACGTATGTATGTACGAAAAAGTATACCTACTCGTCCTGACCCTTTTCTTCGTTTTTTTCATTTCTTTATCAGAAACTTACGCAACGTTTCGCGTACGTTGAAATCGTTTCAATAAACTTTCCTTCCTGCGATAGGTGGTTATTGTTAGACGAGCGTACACGATTCTGAAATTGATTTCTACGTAAACGATTAGCTTCTTATTGTGTCGAGTTAACGGTGTTGCTTGTTTCCTGGTGAATACAAAACAGTATCCGAAGTACCCAAAGAAGCGGGTATTCGAAACCGTGACAAATTTTTTTCTTATCGAGCTATTTTTCGAGAAAAGGAGGAAGATCAATGAAAGAATACGCAACGCGCCGGAATAATTGACAAAGCTCGTGCAAAGCGGAAAACGAGTAACAACGCGACTCGTACCTATGTATATATGTACATATGGTACGTAAATGTATATAGTAGGGAACAATCGAGATAAACAAGACGTTTGGCGCGAGAGTCGGTGCTAACGACAAATATTTGCACGAAATCGCGCGAGCGAGTGTGGGCGTTCATTGGTGTGCGATGTCGCTAGACTCAAATCTCTCTCTCCCTCTCCCTCTCCCTCTCTCTCTCTCTCTCTTTCTCACGTATAGATGAGTTCGTTTCAAACTTAAAATGTATGGTGCATAGAGAGTTCACTATCATCTCGAAACAAAAAATGAAAAAAGTAGAATAATATATATTGATGATAACAACAATAATAATTATAACTAATTTTAAAAATAAAAATAGAAGAAAACGAAGATAAAAAAGAATGCATTCTATCCAATGAATAAACGGGCCGGGTAAATAAAAACCCGTTCGAAAAAAAAGGAGAGTGGTGCCAACGTAACTGATACGCAAAACAAATTCTACACGATAAAGAGCTAAGAATAGCCCAACGGTTATTTGTCGAGGCCCACACATATGCGCATACACACATGCAACTTATTATTTGTCGATGCTGCGTTACCGGTTCGAGTCGAGCAACGAAATCGCTTTTCGCGTTTTAACGGCCCTGCCTTGTCTCACGTCCTCAGCCATGTACGAGCCGGCGCTCGTTCGACTATTTATAATTTTTATTCCATTCGTGTTTCTCTATGTTTGCTCGAACTTTAATATAAAATGCAAAATAAAGTAATATCAGGGATGATAAAAAATGAAACGCGTATCGATGACATTTCTACGTATGTTAATAATAAATTGCGTAAATATAGGAAAACCGTTCGTCATTAGTACATACGCGTTAAATGACTAACCAGCTATGCGGCTAATTGAAATCTACGATCGAGAACTAACCCGATAAGAATAATCTGACGTATGTAACTAACCTCAACTACGTACGACCACGTTGTTTTATCATCGCGGATATACAGCGGACGTGGCCGGCGTTAGAAGAAAAAAGTAGAAAAACCCAAGACGTTGGCGCGTATATGCGTGTGTTGTCGGCCGGATCGAAGGAGACGGAATCATCGTGGCAGGAAGTAGAATCGTCGACGTCCGTGTCATGCGTCGAGCATGCGTTTACGCAATCAACCCAGGGTCAACACTCGCGGTGCATATCGTTTAGATAAACAGTGATAACGTTCCTCTCTCTCTCTCTCTCTCTCTCTCTCTCTCTCCCTCCCTTTTTCTTTTTCTCTTCATGGAATCCTACATTAGCAACTTCTGGATCTTTAACGATACTCGTTTCGTCACCTCGTTTCGCTATATCCGTAAGCTTATTTCGAGAAAATCCACCGTCTTTCGAAAGAACACAGCAAGATTTTATGCGCGTGAATTGGCCGGTGATTCCGCAAATTCGTGGAAATTCGGTTAATATTTTTTGGCGAGCTGCAAATCGTTTCCTGTGACTCGTCCGCTCGATATATTTAGCAACTGCACCGATGCTGCTACAGTTTTTATGAAACGAAGGTCGGTGTCAATATATCGAAATACGAGTGATGCGTTTGTAGATCGATAAAATATGTTATAAATATCTATTACGAATAATCGACTCTCTAGTTTTAAATATATTATTTAGCCATATTTAAAAAATCATATTTAACCGCCACGAAGCAACATGTGCGACTCGATGCACGGCAGTGGTAAATATCGAACTCGAACGATTTAAGCAATCGGCACACGAAAGTACCGATCGATCCGAACCAAAAGAAAGCGGCGGCGGCGCGGCGGCTAGGACTAGAAAAGCCGATCGTTTGCGAAAGACGATATCTCGAAGGTTGCCGCTTAGGAACGTCAGCGCGAGAACTCGGAAGATCTTAAGTGACGAGAGATAACACGCTGTGATATACGCGTGCAACTGTAACATTATGTTCGGTACACGTGACTCGTGTAATACGGGCACTAATATGCCGCGTCTCTACGGTATATCGTGTTACGAGGGAGTAATTGAATATCGATATACGTGCTCGTAACAGACACACACACACACACACAGAAAGAGAGAGAGAGAGAGAGAGAGAGAGAGAGAGAGAGAGATGCACTGACGACAGGCGTACACGGTCGTACGCATGTATTGTGCGTGTACATGTATGTATAATCAAACATGCATCCAGCCACATACAATGTTGTATAGGTGCGTTGGAACGAGAAAGATGCTGCGAGAGAGCATCTCGCTTTTGTCATTCCAGTGGCATACTCATCGTCCAAGATGCTACATGTCGATACAACGTGACATATCGTGTTACTATTGTAAAGATTACAAAAAGGGTGTGGCTTCGGCCTGCTCACAAACACATGTTTTAAAAGCTAAGCCTGATATCTAAAAAACACATCACATACATTTTTTTTCCTTCTTCGATTAAATCGATGATCGTGAACGAAGAATAAGTTTCATATTACGTACAATCGTTTAAAAGAATTGCATCAATTTTTCTACCCGAAGTGTGAATCGCGAAACACTTTCGCCACAAAGGTAAAGCCCGTTACATCCGGAGCAATTAATCTCCGCGCTAAAATAGTTAACGCGCTTCACTCTCGGGCTTATCATTCTATATCTTGCCGTCGTCGAAGCTAATTAAAGACTTTTCGTACCGGATCGATATCTCGTCTCACAACTGCTTAACGAGCGAACCCTTTCACGCGCGCGCGTTACAAGAACGTTACAAGAAACGTACGATACGATGCAGGGAGCCAGTACCACCTATAAGTCCGACTAATTAAGAATTATATAAAATGTCCATAAACGCAGGCTCTTTATTATTTTACGACGTTCTTTGTAACAGTGATTTATTCGTTCCTTGGCTTTAATTAATCACACTCAACGAGTCAGGAGGAGCGCGCACACGAACGTGAATAAGAGAAATAGAAAATTTGTAGAAAACGTGTACGCGTGGCTTTCATTCGCTTCCTGGATATATTCAGGTCTAATCGACAACAAATTTAAGATAATTTATAACCGAGTTTTCCGCGTTCTGAAAGATACTTTCCATCCTGCCAATTTTATTAACTATCCTTACGACGGGTCCTCTTCTTGATCAACCGGAACGGATTAAAAATGATTAGAGAAATTCTCGAAGGATCGACGTCAGATTATTATCACGATGAGCTTCTAATCGCATGCTTGATGTTTCGAACGATTTATCAATTCGCTCGATGTGGGCGAAGAGCGAGTGAGCGACAGAGAGAGAGGGGGGGGGAGAGAGGCAGAGAAGGGAGAGGTGATGGTAGTGTGGTTTACGAAGATATTGTAGTCAGCAGACGAACGTAGGTTAATGCGCAGAATGTCTAATGAACCGATGAATCCCCACGAGGAAAATCTTCGATGTGTTAGATGCCGACGTTAAACCTTCCTCTTTCCGTGAAAGCATAGCTCGTGCGTTTACCCCGTCGTTATATTTGCTTACACTCTCGCTGATACCTAGTGAAATATCCATCGAATTTGACGATGTCTACACGTATGTATTTTTTTAAATACTTATATAATGAAAAAACGAGACAATTTAATTAGAATTTTTGTCGGTCTCTTGGGAACATCGGAAAGATCGCATCTCGTCACCCTAAGTGAACTTCTTCAATTTGCATAACAAGCTTTAATGAGTCATAATACTTCGCGTCGTACTTCATGCAGTTTCATATCTCAAACCCCCTTGTTACTCTTATAAAGACTAATATCAAAAAACAAAAGGAATTACTGGTTACGTGTATCTGTTACTGATCTTTTTTTTTTATAAAGTCGATAGAAAAAAATCTCACTCGAAAGAGTCGATAAACTTTCCAAAGTTACGACAGACGCGATACAGGATGCGTATGATCGAGTAGTCGCGTCGTATGCGTACGAGTCTCGCGTTATTGCTTCGGGAAAGCATAAATCGCGACATCCTGTCTGATTTTTCTTAATTACCTCGCTCGCTTCGACGTTTCCGTGGGAAGAAATCACTTCTTCTCTCCTTCCAATCGAAGCTTTGAAACCTCACGCACATATTTCGTCGTCTTTATCAAAATGTTAATCTTGTAAGCGCGTCCGTTGTTAAACGAAAAATCCGAACGCATAGGAACGCGCGACTTCGGATGATTTACATCGGCACGATAGATTATACGAGATGCGCGATGTTACGATCGCCATTGTTACTTGTATGTAATATTCTATGCATAATGCGCGAAACCGAGACGTAACGAGCATTAGAGGAAGGGAAATGGAATTTCCTAAACCGCATCTTCGAATGAATCACGTGCGCGAAATATAAACAAAACTGCGCACACGACGCGTTCTTGTGTTCGAAACTCGTAAAAGGTCTCACGGTGATTTGCTTAACTATAAAATGAAAGAAAATAAGACGAATCGCGAACGACAGTCTCGAGATGTAGTAAAAAAATATAATTGAACGCTGGTTTCTTCTCTTTTACGTTCGATTTATCGATGCTGTTGTGCCGTTTCAAAGAGAGGAAGTCGTTCTTTGATCCAACGCTGCCTCCCCCGAAGTCAAACAGGATGTACGTGTGTATGTGTGTGTGTGTGTGTGTGTGTGTGTGTGTGTGTATACACGTAGCACAGCGCACGCACGAGCGCGTGCGAGAATATCCGATCCACAGGAACCATTTTTCTTCGTTCCCTTCAATTAACTCACGGCCCGGCGCCAGAATCTTTGGACCACGTCCCACGATAATATACGCCGATTCGGGCCGATCAACGGGCTCGATTTTCGCGATAAACCAAACGTAGGAGTAAACGTTTTCGTTACGTTTCAACATTGGCCCCGAGCCAATTCGGTTTCCCACTAAAATGATTCCCCTGTCTGTCGTTAATGAACCCGATTCGATGTAATTTCGATTTCGCCGTTCGAACTTCTCCCTTTCATTTTCGATTTTATCTCCGATGTATATAACATAAGATCGAGAAATATACGAACCGAGTTCGCCGGTTGTATCGAGATATTTCCGCAAGGATCGTACATCATGCTAGCAGAGAATCGATCGATCATAAATAATGTTCATTATTTTATAGTGACTTTCTGTCGTAAAATTACGGATTCTACGAATCGGACTTCCTACTTTCTGCCATCGTGGGATGATAAACGAGTCGCTCCAGACGGAAATTTTCTATCCATATGGTGGAACGCGTGCAAAGGTCGGAGATGCTCGCGGATGAAATAAATTATGACCGGGGACGCGTAATCGGCGATAAAAATGAATTCATCTGGAAATAAAACACTAATTTCTCCTACCCGTATATCTTTTTCTTTTTCTTTTTTCTTCTCCATTGAGGGAGCCTCGTGTAATCGACGAAATATGCGGAGAAGAGACTTGTGCTAGAACGCCATAAGCGCCATTAATTATATGCATCGGGGCACGTAAATGAACGTTAAATCGATGATCCGCTTAACAGGTGATCGATAATTGTGCAGTAATGTGCTTCGAGTCTGTAATTTTTTCTTTTTTCCTGAATTTATCATAAGCCTCAAATTTAACATTCTTTTTTTTATGAAAATACCCGAAGGGAACTTTTAAAAAGTCGGTCGAGGAAACATCGATCGTCGTAATTTTTGTTGACCTCGGAAAATGAGACTCACGACTACGGAAAAGGCCCTCGCCTCTGGAACACTTTACGCCGACGAGGAAAGAAATAACGATCGTTTATTCCGACGCATAGAATTTCTAATTTCACCGGCACGACTCGCTCGTAATTCATGTTATACGTTACGTAACCATGCGTAAATCATAAGTTCTCTCTCTCTCTCTCTCTCTCTCTCTCTTTCTCTCTCTTTCTCTCTTCCACTCATACGACACGACCAAGAATATTTAAATGATCCGTGCTTGCGAACGAAGTTTCCGACCACTTGGACAGCATGCGCGCGAGCCGATCGAGACTACCGACACACGACGTTGCGGTTTACGATTGAGACTGGGAAATAGTCGACCGCGTTATAAAGTTACATAGATGAATGTAACGCGATACACTATGCATAGTCGGGAGTAACAGTAGTTGAAAACCGAGAAAAAAAAACGAGAAGAAAAGTTTAATGCGGTGAAAATGGCATTGGCGGGTGATGCTGGCGAAGTGTCTCCGATCGCTCTGGTAAACAGAGACAGATCTTTGTCATCGATTAACTATTATATCGTTTTTTAAATTACACATACTTTTACACCCACTTTTCATCTCAAGCATAACGTCAAACTTCGAAGATTATTGATCGCGACGATCAAAGATACCGATTAAAATGATATCGCACGATTGAGAACCGCTGTAGTGACGTTTTTCTAATGCACGTGATGTAAACGTCTATTTCGGTACTTCTAGGCCAGTAATGTGAGGCGGCCTGGGCTATATACATAAGTGCAATTAAGAGCAACGAATGGTGGCGAATTTCAATTGTTAGAATCACGGACCGTACTCTGGCACTATACTTTTCTCCTTCCCTCTTTCACGTCCCGTACTCTCTTAGTCTTCTTAAATCGACGAGCACTAATTTAGTAACAATGACACTTATGAGGCACGCCGGCCATGCGTATAAAAAGATGCTGCTCGTTAAATTCGTCGAGACGCTGCGAAAGAGAATGTCTCATTCATTAAAGCTCGCTTCGATCGTCTCTCTTTAATCGAGCCGGAGGACTCGAGTTCCGTTTCGTGATCGCGCTCATGCAAGGAATGATAATCGTAGCTCTGTACTGTGCGGTGTGTGCTTACATTTCGAACGTTTCCTAGAATGTATAAATGCATGGTGTGTGTTCGCGTTACTTTCTAGATTACTGAGAGAATAATCGAGCGATTATGTTCGTAGGAAATAACAGGAAATAATACGAATGCTGGTTGATGGATTACGAGATGAAACAGACGCGTGATCGCGTTCGTTTTAATATTTTTAATAAACTACTGAGTTTTAAGGATACGCTCTTCGAATTTTTATGAATTTTCATTTTCTCGAAATCGTTACGGAATTTATGTAACATATCGGACGACGCGGATACACGAGAGCATCGCGTGAAATTATGCGATGACGACGCGATATGCAGTGAGAAAGTACACGTTCATCAAGTAGCACGTACCTCCTACGTATAGGCGCGACTTTACATTCGCGATTCTCGATACCGTAATTCGACGACTGGGCGAGTCATTTTACGAGAACGCGTTTTACTATCACGTTACGCGTTGCCGTCAAATCGCGGCCCGAACTTTGTATTTTCCGTCGCGTTCGCGTTGAACGTCGCACGCTCTCTCGCAAATCTAATAATTTTTGCGTCAGCCCGCGTTACGCGATTCGTCGCTCGAACGATCGAACCATTTTTACGTCGAGTGACGATAAGGCCTCGGATTTGATAAAAATTTCGTTAAATTTAGAACGGTTGGAGAAGTGACGTTTCGACGGCTTTCGTTTTATCCGTTTTAGATGTGTCCAAGTATCACTTCGAGAGAGTGAGAAAAAATAAAAAAGCAGCTAATCTCAACGCGTACTTCCATTTCTAAAAAGTTGGCTATATTTTATACCTAATTATGCATAAAAAAAGATATGAAATAGCGTTCCCACCTATCTGAAAAATAAACAAAAAAATGTTAGGAATCCTTTCAATTACGATAAACCATCAGCACGAGCAAACGAATTCGCGATATTCAACAGTAGGTATCCGCACGCGTCGGCTCGCTCTAAAGTGGATCTCTAGATTCATTCGCGCGAGAATAGCGAGTTCGCTCACGCGCATCGTCCGCGGTTTGCATCGCGCTCTCGTTCTATGCGGCATAGAGAGAGCTCGTAATATCTGAATATTACGCTCTTCTCTCGCTCGTGGTATCCATCGTATCCGCGTCACGTTCGTACTCTCTTCCGTGAGGGAAAAAGAGATAGAGTAATATGAGAGAGAGAGAGAGAGAGAGAGAGAGAGAGAGAGAGAACAAATGGGAGAGGAAAGAAGCAAGATCGGGCGTGTTTGCGGATCCATGGCGGACGTGGACCGAGATAACGCGTTAAAATAGTACTGCAATGCTCGGCGATAAGGCGTATTTATAATATCGTTGACTTCAGTGCGCAATGCGACAAGCTCGCTTTTTAGCGAGCCATGTGTACGCAAATAATGCATATCTGTATATATCATGCGTATCTAAAGACATATTGCATGATCGTATACGTGTGTCTTCTATATACACATCGAACGCATGTGCATATATTTCATGTGTATGTACAAGCATGCCTATATTATGTATTTGCAGGAATCGTCGTGCTCACGGGTTAATGAGCTTATTAATGATCCATCGATCGATCATGGATTTAATCTTTACCTAAACAACATGGCAATATGGCCTCAGCAGGAAGATAGTGGATGTCTCAACGCTATTTTGTATTCATACTGCTGCCATTCCGTACTCTTCACGGTTTCAGCCTGAACTGCTGCTAACGGCCACCTGAAACCAAAGATCGACGTTACACGTTAAAAGAGGATAAGTGCATTACAAGAGACTACGCGTTCGAGTGTGAAGGCACGTGGGCGTTTTTAGACAGGGAATATTTTTCATTTCTATCCAGATAGGGATATTAGAGTGCATATACGATAGCGAGTGAGTACATACGAGATTATGCATCTATCGAATGAATTTATAATAATTTTTGAGGAATCGGCGATAGGAAAAGTTGGTACGATCGATGTCCGGCCTTGACATTAATCGTGTATCGATAAGAGAGGAAAAGATCTTCGATACCCGTGTTATGAAAAATTACCTGATAAAACATTCGTTATTGATACGCTATAAGTACTAATCGATATGACAATGTAGAAACATCGTTAGAGAGTTATCGTTGAAAAATCTATTTAAATATTCGAATTACGCTCTCGATCGTTTATTAAAAGAATTGATTCGTTTTAACGATTGAACTTAACTCTTTAATATATCACATTTTATATGTTTACGCTTCGTGCACCTTATCTCCACTTTTGCGCAGCCGAGTACGAACATTAACGAAATTCACAGGAAAGGAACGCGTACGATACATATGTAATATACATAAGTTTATCGCTGATAACTATAGCAAGCGTCTCGAGGCGTTTTTACGTTTACGAGCGAACAAACACCTGTTGGCGCGTATCACGTTCGTCAAAGCCCGATCATGGCCAGTCACTCTCGTAAAACGTAATTGCGTCAATTAAGGTGACACTCGTGGATTTCTAATCGCGCTTCGAGCATTCGGACCACACCAGCTCTCGGATTATGTCAACTCGCCGTCGGCATGCTGGCGATTTTAATCGATCCGGTCTCGCTTCTTGAGATCGAGACGAAAGAAGAGGCAAAAGGAATTAACGATGTTAATATTTTACCACTTTTCAATTAAATAAAATAAACTTTTCAAATCGTATTTCCTTAAAAAATACGAAGAAAGTAACAACGATTACTCCTTACAAGCAAGGGTCGCAAAGTAGTTGCCGTTGGCGGGAGCGGTTCCAATCCTTTCTCTCCGTTCCCACGTTTTTGTTTTTTCGTGCATTTTTCACACGCGATTTCTGAATGAACGAGAGAAGCTACGCACGGGGAATCCGCGAGCACTTATATACGTAAGTACGTACCTACGTATACGGAAAAAAAAAGCAAAAAAACGTTTGATGAGTCGATTAGCTGCCGCGCTTTGGGCCAAAGAGATTTTTCTATACGTGTGCGTGCGCGTGTGGTTTCGTGCCAAGATGGACAGGAACACCCACGTAGGTTCAAAGGAGATACTCGAAAGAAAGGGCTCGAAGAAAGGGCTTTGGATGATTTTACTGTCGTTGCATCGTATGGTGCATCGAACGAGAATGTTTCCTTATACGTGTAGGAATAGTTAGCAGTAGCGATGGTAGTAGTAATAGTAACAGTAATAGCTATGAAGACGAATGCAAGCAGTCGTAGGACCGGTAGGTTTGGTTTACTTCAAGTTTGTTGCGACCAAGTCGATTGACCACTTTTCTTCCACGTCTTCCTTTCCTTTTT
>JAIFRP010004402.1:274876-285101 GCA_032403825.1 Odynerus spinipes
TATATATATATACATCCTAATTTTGTTAAACAATCAGAATTCGTGTACAACACACGTTACTTATTTAAAATCCCACTCGTATTTATGGAGCCATCAATTTTTAATACGAAACAGTTATTTCTTCATCTCGATCGTATCTTCTTTTTGATCCTGAAAGACTGAACGATAAAACTCATTGACTCTCGTTATCCTTTTTTTACAGACACACGTGCATATTACACCGCACAAATATGGCATAGAGATGAAAAAATACGCCCAGGGCACTTTCGCGATTTTTACACCGATTTACATTCCGTTACGAAAGAAGCAAGGTGACAACGATAATCTCGCGAACGTGCCAACGAGCGCTTTGACAACGTCACTCGACTTTGTACTTGCGAATCGTGACGTTAATCGACTTCGTGCGATTCTTGATACTTTGCTTCCTGCGAACTCGAATTTTTATGATTTATATACATATATACCTACAGTACATCTGTATATATTGTATATACATATGTACGTAGATGATACCCAATGTGACAAATCATTATAGACATCGCTAACAATAATAATAAACTACGATGTGCAGAGACAAAGTAAAATAATGGTTCACGATCAAGTCGAATGTAATGAAAAGAGCGGAGATGAATGGGCGCTATTTACAACGGTCAGGAAAAGATAAGGGAAAATAAAAGAAGAAGAGAAGCGAAGGAGAATAATCGAGTTCTCGACTAGATATCGCGTTGAATGCACTATATGTATATGGTCATAGCAGCGTTTCTTTCTAACGCTCCACGTGGATCGAATTAAAATGCGCGATTTTAACTCACGTGAAACGTCCATCGCGTACAAGCTTCATAATTCAATCGCGCGAATTTCGAAGAAGTGGGATTTTAATTTAGGGAAACTCGTTTCCCATTCGTGCAATTTCCATCCATCTCTCTGCGATTCGCGATTAATTAACGATACGAGAAGGAAGCTCGAAGCGGTACGGATGGAAACGTTATTCGCGTGAACGCTATTTCATGATTTCGCGTTTCCCACGGAACAAGTATATCAAATGTAGATATTTAAATATACATAGTACGCCATACCCGCGAAATACATCTATAATAAATTTACTTTTACTCGAAATCGTGTATTCCACGAACAATTATTATTTTTTATTTAAAATAAAAATATAGTACGAAATATCACGCGTGAAATCGAGTGCTCCACTTAAATATTTTTTATATCGATCCAACGAAAGTGTTATTAATAGGCGGATATGTTCCGAGAGCAGCTGGATTCTCTGATAGAATCTCCTTTTTGTCGGCACGGAAGAGATCGAGAAAGGAACATCAAGAGATCGAGGTTACAAACCAGGGAGACTCGATACCGAGTGTACACATAGTGACTCCTGGCGCAATAGCGGCTGTTGCTGGTGCTCGTGCTAAAGTAGATTTATGACGTCGTGAACAATCGTTTTGATTATTCGGCGGTTCCGATGCCGATTAAAGTGCGGCCAACCAATATTTTAACCAACTTACATACCTACATTGCTGGCCTGTCCTGCGAAAGTATTAATTTAAGCAGCTCATTTTTACGATACGAATCGATTTCATATTGCGATAAGAGGCAGGTACGCATTTCGATATTCCCCTATTTTTTCTCTTTTTTATAAGCTTGCAAACAGTTTTTAGTTCTTGTCTTTAAAAATTGGTTTCCTTTAGTGAACTTCCAATTTCCGACGAACTTTCAGAAACTTTTAATTTTAATTAATTAATTTTACGCATTTTCATTGTGCTAAGCTCCATTATAAAATATAATTTATACCCAGACTTTAAAGAGCTCTTGCGCGAAGTACATACATTGGTACATCGGTACATTGATTAATTTATCAAAACGTTTGAAACGAGATAAGTGCAAAAGGATCGTACCTATACGTCGAAAAGAACGAAGCGATGGTGGAGGAGGAGTTTGTATAAGAGAAAATAACGGGTGCGGGTGAATCAGGAAACCAAGCTAGGTAATATATCGTTTCATAAACTTCTATCGTGGCCGGTATTCAAATAATACATTTCCGGTTAACTCCGATAAATTTTCTCGACTCTTATCTCGTAGCTACGGAATTGCAAATAATGTCTTTTTTCCCGAGTAGGTACGTGTGTAACTTATCGCGAATGGAGGAACTCTTGCGCGTTACGTGCTTTCTCATTATAAAGTTGACCGTGAGCGTTCCTTCTTCCCTAACTCTGTCATCTTATCACCGTACAATGATTCATTACGGAATCACTTCCTCCATCCACTTTAAAAATAAAAAGATATAAATTACCGTCAAAATTGTTTCCTATATCCAATATAGGTATAAGTGAACAAAGTAAATAAAAAATAAAAGAATAAAAAAATAAAAAAAACAAACGTTTGACAATCGGAGGCAATATTTCTATAATAACGATGAACAAAGTGATCTAAAATAATTTGTCAAGTCGACAGTCGAACGTTCGACGTTCGAAAGGTCAAGAGAGAGAAAGTAAAGCCTGTAGTTTGTCGGATGGCGACGAGACACACACGACTATTCTTTGAGTTGATGCGAGGGGATAGAAGGATTGGGTGCCTCCGCGATTCTCCGCGAGCGTGTTACAATTTAGCCGTGGCCTCCTCTCTTTTCACCGAACGGAACACGTGCGCGTCGTTACATATGTGGAGCGCGTTTTACGCCGCGGACTCTCCCGCTCCGTATAATCTCTCGGAAATTTCGAGAGCAACCGCAGCAAACTTCTACCAGCGAATATAATGTCTGGAATTTTACGACGTGCGATTACGAAGAAATATCACACTTTAAACCGTCTCTTTTTGTCTTTTCTAAGAAAATCTGAATAAAAATGTACCTACATATATGTTAAATAAAAAAGTGAACTTTTAGGATTCGTATCCGAACGAAATAAAAATTGTTATTCGTATATAAAAATTTGGTATCTTCTGGATTGGAAAAAAGAGGGAGACAGATCGGTGCTTCTCTCATGGAATAAAATAGTTGCTTCTCTACCAAACTTTTCCATCTCTTTGCTCGAATTCTTTTCTCATACACGAACTTACTTTCTTTTACGAGGGTGTTTCATCTCTCGTCCGCACGAAACAGGATCGCGTAATATCGTCGTGGCGCCTCTGTTAGAAAGTATATGTCACTATGAGAATTCGCGATTAGAATCAGCGATACGTAGTGCATTTGCGAAACGAAAGTTTTTTCAGGCAGACACTTCAAAATTCCACCGAGTATACAATTTTTTACGAAAACGACAAATTTTATCATTTTTCTTCTATCACAAAATATTAAATAATTGTATTTTTCTTCAGCGATAATCAGTTACTCGGTATCACGATTTCGCAAGATAGCAATTTAACCGTTCGATTCATCGATTTCCCCTCGGCTACGTCGCGGACGGACGTAAAGGAGGGCGAAGGGAGGGAAAACAGTCGGTGAGAAGAATTCTCGCGGCTAGTTAGTGGCGAATGTGACTCACGTGGCTTTCAAGAAAGGCGATCTTGAATCTGTGTCACATGGTGTTACATAGAGAATTTTAGGCACGCCTCTTTGCTCGCTCGTTCGCTCGTTCGCTCGTTCGTAGACACGTTGCGTCAACGATCGGATACGATCCTCGGGGCGATGTGGTTCGGTTTCTATTCGAGTGTCTAGCTCATTTTCTAATTACTCCGCCCTACGCTAAATGCTACTGACGATCGAACGGAAGAAGAGAAAACGTTTCCTTTCGATCGAGTCGCGATTCCTCGTGCGACGCTTCGGTGATACGCGTGAGGAATAATTTATGAAGATCTTTTGTGTGTCTTGGACTCCGTGATCTAATTCTCCTGGATCTTTTATGTATATATATATATATATATATATATATATATATACCCTAGTGATATATAACAGAACGCGTAATATATGTAGGTACATATATTCTTATCTTGTTATATATGTAACATATTTTTATTATATGTTACGTACATTTTACGTACGTTTTATCTACACTTTATCTACGTTTTATTTATGTGCTTCTGGGAATCAACGATCAGCCTACATAAACGCGACGGAAAAGCTACAACCTGTTAATGTGACAGTTATCGCGTATAAAATGTTAACGCTAGTTGTGTTCCAATGTAGCTCGAGTCGAAAACCACTCACGAAAGTAGCAGCAAGTGTCGGTTTTGTTGTTGGTTTCACCACGCACGCAACCAAATCGCAATCTCGTTTATTAGAGAAGAGAGAAAGGAAGAGAGAGAGAGAGAGAGAGAGAGAGAGAGAATGTACGAAGCAAGTGCGGGTGTTAGATAACCTGCTAATTAGCGATTACCGCAAGACCGATAGCGGATATTTTAATTGGAAAGGAATCTCGACGATAGCGCGACTCGTCTATACGACTTATTGCGGGTAATTAATTTATTTCGAATAGTTAACGACTTGTGGTATAATAAAAGAAAGAGAAATTAGATTAATACTTCATTAAATATTTAATAAAGGTAGTATTTATTTTATCTCCCCGTTAATTTATTATTTCATCTAGCTTACAATTTTAACATTTGAACCGACGACTAATTAACGTCGGCACCGAAACGATAAATTATTACGTCGGATGTGGTGCTACTATGTTCGAAAATCTACGACACTCCCAGGAAGATGTGGTAGTAGATTTAATGACGGTGTCTCGCGTTTCTCGAGAGTGACCATTATTGCGCACCCACGCAATTTAGGGGTCACTAAAACGCAACTCAGGCCCCTTTTCGCTCGATCAAGATGCACCGACTTCGGATATCGTAATCTATCACGTAACGCCTGGGAGAATTTTATGAGAATTCACAAGGAAACCTGCCAATTCCGAGCACGAACCGAACGTGTTTAATTTAACCTTATGTTTCAACGGCCAATGAATATCGAGATAACTATGAAATATTGTTGTTATAAATATTCTAAATTTCTAATTCTACAGATACGTTTATTGTGAGATGACCATGAAACGTTAAGCCCGGTTTATCATCATAAAAAAATATCGCGGCCAAATAAAGCGAATCGTCGAAAACCCGATGCACCTGTCCTCGATCCAGAAACAATTTACGATTTCACTCTTACGAGGGACTTTAATCGACTGTGAACCGATGATGCGAGAACCCGACGGTAACCCGTACACGATATACGTACTTAATTACACACATAAAGAAACACGAGTAAACACATGGCAGTGGAGAAGGAGGAGGAGTGTCGAAACGAGTAAGCGAAAAATTGCAAAGGCAGTTCGAGGCGTCATATCCGCGTCACGTCTCGTTCCATTCTCCGATTCGTGTTACGAATCGATCCAAAAAGGCCGACTCGATACGAAGAACTTCCTTCATGCCGAAAGGTTCGCCGATGCGAGATCGAACTCGTATCGTTACCATTCTCGATTCTCGTTTTCTTTTTTGCGAACGCGGTCCTGCCTTTGACAGGGAAGATAATCGGGAGTGATAAACGAGGGTCTCGTGAGTGCTACCCTAAACGGAATCGACGTATATAATATGCATTTATTTGTTCTCGACATATGTTACTTGTGAACATATTTATTTTTATATGTATATATAGTAAATATTTATGTATTCTAAATGTGCTTTGTGGTCGTTTTAAATCTATAGTATTGTTTGATATGTAAATCTAATTATTTTCTTATTTTTATATATGTAAAAAGAGTCACGTTTCTAAAATTTAATAAAATATACGATAAATATATATGTATGTGTCTACTATTTTTGCAAATGAATATTTTTCTCAGATCGTTTCACGCCTGACTATGATTTATTGGCACGAGCCTTTCCTTGGCACGTGGCAACGGGTCTCCTCGTCGTTTACTTCCGAGAGAACGTGTCTTCTCGCCTCTCTCTCTCTCTCTCTCTCTCTCTCTCTCTCTACAATTTCTACGTTTATTGTGGGATCGCATACGCGACGCGTTTAATCACCTTAGATCGAGATACTTCCTCTTTTTCTCTTTTTCCCTTCGTGCTGCTTCTAAGCTGTTGCCAAACCTGCACAAGTATGCAGAATGTATATCAGTTTCCTTTTCCCGGATCCCTATGGCATGGACGAATTTATCGGCACGGGTCTCTCGCTTTCGTTCTATGCAAACGCGATTTTGTCCTTCCCTTGAAATTAGATCGGTAATTTTACTTACCAATTTCTCTCTAAATCTTCCATGAAAGAAACGATTTCGATCGATCGAAATTCGAAGATTCAATCGACTATATTTTTAGTATGAGAACTTTTTTTTTATTTTATATCTTTAGATGAAGCGATAGAATATAATCGTAGAAGCTCTCGTGGTATTATAGTACGGAAAGAGAATGAGTATCTTCACGATAAGAAGCAAAAGACTAAGAATAAGAAAAAAAAATCATTAGCAAATCGCACGGTATCATCCTATTTGAATATACATTTCCGAACGATTAGTTAAACTAGGCCAGCGATAACGCACCTGATGCGAGTACGAGCCCCGGCCGATCGCAACGCTCGAATGCAAACACAATCTCTACGCTTGCGGTATACACCTACCGTGCGAGATAATCAAAAACACGTTATCTTCATCGAGGTGTGCGCCGTTTACAAACGAGAGATCGAATCGCAAGAGAGCACTGCACAAAATGCATAGAAGTTGAATTTCATAAATTTTCTATTAACAAACTAATATTCGAAAAGTTGCTAAAAAATGGAGGTAGCTCGAGAGATAAAAAATCTTATCGGTTACTCACCTCGCTTTTGGTCGCGTCGAAGAGACGCGAAGAAACGCGCGGGAATCTTGAAAAATCCTTCAACGTGACTACGAGGTAATAAAATTGTATTTTATACCGTCGCCGATCGTCACGAAATTCTTTAACGTCATTCGTCCAATATTTTATCTCTTTTTCTTCCTTTCTTCTTTTTTCTCGATGTTTGAATAAAGAATAAAAAATAAAAAAATAAAAACAGTAGGAGCACGCGCGTACGCGAAAATTGGCGTGCCACACTGGGCTAAAGACACTCGAGAATACTCGAGAGTAGTGAATCAGAAGCGTGCGCGGCCAGACTGACTGACTGACTGACTTCTATACCTCGTTCGTCCTCCTCTACTCTCTATCCTCCTCTCCCTCGCACTCACAAACTCACTCGTAGCTTCTTTCCTTTTCTCTCGCACGATCTCGGCCTTCTTCTTCCTCCTCGTCGTCGTCATCGTTGTCGTCGTCATCCTCGTCGCTGCTGTCGTGCTTCTGAACGTAAATGTAAACGTAAACGTAAACGTAAACGTAGACGTAGACGTAGACGTAGACGTAGACGTTGTCCTCCTCGAAGCGTTCCATTCACAGAAGAGAATCCGTTCCTTTTCCTTTCGGAGGGCCGTCGTCGTCCTCGAGGCGCATGAGCGCGTTCTCGATGCTTGGAGAAAGGGAAAGAGAGAGAGGGAGAAAGAAAAACGTTCATTTTCCTTCTCAAAACTTGTCTAACGTCGCAAAACAAGATTTTACTACGACCATCTCGCTTGATTCCACTTTTTTTCTCTTTTCTTTTTACTAATGATGCTTTTTATTCTACTTTTAAGATTATGTTCCTAGCAGTTCTTCTTTACTCGAGTTTTCGAATTTCGCTTTTCTATATATCTTCCATTTATATTCTCGCTTCGCGCAATTTTCCACGGTTTCGGTGGAACTTCGCTACAAGTTGTTAGCTCATTCAAAAGGTGAACAAAGTTTTCGTCGGTGCAAAGTCGTTCCTATCGAACGCTTTCTTCTTCTTTTTCCTCTTTCTTCTAACAAACGTGGCTTTTAAACTCATTTTTCCCTCTTCATACCTTTCTATGTCCAGTAATAATTTTTTCAACTTTGTTTATAAAAGTATGGTAGGTTTATTATAATATTAGAACGAGCTAACCTCTCGAAAGAATTTTTCATATAAACCGTGACCGTAATCGTAATCAGAAACCAAAAATGGTAATTAGAAAAACGATGAAAAAACTAACGTAACACTATCGCCATTTCCCTTTATCTTTCCTTTCTTTTCTAAATAAAAACTGCTTCGTAATTATTTAGAGAGCTATCAGGAGCGGAGCGATTATTTATTAATTCCATAGATGCAATGCAGAAAAGTAAAAATACCTTTCTCTCTCGTTCTCCCTTTCGCTCTTATCTTTTATTAGATAGAAGTACTTCGGAACGAATGCAATATTGCACGGCGAGAAAACCACAGCCATTTATACGAGACGGAGAGGAGAATGGAGGCATCCGTCGAGAACGAACGCACGATATGACCTCTGAAAGCACCCAATCCTACGGAAACTGCACATTCATGGCATTTACGCGAGCGGAGTTCGCGAAGTACTTCGAAAATACGCGCGTCTACTCATCGTGTTTTCCCAGCATGCTTTTTACATGGACCAATATCTGGAAAAGGAAAGAAATTACCATGTTTTGGTATACAAATCAATTCATGGATACATTTTTATAGATCCGATCGGATATATCTGATTAGATTAGATCTTGAAAAAATTCGGATATAAAGTTAATTTTTTTATCATGAACGTAGTTGCAAGATATGCCTGCTTTTCTGTAAACGTACTAACTATGATACCACACGAGATAAATCTTCGTATCGGTGTTGAACAGAAAAAGGGGAAAACTTACTCGCTATCTTTTCTTCCCGCCTGAAATACCCTTGAAAAATGGTGAATTAATGTGTTCACGTTGGTTTCCCTCTGTGAGCATTTCTCGCACGTGTTGTCGGGCTATTTCGCGCGGAAAACTCGCAGGGTGAAGTGGAGAAGCGAAAGAAGAGGGTCACAGGTCTTTCTTCTTCTTCTTCTTCTTCTTCTTCTTTCACGACACTGCATTTCTTCTTCTTTTTCTTTCTCTTCTTCTATCTTTCTAAACGTTTTTCCCTTTCCTCGTTCTTCTTTCGTAGGGTTTTCCCAAATAAGGAAAAGGATACAGCGTGGTTACGTAAAGTATAAAATTGTACGAGCGGAACACGCATGCGGTTTGTTTTTAAGATAGCTCCGTTTATGGAAAAGAAAGGTCGAAAAACCGCGACAACCTGAGCGCTTTATAATTAGTCTTTTAATCAAACAACCCAAACAAGACGAGAAATTAACAACGAATTCGCGCGTTTTTGCGATTTTGCGAGATATCGAGTTACCCATTCGAAAAAAAAACGTTCGAAATTATGTGTGAGTCTAATCACGCGTCGATAAATAAAAGATAGGAAAAGTAACTCTTATCTCTCCGTGTATAATAAATGCGTAAATTTCTCCTATTTCTTCGTGAATCATTGACGAGATGAGAGACGATTAAGGCTTCATTGAGTTTGATCGTAATTTATTTCAATCACGATCACGCATTTCTCCTTTTACTTTTAAGAAAAACCGTCTAAACCGATGTGGCTCTTAAAAGACGTAATCATCGTCACGAATACTTTAACTCGGAGTATAATGAATGGTCGTAAAGTCGCAGAAACGGCAGCAATGAGAGGAAGAGAGAAGTGCAATTGAAGTACTCTTGCATCTTCTCGTACGAAATTATTTCGATGACCCGAGGTGATGCGAGAATACTGCGTTGCGTTTCGTCCAGAACGATACTAAAGATTCCGCTTTACTTCAGCCACCTCGCAAAGATAATTGCGATTATTAGCGCGCGTTCCATCAATTAGCGCGCACCACGTACACTCCTATTAAAAAAAAATACTTTTTTTTTACTTTCTCGGTTTATGAAAAGCCCAACAATTTTTATAATTCGATTCGCGTCTATCGTGAATTAATTTTTAACTATGGAAAACGCTCATCTTGGCATTTTTTATCTTAAAAATATGAAAAAGATTCGTTCGAATTAGATGTTTAAAACATAGATCGTCCAACATATGCAATTTTTTAATTACCTTCTCAGGTCCATATCGAATTCAAAGTAAAGCATCCACGATGAAAATGCCAAAGATATCCTCTCCCCGATTTGCCGGTGTCATAAAATTGCACCATAAAGGGAATATACCTGAGTGTACTATCGTAGTTTTTAACATCAGTGAAATACTTATTACTTTAGTTATAATTTTTAAACGTATGCATAGTTCTACTTAATTTATTATTGCAGATGTGCGTCATCGATCTTTTACATGTTGATTCACTTTAATTTCCAAATCGTCCGCAAAAACGTAATTGTCACGACGATAAATCGAGGCTTTTTGGCGATCTCGAATTTCGAGAGTTCGTCGATGTCTCTCTCT
>JAIFRP010004402.1:292487-307175 GCA_032403825.1 Odynerus spinipes
GCGTTATACCGACTTTTTCATTCACGCCCTGCATTCGCGAGGCCGTCAGTCTTTTTTGTGCTGTGGCATGAAATCAAAATCAATTCGACTCATCGATCTTCCCATGGAAATGAGTCCATGGATTTCTGTTTTCCTCTTCTTCCTATTCCGTTTCGAAATAACAAAATTAAAGAAACCGAGAATATGGAATCATCGAAGAACTTTTTTTTTTTTTTACTCGTATTAAACGATCGATCAGAACGGCAGTATTCGTGAAATAGATGAACAAATTGTATTTCTTTCGGTTTAGCGTTATATCCTCAATAAAACGATATATCGGTGTGTTTTCTCTGCAAGCAATTTCGTTTCCTCCTTTCGTCGATTGAAAACACATAAAAAATACATTTTTCGAAAGTTCGTAGATCAAATGTTATAAATAAAAAAGCAGCTAAGTAATATCGTCGAATTAACATACGCTCGAAATATATTTTCACGAGATCGAACATTGTACGTTACATGCTCTTTCAAAGTGAGCTTTTCTGGCAAGCACTTCGAATAAATAAATCGAGAAAATTCCAGGACGATTATCCTTCCCCTCGTAAAATGATGTCCTTTGGACGATTGCCACGGCCTGTTCTTTTCCATTTCATCGGATAAAAATCAGGCGAGTTCTCGTATCCGAGGTCCTTTCGTTAGACACGGTTTACACAGTAGGAAAAAATGATTTATGAACGACCTCTCCCTTTGATGTAAACCCATATGATTTACGCGTATTATATTTTTTCTCCTTTATAGTTTTCTTTTTTTTTCTATTTCTTTAGCTTGTCACGAGTAAAGTGGAAGGAAAAAAAGAGTTCCCTTCGTTCGCGACGGTCTCGGCCTATTTCCGCGAGGGGAAAACTCGATTCGGTCGATCCAATTTGGCGGAGACACGGTGCTCGATTCTAATCAGGTAAATCCGATCCAATTTGTACTCTCGGCGATCAGATATCGCTCTCGATGCAAACACTTCTACGGAGTGACCCTTCGTGACGCCTGCTTCCTCCTCGTTTTCTCGGAGGACTCACGGTCAACGCCAAATTAACGAATCTTTTATCATCCTCTCTTTCTCGTTATGTCTGGAAAATAAACGTGGGGTAAATTACAAAGTTGGACGCGATACGTTGGATCAGTTATTTTCTCACAAAGTATATTTACACTTTATTCTTAGCAATCGTCTTTGGTACAACACAATTTTCTGCTTTATCTTTTTGTTACATGGTTAGTTCGATCTTTCTTTTATTCTTCTTCCATTTAAAACAAACACACCCAGTATAGATACGATCTCGGCACAAATTTTATATCGGACAGTGGGAAGAAGAGCGAGAACTTTTTTTATTTAGGTCTTTGTCGCTCCTGACACACGAACCGACACACAATTCGTGAAACGATAGTCTTCGTCGATATTTTCAAAATTTACGTAATCTTATTAATATTACATATTACATATATTTGTAGTAGTACCTACTTATTTCTGTACAGAAGATGTTCGATCAAAATAGATGATGAGCTTATAACAATATTAATTAATTGTACATACAATTTTACACATCGTTGCAGAAGGAAGTGGGCCTTGTTCGTGCTTTTCTTAATCGATTACGAATGTATTTTTATAAATAACATTATTCATTAAGTACACAGTAAATTCAGTGGTATCGAACGACATCGAGCAAGAACGAGATTACACGAGATGATGTTGGAACTTTGAAACCTCTGAAAACGACGTTACGATAAACGCAATACAGACACACACGCACACACGCACGCGTGTAACTTTCGTTAAACACGCATACACGTATGCATAATAATATATTTTTCATCAGCAAACATAGTTTTTCATATCTTATAAACGTAATATTAGGAATTTACTAACACGAGTTAGATCGTACACGTACGTACAATTCGTACTATACATCACAGCTCTTGATCGACAAAGATTATACTCATTCGCTTTTTTTTCGTTAACTGCTAACGTCGATACTTTTTGAAAAGCGACGCTCCTTTCAATATTTTATCGTTCCACCAGTTTTACTGGCCAATAAAAGCATCGTGCTGGAGAGATGGAACTGTAAAAGCTAAACAGCAGATAATAATTCTAGAATGGGAGGAGGAGGCTTATAAAAAAATGATCCGTCCACCGTAACCTCATGTATACGTATATGTATGTATGTACATATATGTATACGTGACTAAAATGAGTTGGCTCGTTAAACACAAAAGATTTGGAGCGTAAAACGATTTTTGTGCTATCTGCCAATTACGGGAACATGATTCGATTGAACCATTCGACGATCTAATGTCTCCAATCAAATTCTTTTATGACGAATAGATGGCTCGATCTTTACGTTAATTAGTAGCCAAAACTAATAAATAATTACTTATTTTTATTTTATTAATTACTTCTCAACGAAATCGTTTGAAATCCTGCAACAAGTCTCCTAATCTTCTGGTAAATTCTTTTTCAGTCCTATCATGGCCATCGCGCAACCATTTTTTAAACTCGCGAAATCTGTAGCGTAACTATCCTCTCTCCCTCTCTCCCTCTCTCTCTCTCTCTCTCTCTCTCTCTCTAATCCGGCTTAAATCGTGAAGCAATTAAATGTGCTTTCAAAGAAGCAGCTTGAAAGGAAAAGCAACGATCGTACGCTCAGAATTGACGATATCGAATTAACGAAAATTACCTTCTAGTCGCTTCGGAGACTAAATGAAACTAACCTGAGACAATTGTAAGAGATTGGCAATGGATGATGAAATAGAGTTGTGGTGAAAAAAGCAGACTGTTCTTCATAATAACAATACCCTTTGCTTTTATCGCGGGACTGCAATAGATCGCGAACTCGCAGCTCCTACCTGGAATTTCGGGAATCTCCAGTACACTCCTGCGGCCGTTGCGGAAACGCTCTGCCATTCCTTAAAGGTGGATTCTCATCTCTCTGTCTCACTCTATTCCTCGTCAGCAACATACCGTGCTTACCCACGATTCCGCAGGCACTTACGTAAATCAGAAAATTCCGCGTTCCCGTGTTTCCCGTTATAGGAGCCGGTACGAGATGGTTTCCGTCATAGACGAGACACGAGAGAGAAATAGAGATAGAGAGAGATAGATGGATAGATAGATAGATAGATAGATCATTGCTTGGTTCAGGAATGCCCTTGGTTAACCCCCCCCCCCTCTCTCTCTAGGTCTATATCTTCGTCTATAACCCACGGATTCGCATAGGTTACACACGTGGCACGCGTAACTGCCTCCAGATATTCACCGTTAAGCCGCCTTCTAATTTGTGGTTTGCGTCAGGCCCTGCATCACTGTCCTTGCTCGATTCGCGATCAGGTATTGCCGTATTATCGCTTACGAAAATTGTCATCGTCCTATTTTCAAGTTCCGCCCATGTATCTAGACTATTTAAACATATTAATAACTTGTTAAGTGATCTTTGGTTAAAATTAGAATCATATAACACGGTGAAAATATAAGAAAAGATATCAGCGAATGTAAGAATTTATTTTCTTGCGTGTCGTTCCATGAGTTGACTTCATTCGCATTTCCTCGATTCACATATCGAGGAAACTTTTCCCTTCTCGCTCATAGCAAACACGTACAACATTTTTCGAATCTCCGTAAGGAAAACAGGATCATCACACACGGATTTACTTCGTTTGGCTCGATGCCAAGAAATACTCTTCGCGGAGCCCGTTCGACAACGTACGACATTTGGCTAAACTTTGAACTCTTGAAGAATGACTCGAAGCTCGTGATTGCCATCAATTTTCGGACCTCTTCTCGAGACCATCCTTCTTCCAGGACGACGTGCGACCAACTACTATATCCACTTACTATGAAGAACTACCTCTCGAAAGTTTCGATAGCCAAACACGTTGTTGATACCGTGGAGTCCGTCTAGTCCGGAGATGCGTATACGTGTACGTACAAAAGGGATATCCCTAGTCGATGCAACCGAATATATGCTTCTATCGATCACCGTATTACTTTACAAAGTGTAAAGGTGATATCTTACGATCGATCCTAATGCTTGTCTTTTAGAACGAATTATATTTTTACCGATTTAACATGCAAATGTATTGGATCTGTGTATTATTTTACAACTAACGATAATGCAAATATATTGTTATTTTGGGACAGTTAAAAAAGTGATTAATTTGAGCAGTGGTTAATAGACAACCTACATATCTCTTTGCCTTACCAAGTACGACTTCCATAAACTTGTTTACATAAGCAGCTTATATTCTAATATCCCCACTCTAAAGTTACAAGAACCGATTTTGTGTTCAACCTACATAAAAATGTAAATATTTATGACGAAAAAATATATGTGATTCAAAATAGCCATAAATTTCAAGCGAGAAAAATCGTAAAGAGTTTTCAAATTTTCGAGCGTCTCTCCGCGAGTCACCGAACGAAATCGTACGAAACACGTTTCGAACGTGCACGGAGAACGAAAAGCGTTCTTCAATCCGAGGGAGACGCTTCTTTTCTTTCAAGGCCATGCCATATATCAGTCAGTGTAACGGGTCGAACGTCGGCTCGCGTTCATGCCGATAGTACCTTTTCTCTTGGTTGTCGCGCCTCGTGTCCTAGATTTGTCTTCTCTCGCTCTCGACTTTCCCCGCGAGTCTACCGTACCGCTCGACCTTGCACGAGAACGGAGCTTTAATCAGCCAGACTGACGGACATTTGTTGTAAGGACGCCGGAAGCCATAGCTTCTCGAAGGAGCCGAGGAAATTGACGTAATTTTCTATGGGATTGTTAATTAGTCTGCGAGGGAAGTTTAAATTTCCCGCCAATTTTATTTCGAGCCATCGCAATCGATATCCGCTGTGTGTCTCATAGAAATTATATTTTTTAAATATTTTTCGTAGATAGGTTGATATTACGATTGTTGGTTACATAAATCGAATCGGAACGAAATGATTACACGAAATATCATATAGTGTTGAGTATCTCGACCGATGGCAGTCGTATTCGATAAACTTTTGGTATTCTCGCTTTTGAATCTAAACGAGAAATCTGAAGGGCGACAGAGCAAGGGACAGGCAGGAAATAGAGAGGTTAACGCGAAGATACGGAACGTCGGATGCGTTCGAATTTGAGCTGCCAACCTGTGTCAGCGAGATGAGGAAGCTTTTGGAAAGTTGCATATTCACGCGAGACGAGTAATTTGTCGATCTATGGAAAATAAATGATTAAAATCTAAAATTTCGATTAATTTCTTATCATACTTTCTCTTTTGAACCGCGAACTTGACTCTACGCTTACGTTGATTACATTTCTTTTATTTTGTGAACTAAACCTGTCTTGGAAAAAAGAAGTTTATACAGTATAGCAGAAAAATGACAACGAACGGAACACTTTCCCCACTTTATTTAATCCCCACACCAGCTACCACCACTAGCTTCCTCTTCTTTTTCTCTTCCCTCCATTTAGAGTAAAATACTTAATCGAATTTCCGCTGTTGCCTTTACAAGCTCACAAACGTCTATCTTCTGTCTCCTACATTTTCTCTCTCTTTCTCTGACGCAGCTTCTAAAAAGTTCTTTGTATACTAACTCGATAAAAAGTAACAGCGACTCCGGCCGCATCTCTCTCTTATTATTTTTATCCCTTTACTATGCCCCTGTAATTAACCATGACGTGCCCAAGAAGGGAATACAAAATTGTGATTTTTACCGTTTAAGGGACAAACTTTAGAAATCCGATCGATCTTAATTATTGAAATTTTCAGAAATATTTAAATAAAAATATAAAGAAAATTTTACAAAATTCATTCAATGCTCTCGGATGCAAGTGATTGTAAGTAAACGAAATTTCCTTCGGAAGTTACGAAATGAATTCTTCGCGAAGACTCTACCACGAGAAAAGGAAATCGATCGTTAAAGCGTTATCGTTATTCACCCAACGTGATCGTTCCTCCTTCTCGAATTGTCCTCGAATTCGCACGAGATATCCCATCGTAGATTTATTCGTTCGCATTCGTCGAAAGTTATCACGACGGATCGAACCCACTCGTTACCCTAAATCTTTCGAGAAATGAATACTTTCTTCTTTCCTTCTTTCTCTCTTGAAAATTCGTGGCTCGTGAAAAATTAATGCGGCGAGAGGAAACATGGTCGAGAACGAATCTTCCTTTCCTTTCTTTTTCCAATGATATCGATCTACCTTCAAAATGGAGCAGTTTTGAAGGAAAAAATTAAGTAGGTATCGATAACGTGATAGTCGATGGTTCACGATCTTACAACTGGAACGGGAATGAAAATAGGGTTAGCGTTATATATATAAAAAAAAAGGATTTATTCTTCTTCTGGGTATTTTATCCTTTAGCCTTTGTCCGACGAGACAAAGTAATCGTGTATTACCTTTCCAATTCGTTGCATTGTGTAAACATAGAAAAAAAAAATAGAAAAGGAAAGTGAGTGGGAGTGCGAGAGAGAATTAAGCGGACATCCACGCACGACACGATCGTGCTTTATAGCGACACGCGTTAATCTTTATCATTGCTCTTAGGGGAAATTGTTTTCCCGAACGTAATAAAACCCGGGCTCGCACCTTCTTCTTCTTCTTCTTCTTCTTCTTCTTCTTCTTCTTCTTCATCTTCCACATTTTCACCCTCGTCTTACCTTCTCCTTCTCACTTTCTTATCCTCTCTCTCTCTCCCCCCTCTCTGTCCCACCCCCTTTATTTTTCTCTCGTTTTTACCGTGGTAAAATAAAGCAGGACGGCTGCTCGTGCCGTAACGCCAGAAGATTCAAGGAATTTGCCAAGAACGAGTTTAAGAAAGTTAAGCTAATGCAGCAGCACGCCTGCCCCCCCGCTCCTCCCTGCCCCGTGCAATGATTTATGCCACGCAGCTTTAATAAAATTTACTATACCGTGCATTGGTCCCAACTATGGCTAATTATTTCGCGGGACATTGGACATCGTCACGTTAATTAGTAGACCCGTTAATTTTGCATTCTCGAAAATCTTGTTCTGTTAAGGGACAATGAAAAACAACGCTTTTCATTCACAGTTTTTGTAGTAGTTAATACGTGAACATTAATCAACTTTACGGCGACATTTTAGAACGCGTTAATTGATTTTCGAACGCCATCGGTTAATCACCGTTGATGATGTTACCGACGATACGATATTCTGTTATAGTGGATTTATTTTGGATCGATGACTCCTTATCCACCATCGTCGAAAATGATACCGCGAGTAATTTAATTTGCGTCATCTGGTGCGACGGTGCTCGCCCCGGAGCGGATTATTATGACACGTAGGTACATATGTGTATATATACCGCGGGCGCGTCGTAAAATATTTACGAAATTACGTGCGGACCTCGTTTAATGCCGTTTAACGCTTGTTAATCTCCCATCTTTTATGCCGATGTTTAATAGTAAATTATTTATCAAATCGTTCTTTCTCATGCCACTCACTTTACTCGAATAAATTGCCCGTCGTTGTTTTGAAGATATAAAGAAAAATGTTGCTCATTATTCTTTTCGAGCACACGTCAAGAAATCTGATGAAATTAAATATAAAAAATAAAATATTTTTCCCCTTAGGCAACGCGAAATTGTTAAACCGGCTATCCAGCGAAAATCAGACTTTCTCATCGTTCAAACGAATAAAATCTAGTTCACCGTTTGTTTCAACACGAGGGTCAACCACGTGGAAGGAAAGAAGGTTATTCGTTCGCGAGATGCTGCGATCGAACGTGACACCGTCGATGCAAACGTGAAAAGAACTCAGGCATGGTATATTGATAGGTAATTTCTAATAAACTTTCCATCGATAAAAGTACAGTAATACTAGAAGATTGCTAGAAAAATGAATAGTGGGTGTTGTCGATGAGCTCGAACATCCGATATCTATCTCCTCCCCCTTTCTTACGAGCGCGTACGCTCGTACAACGTCGATACCAGGGGAAGACTATTTCGAGTTATCGAATTACCGCGTCGATTTCGTGACGATAACTTATCGACTACTCTTGCCGCAAAATTGTACGATAAAATTATCCTGCAAAGCTCTCCGATGATTTTCAAGGAGATGGGCGGCATACGAAAAGATACGATGGATGTAGATAATGCATAAAAACGGTTACGGTGGAACGAGTCGAAGGTACTTTTTTTTTATCGTTCCCGATCGATTTTTTTTAACACATGGCGTTTAAAAAGCATCGACATTTATTTTGGCACGGCGGAGCAGACAGGCCGTGTTAACATTCGCATAAATTGTAAATTCCATATTATTCACAAGCATGTTATCGGGCGATCGAAGAGATTCACAAAGATAAATAAAAAAAACATAATTCTGTCATTTGTTACAACTATCGCCACTGTCAGATTTTTCTGAATCGATCAAAATTCAAGATGAACGAACCTGTGAAATATGTGACACATAAATACACATAAATTCTTACGTATAGGAACAGTCATTATACCGAAACTAGGGAATTCGATCTAGCACCAATAAATTCACACATTAAACGCGACAAATCGTTTTTTTTTTTTTTTTTTCTATCTCCACGTTTTTCCTCGAGAAAATATCCTCTCTCAAGAAGATCAACCGCGTTGCTGTCAACGTCCGAGTCGGATAACGGCGGAGAGGATTTTATCTGTCGAGGAGAAGAACAAGGAGAGAAAAAAGGGTCAACTTCGAGGAGTTTCGTGCGAAGAGTGGCCGTAGGGATCCGTCATTAACTCATTGTTTTCACCGATCATTGGAAGCACCGATGGTGCGATCGTGTGATCATTCGAGTCCAGTAACGCCGTTTTTGCGTCAGCAAAAGATTTCGTTCTTTCTTTTCCAGTTCTTCCTTCGGAAGTTCATTATTCGGCGCGAATGATCGCGTTCGAAGAATTACAAGTTTTCCGGGACGACGTATGAGTTCGCTAACCTCCTCTAGAATGTAATAACGCTTTCATGGAATCCTGGATTTCGTCCAAGAACTCCCATTCGTTAGACGATCGATGATTTCTGCTGCGTGATTTCTCTTTGTTCACTAGGAAAACGCAAACAAATCGAGGCTGACGTTCTCGACTTTCTGCCGTTTTATTTAGGCCATCGTTAATGCGACTTGTAGTATACTCGAACAAGAGAATTTAAACCTGCGTGAGCAAAGTCATCTGAGCACCATTTTTCAGGCCTTCCTTATCTCTGTTGACTTGATCTCGATGATCCCTTGGTTCACTGGTTACCGTAATATTGGATCGTGATGTCATCGTCACCGTCGTGGTTGACGTCTTACTGATCAACAAACCTCGTTCGGCATCCTCGTCTTCCAGTTCCAGTTTCGATTGCGCCGATGCGGCCAAACGATTGGACTGAGCCTTTTCAGCATTAGCCTTGTTCCTACGTGGGAAGACGCTGTTCTCGATGTGCAACGCGGCGTTAACATCTTTTCCTGCGGCACAAGTGCAAGCCTTCAGGAAGCTCTTCTTAAAGTTATCGCTTAGAAAGGCGTAGAGTATCGGGTTCATAGCACTGTTACTGTAACTGAGAAATCCAGCCAACAAAAAGCTCGCGATACTGATACTGGACTGGCACTGTTTCGGTGGCGTGTAGATCAGAGCCACTTGCATCAGCCAATAGGGCAGCCAACAGAAAACGTAGACCGCGATCACGGTGAGCACTAGCGTCGTTACCTTACGATGAGAACGTTTCTTCTCCTTGGATTTATGTTCCGGGCCTACGGTTTGAAGCTTTCTTATCACCAAGAAGTAAAAGATCAATATGAGAATGAGAGGCACGGCGAAGCCCAAAATAAAAGTATAAAGTGTAAAGGCTGTTTGACCACCGCGATCATCCGGCCAGTAGATGTTACAACTGTAGACGCCTTTGGGTGCCTCCATGACGTTCGCGTAAAGGAACACTGGTATCATGAATATCGCGCTTTTGATCCAAGCCGTGCAGGAGACTACCCTGGATATACAGGGTGTTCGCATTTTTAGAGAGGATATAGGATGACAAACGGCTATGTAACGATCAGCGCTCATAATAAAAAGGAAGATACTACTGGTAAACTGATTTATACTCGTGGTCGTCATGTAGATCTTGCACATGACTTCACCGAAGATCCAGCTCCTCGTGCTCATCGTCGTCACTAGGAATGGTATACCGATTAAGAAACACTCGTCCGCTATCGCCAGGTTTAGAATATACATGTTCGTCACCGTTTGCATGTTCGAAAAACGCAGGACCACGTATATCACCAAAGTGTTGCCGAGTAAGCCGACGATACACACGAGCGAATAGAGAATCTGCGTAACCAGAGAAAGGACTGGTAGATCGGCCTGGCAGTTGTGCATCGTCTGCTCGTTCGTACTGTCAGTTTGCGCGTAATCTATGATGCTCGTCGTCGTGTTCAACGTGTCGTTCATCGTGGAAATCTCGTGGGACCTGCTGCGAGGTCTACGTGACAGTAGTTCGAAAAGTTTAATAAAATGATGCTCGATCGACCGATCGATCGAGAAAGGTAGTCGACGAACGGCCCACCGACTTAAACGTCGATTCTTCGTTTCTTCGAGAATGCCGACAAGGCGAACGGCCAGCTTGACATCCTCCCCTTCGTCTCTCGTTCCTGCTTACGTTGATGCCTCATCGTACGACTTCTTCGACAGTTTTGCGTCCCACCGAGCGAGCACCAGCCTTTCAGAGACAATTTTCTCCTTCTTCTTCTTCTTCTTCTTCTTCCGCTTTCCTCGGGTATACCAAAGTGCTATTTCGAACGCAAGTAGAGTATCTGGAACAAAGGGAAAACTTTCGTTTTACGCAATAGGAATAACCGATATTGAAGTCGTAGGGGATATTACTTTCTAAGGGATACTATCCCGTGCTATCTCCTAACGTAGTATACATACATATGTAGATAATACACACACGCACGCACACACAAACGCGCGCGTACAGATTTCTTTAGCATACGACGATCGTTTCAACGTTCGGCTGCAACTAGTATTACAATTTTCTTAAATTGCCATTCCCATTTGCCGTCCCATGCACTAGCCTAGTTTCAGAAAGGAAGAGATAACGATAGATACTATCGTTTTTAACGAAGCTACATACATACACATCCACAAGAATTCGATCCAATCAACACTTTTAGCAAGCGATAGGTATAGCTAACGCCCGAGGAGTTCTTACAAAACGTATCAATTCCTTTGATCGAATAAATACACTTCCCGATCGAAGTTCTTTTCCGAATGATCTCACGGAGGTGCGAGGAAACGCGAGGGCATACGAATCGCCGAGAAGAACCACGAATTTTTTTTTGCAAATGGAAGCGTAAGAACGAGCAGAATGTCGCTGTAAACGGGTGCGGTGTGTGCGGCTACGATTTTTCAGGGAGGATATTTCCACCAACCAGAACGTAAAACTTTACGATCGGCCTCCGCTATGTGTGCGTGCAAGTACTGGTATATGCGTATGTGTAGAGGTGTGCACGAAAGCATTTCGTGTTTACGATACCCCCGAGAACCGGCCAGAAAGTGCATCGTGCTGAACATGGGGTGACGCGTGTTGCTTCTCTGCAAGCACAACATTTTCGGTTTTCGAGCTGTGAATAGTACCTACTTAATAGTACCTACACTCGTTTTACAATTTTCTAATTCGAAGCAATTCACAGTGCTAGAATAGAAGTGTACGTACGATTTTGAGGGATTTTTCAGAAAGCATTTATAGAAAATATACATTTACTTGTCTTCTAAAAACTCATTACATAAAATCTTTATTTACGAGTCACCAAAGAACAAAGTCATTTTTCCAAGAGCTTTCGTGCTTCTACGAAGAAGAAAAACTGATGTTTCTTCAAAGGAAAAGTTTTCATTCCCGACGATCTTTATAACGTATAACGAGGGATATTGTCCAGGTATCTTTCGTAATAAGATTTCTCTGACTTTAGTCAGATCGGAAAAGAAGCTTCTTTACGAGGAAAATACTCTGGAAGAAAGTCACCGATCCTTCCTGTTTGCGTAGATAAAAAATAGAAAAAGAATCTGTCGCGCAACGCAATGAGCTCTCCTGCGCTTCACGCGCGAGTGCTACGATGCAAAACTGGATTTTTCTTTTTTTCCATTTCTTTTTCTTACTTCTCGACAGATAGGGACTCTCACCAAATAGGGATGAGAGAGTTGGCTCTGAGAAACTTAAGAACTAGGCGGAGAAGAATTTGAAGCGGTGCAAAGAAGATTTCTTTCATACCGCCTATTCACCGCGACAGTACCTATATATGTAAATATATATTATACATACATACTAGTTGAAGCATGGTGAAACAGTGAAGAGCGAAAAGTGGAAAGTAAAAAGATGACTTAGGTAAACTAACTTCGCGTTTTCTTCATTCATTTTTTGAATTGGTAGCTATCGGTAGATAAAATGAATTCCCGCTTTTGTTTCTTTTTTCTCCTTTCCTCCTCACTTCAAGATAACAAAGAGAAATTTAAATACTTAAACGCACGCAATAACGACCCTTGAATAAATACATAAGTAATCGAGCGATACCGCCTATAAAACAAAGAACAAATGCAAACTAAAGGGACACAAAGTAAGGTTTGAAATATCGACTAGATTTCGCCAGTAGCTCGCCACCTATGCATTTTTCTAGTATATAAAAATCGATAAAAGTGTCACGCCATTAGGCTAACTTCAAGCCGAGTATCATTGCGTTTAAAAGCATTGTTGAATATTTAACATTCTCGTGAACTTCGTATTCGACCTTTATTTACGCAGAAAATCATTTACACATAGATACATATTATCATAAAGCGTCGCTCGTGCGACATAATCGGTGCACTCATGGAATTTATGCTTCGGGGTGTCGTCAGGGTGTCGTCAGCGTGTCCAGATTTAGGATGGATTAGTTAACCTCTAACAAGTAGCATCCCTTTGACGGTCGAGGAGAGCAAACGTGGAGACTCGAAATCACCCTCCCTCCTCCCTCTCCTCGGACCACCTTTGCTCCTTCTAAACACCCTAACGATCGTCCTGAAATTTACTCAACCATAATAACGAATCACGCTGTCAAAGGGTATCAAAAGATGCAAGTATATTCGAATCCGTTTGATATTAAATGATCCTTAATTGATTTGTAGCCCTCGTAACGCGCAAATAACCCGCTTGAGATAAAGAATTTCAAATAATTATTATTGGTATTAAAATAGAATAGCGATCGATGTATAGGATTGGAAAATTACGTAAGGTGTTATAATTGCCCGATTACTTTTACATTATCTTTCCTGTCGTCTGCGTTTCGTATAAATGTGTAAAGAGCGTGCGCGCGTGTGTACGCGCGCACGCGCTTATATGTAGGTACGTGTTCGTTTAACATTGTATGCGTGAACCTGGCGGGGGTCAAGGGTCACCGTGGAAACCGTGATCGTCTTCTTTGGGTGACCTTTTCCAACTGCTATCATATTATACCCACCCGCATCCAACTTGAATCAAGAAGGTCATATTTTCCGCGATGCCCGAAATAAACTGCGTCAATGATCGAAGGTAACGGAGCCGCGGAAAGGAGAGCGAAATATTGCACGCGCGTCGGAAAATCATCCGGAAAATTCTTTTCGATTCCATCCATTGGTAGGGTCAAATTTATCGAACCAATCAACTTCTTGGGTCATGATAAGAATTTTGATTGAAGTACTTTTGAAAATAACGTAACTTTGACATATGTTCTCGTGTCACAAAAGAATCGAATTGTCAGCCGGGAAGAAATAATTTTATTTTAAATCTGAAATTGGTTAAAGCTTTACAAAATGAAGGTTCTGTTAGATATCTATGAACTGTATTGTTAGGGATAAAAATACTCCTTTCTTGTAGAAACCCCAACAATAGTTACAAGAGCAAAGTGATCTTATGCCGTTGTGGAACAATCTTATCTGTTCTTCTTCCTCTACTCGATAACGCGGTGGTAGTCGCAAAGTTCCAGTGAAGAGACCGAACGCGGCTACGCGAAGACAAAGGATGTCTAAGTATCTTTGCGAGATAGGATGTATCTGCTCGCCTTAGATCGTCTACCGACATTGTTTATAGTAAATCTCGCGAGGCCACGAATCGTACTGCTACTGAAACTCCATTAATGGCGAGAGTATAATAATGAGTAGATGAAATCGGCAAGAAAGACTTGTTTCGATTAACTCGCATAGTCACGATCTTCGGGAACTTTTAATTATTACAAACTAATGAGAAATAACGAGCCGAGAAGTCTTCGATAACAGGATACTTAGAGAAACAAAAAAGCAACCCCCTGTACTAATGAGGAACGTTTTTAATATCATACAAATTCGTAGGAAACCGTTGGCTCGTTAAACGTTTACAAGGAAAAAGAAACATGCGTTCGAGACGAAGCCACGACGACATTGGAAAAAGTATTAAACTTCGAAAGTACAATGAAGTTTTCACTGACCTTATAAAGTCATTAAAAACTCGGAACGAAGTCGATCAAAGGTGATCGTACAAAATGGCGTACGTAAATCGTGCACGTTGACCGAGAGCTCGATCGATCGCTGCAAATTGTAGTTTTCCCTTTCGCGCGCGCGTTCCCCTTTAAGAAGGAGAGCAAAGCAGCAGGATGAAGAAGAAGAAGAAGGACGAAATGAAATAGCTGGTGGTAGGAGACGAGAGAGAAGGGATGGTGGAAACGTGGCTAGAGAAATTAATTACCCCCCCC
>JAIFRP010004402.1:307272-329938 GCA_032403825.1 Odynerus spinipes
CCACCGCCGCCGCCCCGCGCTAGGGTCTGGCAGACACTAAAAGTAGAAACTCGATCTCGCGAAAGCAGGGATGTATGTACCGAGAGTCTGTGGAACGGGAACGGGCAAATAAAACACTTTCGCCTACTCTCGTCGAAGAAGAAAAAGTGACGGTCGAGTTTGAGCGGAATCGACGGCACGTCGCGTCGCGTCGATGGCTCGGCTATAAAATGAAACTTTTTTCTATAGGTACATACCTTTTTCTTTCCCTCGCAGCCCCATCGATCTTTATAGTGAAACCCATATAACCTGTTACAAATCTATACGTTACATTAAAAAATGTCGAAGATTAAAACTTATGCGTTTTTTTATCTCAAAAATCCATCGAGTTATTGTGAAATTTAAATTAAATTAGAATAATTTAATTAAAGAAAATAGAATAGTACGAGATTTAAACTCCACGATAATGTCAAATAAGAACAACCCTATAATGATGTCGTCTTCTATGAATAAAACTGATGACGTAGCTTTCATAAAAGATTCTTCCCCCTAAAAAAAAGTGTCCCGTTTCGAATGATGCGTGTCGATGTTCGGAACTAAATCGTGCAACGTCAATCAATGTAAACAGTGTCGGGGTCGAACGTCGAGATAGGGATTTGATTCTGGCGAAATAAAGGAGAATTAATGACTTTCGCTCCCTCGAGATTGCGTGTAAGAGCTTGCCCATGCATTGGTAACCGATATAGATGAAAGTAAACGAGAGAAATCGCGGTATAGACAGAGAAAGAAGATAGATGCGCGGTATACGGATAATAAAAAAGAAAAAGTAGCATAGACGAAACTAACATCGAAGCGCGATCAAGACCATGTATGTAGCTCTTCGCTATCCATCCAACACGAAAACATGTCAGAGATACGCGTCGAATCGATAGTTCGACAAGTTAAGTCGAGATGCTTTCCCTTTTGAAGGAAGAAAGAAATAAAATTTCATAAAAGAAAGAAAGAATAAAAGGATAATTGGAAAAGAAGGAACGAGCGAACTTATCTTCACTCATTAAGTCATAGGTACCTATGTACATACTTACTCATATTTCTCCACGTTTCTACTCGACATCGTTATTTTGCATACTCGCCACTTTTTATTATTCTTCATCTTGGATTATGATTACAGGCCGCGGACTGAGCTTTTCGAGTTCTTCTAATTAATACGACCGAGAGAGAAAGAGAGACTTCGTGATATAGAGGGTACCGTTGTATTATTGCGTTATTCTTCGAACTACCAGGGATTTTCCACGAAAGTTTCTGTGCCGATGAATAATTTAGATAAGTGCTCCACCACCGTGGATCTACCTGCGTTTCGAAGCCTGAGTGAAATTAACGAACGTTTTCTTACTTCAAATTCCTGAAAAAAAATATCTCTCGGTAGGTATCTACCTACTACGAAAGAAGTCCTTCATTTTACTCCTCTTCCCGAGTTTTCGTTTTATGCGATTCGAAGCGAGCGGCTTGGTCGATCGATCATTTCGCGCAACGTCGAAACGACAAAAACGATTCTCTACAAGTAGGTAGGTACTCTCGTTGACGTCTCGCAAATTTTCTTCCATCCTCCAGCCTCTCTCCTTCTGTCGTCTTTAATTTTTTCACGATGCTCACTTCGGCTTTGAACATTCCTCCTCGCGCGCAAATTCCTCGCGAACGAACGTCGCTTCGCGTATCGCTGGCTCAGCAGTAAGTGAGAGAGGTCGATCGTGTTGCGTCTTAATTAATTTCTAGGAGCGAATCCCGAACTTAATGCCTCGTAGAGGGAAGAGGATGAGTATGGGGAAAGAATTTCCGCGTTCCTACGGGAGAATAACGTAAAGTCTGGGATCGAAGGCCTCGAATAACGGCAAAAAGGGATAAAGAAGAAAGGGAAAAGAAAAGGGAAGGGAAAAAGGAAAAGAAAAAAGGAGGGACGTTGAACGCGTTACACACGCATGGCTACCGCCATTTCGTCGTACAATTTCGCACAGGCGTGCGCGTGAGCGCAAGCGCGAGCGTCTCGATAGCAAATCCTCTGTGAGTTTGTGCTTTTCCTGCGTGCGTGCTTTATACCGGGGGCTGGATCGAAAGAGAAAGGTCACTCGTATTGTCACGATGATTAATGGAATGGTAGAAATTTCGATCGAAAGCACGGCTCGAAGCGAGATTTACGCCTATGTTTTCCCACCCCGGTTACCCCGGCTGTTTATTTTCGTCAATTTTCTACCGTCTCCTCTGGTCTACGCGCGATAACTAAACTCCCTTTGTTTTCGACGTTGTCAATGAAATTTCAATTAATTCATTTGATCGAAATGTAACGCGTTTTCCGTTAAATGCTTGTTATGATCTTGATCGTTGTATAAATTATACTAAACTATGCGAAACACGATGTTAAATGTTCTTAACTTATCGACTCGTGTACCGACGTACCTACAGACAACATTGTTAGTTTCGAGGAGGTGTTGTATAACTTCGAAGTATCGTGGAACCGAGAAAACTAGGTATTACTTGCTTGCATTATGGGGATTCTTATTGTTAGAGAAACTTCGGCTCGGTGCATTTAACGGTGGTACGTTCCAAATGTCGAGTCGTTCTTTATTTATAGTCTTCGTAATTCTTACCCCTCGAACGCGTCGTCCTTCTCCGGGTAAAACTTTTTCAATTCTTTCTTCACGGAAATCCGCGACACAAACGGGAAACGTAACTTAACGAGAAACATAAGATTAAAACTTTGCCGAGTTATTCGTCAATTATTCTACATCATTTCTACGATTATATCGATCATTTTGTTCGATCAAGGTATTATCTCGATAAAAAATCTACGTTTTCGATTTATCGTGTACGGATTTCGATATAAATCCAACGTAACGATATTTTCAATCTTTATCCCCTGTTCTATGTGATAGAGAATCTGGTTATTTATCAGTCAGAAGATTATACAAAATGGAAAGTACTCTCTGTCGCGAGGTATAAAAAGATTACGATCATGAACGAACGGTGTAAGAGTGATCGGTCGAAAATCCGTCTACCCTTTTTTCCAACGTGTCCAACCAGTCAGACAAGCTGAGGGGTCGAAGACGCAAAAAAGAATCTCGAAATCTATCACCCCCTGACGGACTCGTTCTATCTCCGAATCTTCTCTCCTCTGCGATAGACCTCTCCCGCTTCTCAGTCTATTCCTCCTCCGTCTCCTCCTCCGATCGATCTGTACTCCTTTTATCGGCGTTGCAACCTTCGAAAGCACTTTTTACGCTCGAGCGTGCCGTCAAGATTTATGCGCGAGCACTTTAAGGCGCCTCGTAAACGAGACGGTGAATCTCGGTCGAGAGACGATTTCCCGTATGCCGTACGGTTAACGTACGCAAGATATACATATACACAAGTACAACTGTGATATGGGAGGATATCAATGATGAGTGGATTTATTCGTTATATTATCGATAAAGTACAAAACGCGTCCTTTAATTCTTTTTTTGCAATGTAGGTACCTACCTACTAAATGTATTCATTAGCTGCACTAAAATTCATGGTAGGTACGTTAAAAACTTTATTTTAATCACAATTTTAATCACAATTACCGAGGGCCTTTGTCGTTCGAGCTAATTTAAAATGATACTGCCACTTCATTATTTAAATTACTGCAAGGTAGGTAATGTACGTTATTACTTTCGGTATAACGTATGAATGTTATAAAATTAATATGCATAATTACCGTAAGGAGTTACGAACTACGTATTGCGAGCTACGAATTATGTTAGAAGCATAATAAGCACGCTCGACTTTCGATCATTATTCCAACTACGTTCTCTCTGGCGCACGAGAGGGGTTACGGATCGAACCGGCATCGAACAGGGCACTCGTAAATTTTAACAACTATCCCTCGGTGGTGATAAATATTCATATCTATATGCCCGACTCGAATCTCATCGCACGAAACGGAGTCAACTAATTTTTGCGAGGGGAATAACGCGATGCGGGTAAACATCGAGAGAGAGAGAGAGAGAGAGAGAGAGAGAGACTCGAGTTTGTATGCTTACGCAACATCACGCGATGAAAAATTTCATTGCGAGAACTGAATGCTTGACTGGCGAGAGGGTTAAGTATTTTTTTCTTCTTTCTTTTGTTACTTTATGCAAGCGATTCTGATTCCGTGTTAAAGGGCAATGCATTTTTACGGTTCTGTAAGTACGGTGTAACGAACGAGAATTTTTCTTTTATTTGGAGAAAGAAGTATTGTGATTTGTATAAAATTGTTAAAGAGAAAGCAACAATGGTATAATATTAGAGTACATGCACCGTAGTGTTTATCTCCATTATTTGTTTAATTCAAAAACAAGAAGGTATAAAAGAATACGTTATAGCGCAAAGTCGACCGACTTGAACTAAATTCAGTTTCTCCTTTAACCTCGTCGCCACGAATTAATTATCAGTCATATTGTCGTAGGTATATGTACATACGTACGTACGAGAAGCCAGCATTGTATCGAGACTATCGGGCCATTGTTTGTACGGTAAAGCGATTCTCTAATAAATATCCATTCTACGTCCTCCGGGAAGTCTAGTGATATCCTTTATCATATGATCGCAGCAGTGTCGCTCCGGTTACGCCAACGATAAATAACCCATTTGTTCACTTGCGTCGGCTTGAAACGACGTACGAAATAGCAACGCCGCGCTATGCCGTTAATTACTACCGATGAAGTTAATTGTTGGATTGAACAACGACGCGTTTCGCGATGCAACGCGATGCGTTGTCAAAATTAATCAAAAACTCGAGCGAGGAGACGTTCTCGTTCCGTACTTTCTTTTTTTACGGAACAAAATAGAGAACGAAAATAGAGAACGTCGAAATTTCATTATACCGATCCCGCGATACAAATTTACATTGATAGCCCCGAGGCTGATCGAAATGCTCGCTAATGAATTTTTTTATAAAATTTCTCATTACACACGTACTGTTTAAATATACAACGAATTTATCGCCCATACCTAGCAATCATAATCAACGTTAATTAAATTTACTACATCGCACGTATACCTACATATCTCCGTAAGATTATCCACGTAATTAAGCTAGATATACAAACTCGTTTCGCTTGCTTTTAATTTCCCATTTTATCAGCTGCAGTTATTACTTTTATTTCCTCGCCCTTTGCGAAAAAAACTCCGCGGAAATTAACGTGCCCGATTATTTTCCATTTTGTTTAATCAGCAGCCCGAGATAGTACGAAAAAGTCTATAATCGATGAACCGCCCAACGATAAATAACAAACTCGCTAGTGGTGTATTACCGGTGAAGAAGGGTGGGTGGAACAGCGAGAAAACCGACGTTTGTTGTTCCGTATACGAGTTGCATAATTGTAGCAGTATATTTTAATGAGCGGTATCACCACGGTAGGTACGTAATGCCGAAAGTTTCGAGACGGTTGGATCGAACGTTTTACGGCAACTCGTAATATCACGCCCACATAGTACTCTAAGGGGAAGTATAACTCTGAAAATTATTAAAATTATTCTATTGTACTTGATCAATGAAGCCTAGAGATCGTCAAAACAAAACACACACACACACACACACAGAGAGAGAGAGAGAGAGAGAGAGAGAGACATGTACAAATTTAAATACACTGTGAAAATAACGATTCACATCCAAGTTAAATTATACAATTTGAGTTTATACCCAGAACGTAGCTTCAGATAATTATCATAATTAGCTCTCATAGATCAGACCGTATAGAGCTGCAGTTAAAAGACACATAGAGAAAGTGCAAGGATGCGTGAAACGAAGAAAGAATATTCGACCGTTAGAAACATCATCTAAAATTTGACTGCGTACGCGCTCCATATCGTTCGCAACAACGAGGAAAAGTACTATTTGGAATTAATTAACTGTCGCTGCGGTGGGGATTTACCGAACCATTCTCGTATCGTCTAACGACTACATCCACACATATACATACATACAGTCATCCACGTCTCTCACATTATTCGTAGTACGTGGACATGCGGTAGGTGTGACCGAGATCGTAAGCATAATTCCTTTGGCGAACTAGTTCATAGTGATCATTAGTCATGACTTTCAACGCGTCTATGCATCGTGGAGAAACTTTCCACGGCTATTTTTATTGCTTTTAACGAGATATGTGCTCGTTAATACCATACTTATGTATACTCGTACGTTACAAAAAAAAAAACGATAGATGATTATCAATCATCGTGATTAAGATGAGTTTGAGACTTTATAATCCTCTCCTGTTATTATTTGAGCTTATGAACATAAGTGTGGCTATAAAATGATGAAAGCCCAATGAATGTACTTCATAAAGCTTTTCGTGGTATCCAAAAGCGTGCGTTTGACGGCTCCTCGAGAAATTTATCGAGCGATCGTTCCTGGTTATTAGGTCGATAAGAAACTTCACGAACGTTTTGCGACATTAAGCTCGAGAAGCTTCCTGCTGGTGAAATGCAAACAGTCTGGAAACTCCCGGTGATTTTCTACACAAGGAATACGCGAATGTATTTTTATCGTTCTTCTTCCTCCATCTCGCCCCTTCGATCGATCTACCGAGACAAGAAATAATGCAAAATCATAGGAAATCATAGAAATTATAGTACAGAAAAACAATTTCCTCTACGTTCCCGATTCGTAATTGAGAATCACCGTTAACCTTTCTCTCCAGGAGTTAGTACAACCAATGGAAATAACTTCTGTACAACGATATTCTCGAGGCAAGCTCAGAGCCTCCGGGAGCTTTTAATTAAAAGCAGAGTACCGAGAGCGACTTTGTCCACGGCGCGCGCGAGAGAGAGAGAGAAAGCGTGCGCGTCAAAAACGATAGCTCGTGATAATTCCCGTTATTAGCCGAACCAGCGGATTCTATTGTTTCATTATATGCACACAATATGTATTGAATTTTCACTTTGTTCGCATTCGCCATTTAATTTTATCGTAATATTGTATATGCGTATATTTATTATAATAAATATTATAGTGTTTCTCGTGCTTGCTTCCTCTCTCGTTAATAATACAAATATTTTCATCGAAGACGCAAAATCACTTCTCGCAGATCAATGAGTTTCCTACATAAAGGTCGAAAATCGACTGAGGCCTCGATCGGCCGTAGAAACAACTCCAATTACCGTTTACCGATTCGTTCACAGAAAATGATCGCTTTAATTGATTTCTCTGCCCACCCTTTTTCATTCTTCCTGGCTCTTTCTATTCTTCCTTTTTCCACTGACGCGACGCCGTAACGCGCCGTGGGAGGCCCGATATTACTAATAATGTATAATCGATGTATCGATTTGTGTACACGTTGACAGCCCGTCACTGGAAGGTAGCTGATCGAAAGGTCCCGATGAGTTTCCGTTTCCGAATAAGGCCAACAATTTATTTTTATACTATCAGCTCTGCAGAAAGAAAAATATTTCTTATATTTTATTCGTTTATTCCTTTTTTGATTTCCCACAAGCCGAAATTGTTATGAGGCACGATAAAGAAAAAACTAAATATTTTCGCTAGGTCAAACCCGTGGGACTGGTTTAAACAATAAAACTGCAAAATAATGTATAGCCGTTAGCTATCATTCTATATACATATAAATCAAAATATTCGATTACCTCGAAACAGAAAAAGACAGATGATGCATAGAGTGTCACATATACCTGCACATATGTATATAGCATCGATAATTCGACAAGAGAACGTGCTTTTCGAACAACCCACGCGCGTTCTCTCTTTTTCATTCGCGATGGCCTTCTATCTCGCTCGCCTACCCCCGAGGGCCAACCCCCTATCGAAAGGCGAGCTTCTCTTTAACAACGAACACTGCGAATCGCGAGTAAAAATAGTTTGTTACTCGTTCTGGATCTATTTATCTGCGTTTTTACATAGCCCCGACGTATGTATGTACATAGCTATAGGTTCGTGTAGGCGAATATCGTTCGTTTGAACCTGCTCATCGTTGGTTGCGGCTTGCGGAAACGTATCTAACTTCTACGGTTGTACGAACGATACACTGGTTTTTCATTTTTATGAACGGTAAATAAAACGATAGATAACAATATACCTATGTATACATAGGTACGAGAACGATGAGATAAAAACTTTTCCTGCTTTCACCCTGAAAGTTGAATTATGCGAATTAAAATAAAAAAGCGATATTTGATTTCTTGCAAGGATGTACAGAGCTTTTCATTTAGTTCGATTATTAAATAGCAACGTGGTATACACATAAGATAATGGCTTTCAATAAAAAGAATAGAAAAATTATTTTTTGAGTCCGATTAAATAAAACACCCATCAAATTAGATCTCTTAAATCAGATAGAAATAAAATCTTTAAGGTTACCTCACATTTACAGCGCGCGTAACGATATAAATCTGAGTTCCTTTAAACTCCTCTTCCCACATGTGTACGTGTCCAACGAAAAACACAAAAACAACGGGATTGTATCGTGAAAAACGTATTGTAACAAGAACACTCGATCGAGGAAAGATTCGTCGTTTCTTCCCTTCCGTATCATCGGTGACCCAGCTAAATGCACAATAATATCCACATTCGTTTTCCTATCTCCGAAGAACTTTTTCTGACTGCTTTCAGATATGCCAAGATACACGCGGGGGTGGAGAAACATCGAGTGAGATTGTTTTACTCGGGTCGTCGTCGTAGTCGGTACTCCACGTAAGTAAATTTCCACAAAAGACTGCGGAGATATGAATATAATATGAATGCGAGAAAAAGAAGTTATATGAGAGAGATGGAACAAACGACACGTACGCCCCACGGCGTATTCTCGAATATGTAAAAGCTTGACAGACGTAATGGTACAAACCAGTCAAAATATTTCCACTAGGTATATCGCGCCATCGTCCTTTATGTTGCTTCAGTATATACGACGTGCCTGTCTAGTTCGTGTATCGTTTAGGTGACCTATTCAAATAGAATATCACGAATTGTAAATTAGATTTAAAAAATGTATACTTTCGTGTAAAATGAATTCATAATAGGTAGCTACTTGTAATGATATCATGAATGTCAAAAGTTTTAATTAAGACCAATTATGGATACTAAAAAGTATTAAACTATTAAAAGTAATCGATAACATGAAAAAACAGTAAAACACCGTAGGTGTCGATTACACTCTTCATCCTAATCGCAATCAAAGCATTAAGAGCATGTCAATAAGATCTAAATCGGACTAACGTCGAAGATAGAATAAAAGGGCTGCGCATAAAAGACGAAAAGCGTCGCGCTCTGTGTGACCAAAGTCGACACATAGTCAACGCATACACGCATACGCGAATGGAAATACAAGGGAACGGTACAATACAAAGAGGATCAAATCGCTTTGAATTCGCTCTTCGTTTCGAGTCTCGATGGTTGTTCCATCACCGCGGAGATATTTGCCTTTAAAGTACGTTCGATTCGATTGCCCGTGGCGTTCGTTCGGTACTCGCGTACCAAAGATGCTTCTTCCACCCCCCAACGTGCACGGTATATTACATTACCCAGCTCCTTTCCATCATGGTCAGAAAATCGACGAGAGTGTTTTTTAAAAAATCGTACGAAAACAATCGCGAGATACGTTTATTTGAAAAAAAGAAAAAAAAAAAAAAAAAAAAAAAGAAAAAAAGAAAAAACTCTACAAATCGACGACCATTTTAATTTGCGAGATCACTTAATATTTCAAGAATATTCATACCTCGTTGCCAACTTTAAATTAGACAAGAAGTGCAAGGGACAATCGAATCGAAGTTCCAGATATCGCAGATGCCGAACATCCTTCGTGCGAGGATCGTACGAATATCTGGACGCATTCCAACGTTGAGAGAACAGCGGAGTGTGTAATCCATTACACACCGGCGCGCGGCGTCACCCTCGGACGAGACACGCTCGCGTCGAGCTTCGAGCTTCGGAGAAAGACCGCGATGCAATAAAGCACCCGCGATTCGTGGGCGTGTCGTGGCAAACGTTATTTTCTATGATGGTGCGAAAGTAGACTCGTCGTATCGTTCGCGTTCGATCGTGAATAAAAATCAGTGACATAAGTAATAATTAATGCTGAATAATATAGGTAATTAAAATATGCTTTTTTTCTCTATTTTACACCTTTCGTCCTGTCTTTCAGCGGTGTACGACACTAGGATGCAAAGTAGATAGAAAACCTCCTCGTCCTAAGAAAACTGTGTTCATTTTCGCGAGCTTTGGCTCACGTACATTATACACATACCTACCTACCATACGTACGCGTTAGGTAAAACGTGCGTTTGGTTAAAGCGGAAGCTAACTTTCCTCGTGTTAATATCACGGCAAACTTCGCGCCGGAACATCGCCTTCCCTCGACTTCACGAATTTTCCATTTGATCTTAATAAAACGTAGGTAGGTACCTTATCCTTCTTCTCTCGGCAAATATAGTATAACGAAATCTATGATGCAACGATTTGTCAACCGAGTTCTTCTCGCATCAGAGATTCATAGATAAGTACGTGGAACGCGATGTTTCATTTCAAATATTTGCACACGTTGCATTTAACAAAGTTTACCGTATTTCACGGGTAATCGCTAAAAAATTGCGCGCGCCCTTATGAAAGTAGCGCGAAAAAGGACATAGGAAAACCCGAGAGACGGCATTTAATGACTATACGAGTACGAGAACGCGTCGAGGGCTGGACGACAAAGAAATTCGTGCGGGCGTCGCATCGATCGTCGCCGGGTGAATTGATAAAATCTTCGAGCAATACCGCTGCATATTTTCGCGCGAAAACGAAACGGCCGGCACGATAGACGTGGTCGCGTTCGTTTTTATAGCTCAACAAATTAGAGGAATTATTATTTTTTTTATGCTATACATATACAAGCTGAAATTCTAATTTAAAAATAGCTCGGATTATTATTATCTAACTTACCATAACTTCTTTGCAATTCATTGCAAGCTGACGGTAGAGCTCGCAAACTTTGATACTATACTAAAAGGGCCAAAAAGGATAGCACGTTCCACGTGCTTTTGAATAGAGTCAATGTTGTACTTTCGGTAGTAAAATTTCGAATTCGTCGTGTAATCGATAAAAGGACATCGTGATGAAACGGCACACGTTTGTAACGACAATTTCGAGAGCTTTCTTCTCACTCTCTCCTAGTGGATTGATTCGATAGCAAAGGGTTCGATCAAAGAGAGATATATGTAGATATTTTTAAATTTGGATATTAAATAAAAAAAGGTTCAAAGATTCAAATCGATACGTTTCGGAGATCTCACTGTGTCGAAGCTGAAAGCTCGATTTACAAGGTGTCAAATGAATTAGCCAAAATAGCGACGCTTTTACGCCGCTCGCGCGCCAGATACGAGAAAAGCTTCGTTCTAATTCGAATAACCGAATTCCGGAGAGTGTAAAGCGTAGGTACCTACGCGCGATGTTAAGATTCGTCAAAAATATCTTGCAAACGACCCAACGACCAATCCGATGTAGTCGTTCTCGTAAGACTCCAAGATAAATATAACTTTTCAACCTGGAACTCAAGGAGGGACGATCTAACGAGGCGTTGAATCCTATTGCGTTTCGTTACCGCTTCATCCCTTTATTTATTTTCATCGTAAATCTTTCAAACTCCTTATCGAGCATCGTAAAGTATTAAATGTCGTTTCCTTTTCTTTCCTTTTTTTCACCCCGTCGCGTCGCGTCATCGTCGTTAATTAATTTCAGACGCATAAAGCTTAGCTCGACGTTACCGAGGTCGTTTCTATTTTATAGGACCGATGATACGGCTCACGAAATGATGGGCGCGCGATGTAACGGGGCCACGATACTCCACTTGCAATATCGCGTCAGGCTGCCACCAGTAAGTATTAATATTAGGGTTGCCCTGTGTGCTTTTCACCCTGCCGTACGATTCGCGCTTAACGAGATTCGTTTGGTTCTTTTACAACGCGCTCACCGTCTCTTTCTTCTCTCAAGTACCTACTACACCATCGCATCGTTAAGGTTCGATAGTGTACGCCCACACACATACACAGGTGAACACGCCTAATTTCTTCCCATTTTATCTCAGAGTCGATCTTCGAGCTTTCGTAAAACGCACCAGCAGCCATCGGTTATCGTAATCACGATCGCTATAGGAGCAAATTCGAGTTTGCCTTCGGGATAAACGAGAAAGTATCGTTGCTACTTCTGTTTCTTCCTTTTAATGTTCTCCCTGCCGTTTCAAGCGGTAGAAAAATATTTCTTTTCCTTTACTCTCTTTCTCTATGTTTACGGAGAATGGCTATATCGTGAGTAAGCAATAAATGTGAAGAGAATGTACCGACGCGACGGAAGGAAAATGGATTTGATAAATAAGATCGTTACGCGGTCGTACAGTCTCTGACCAGAAATGGAAGACGGAAACTGTTACCGTATCTTTTATAGCGCGCGGAAATCGGTAGAGCATATATTGTATTTATCGTACCAATAGATGACGCGGTCTTCTGTATTAAATTGAGAACTGTACTCTCTTGCCGTAGGGTCATTGGGTTGCTCGATGAATTGTTTCTGACTTTGTTTGTAACCTTTAACCTGAAGTATCATCGTTAATCGATTGAACATCTCAATAAACGGTCTACGATCCTTTAATGACATAATTTCATTATTCGATACACTATCGATGACCATCTAGTTGATAATAATTCTAAAAGGGTTTCGTTATGTACCCTTTGTTCGTCCGAGCATTATCTCGATCGTGTTTTCTTCGTGTACAATGATAATAAAGATCGGAATATAACCTGGTAATGAATTCTACGATAAAGGAAGCTAAGGTTTTGAAAGGGACGGGTTATTCACTGAGCTTCTGGCCGTTGGGAAAGAAGCAAGAGTTTCCTTGGAAGTAGAAAATGTGTTTGAGGAGAAATAGGAAAAGAGAGTAGACTCAAGAGAGTGAGATCAAACGAGCGTCGTCGTCGCAACGCCGACAGTACTTCGTTCCTTACGATAGATAAATACAAGGCAGTATATGCCGTGACACCCGCGTCCAATCTTGCGCCTTAATCTTCTTCTTATATTCTCTTTTCTCCTTTCTCCGTCTTTTCCCGTACGGTAAACACGTTCGCCAAAGAGAGCTACAGAGAAAGAGGAGGAGAGCGTTAAATTCTAAAAAGATTAAACCGACTCGAGACACTGAATCTAGATTACAAAGAGCAAAGACTCGGCGCGGACTCGTAAAGCGAAAACCAAAAGTTTCTTTCTACTCCTCGTGAGAAACCTCGCGATTTACGGTATTCAATAATTCTGCCAAATTCACCTCCCGTGAATGGTAGATTCCTCGAAATTCTCCTACTACATAGCACGCAATCGAGTCGTAGTCCTCTAGCTGGAAATAGACCAATCAATTGAATTACACGGTCTCTTGAATAAAACACGAGTTACTGGAATTATCCTAACGGAAAGGGATCGGATAATCACGACGATTACGCTCACGAACCTATGAACACCTTTCGCGTCAGACTACTCACTACTGCTGCTGCTACTAACAAACTGAAATGCGAACGTGTAGGGAACGTAAACGCAAACGTCAAGCATCGCTTGTTTCTTCTCTTTCGAACGTAAACAACGTTCGCACAAAGTGCGCGAGCGAGCTCGCAGAAATTTAACGTTTCCGAACGGTACGATGCTTCTGTATATTTTTTTACCTTTCTATCTCTATTCGAAAGTCTCTTTTTTATTTAATATCTTTTTCGAGAAGGCTACGATAAGGAAGGGGGATAAAAATATTTCCATTGATCGTACTTAATAAATGTCCGAATTCCGAATTGAAGAGTTTATATCACACGGACGTCGAAAAATAATTAAACGATAATCCCGAACGAGTTCTCTCTCTCTCTCTCTCTCTCTCTCTTTACGAACGATTAAAAAGAGATTCTATCTCTCATAATGTTTTATTTTCTCTCACGACTTCATCCCCGTTCCCGAAAACAGATGCGTATATCGCCACACGTATATACACTGTGCATCGACTACGATAACGTCGAGTACACATTTCAATGTGAGCACGATGTAAATCAGGAGAGCGTTATTTAAACAAAAGTTGCACGTGGCCGGGCACGCTAACGCAAGCACGTATGTACGACATGCATAAATAAATAGGTATGGCATTCTTTATTTCTGCGTCGAAAATTAAGAAAATATAGAAAACAAGAAATCAGATGAGTAGGTATGTCGATTATGATAACACCGAGTAAATCGAGGTTGCTCGTAACCAGAAAATGAACTGCCACTGGCTATTATTGCTTACTCGACAATAAAGTGTATTACGACATGCTTTAATCGAAAGTTCATATTTGCAATATGGTCACGAAACAAGTAGTCAACTATTTGCGAGCTTAGATGTGAAAAACGCTTTCAGAGGCTTTTAATTCCAACGATTAAACTCCGGTGAAATTGCAATAGTTTCTTCCTTTTTCTGTTCCTCATCCGACTTGGCCTTCGTCTCGAACAATTAATGTCGTTTCTCGTTTTTTCTTGAATAAATTCCGATCGTATTATTATCGAAGGAAGAAAAGTAAAGTTTAATTACTCGGATAAATGGAATGAGATGGAAAGGAATCGTCGGCTCGACGATCTTCAAATCGAAGCATAGATACTCTACGATCGTTCAAGAGCAATCGCAACGATTCCAGGTTTCGGAAGTAAAATTATTCAACAGCGTTTGCACGAAAGATACTTACGATTTATCAAATACGCTCTTCGAGAGTCGTTCGATCGCGAACGATAAGCAGATTTTCACTTGAAAAATTAAGAAGCTATCTCGAAGCTACATATCTCGGGCGTTCGCTGATCGACACGGAGCACAAACGTGGATATCAATTTTATCGTATGGTAGATGTTATGTCTAACTCTTTCACCGGCGTATTTCGTTCGCTTACCGATCGGAATAATACTTACCGATTCTATCATAATTTATATTAAAATTCCAGACGCGCACGTGCAGTGCAAGCAAGCAAGATAGCAGCCTAACGTCGAAGTCTCAAACGAGTGTCTCGATAACAAGAAACTTTCCCCGGTTGCACACACGGCGACGGTTCGCATCGTAATGCGAGTTAACGAGAAACAAGGTAATCGTGATCGATCGTGTCGATCAGAAATAACGACAGGGCGTCTGTGATAAGCTCGTGACACGCGTATGACAGCCGGTAAGTGCGAATGAACGTAACAATGAACAACACGATTTTATCGTGGCGTATCCGCCATCTTATATACACCTGTGCCAAACGCTCACGAATTTCATGAATATTCATTCTGTGCGATGTGCACCCTCCACGAAGTAACGAAAAAGGAAATGTTCATTATGAAAAATTGATGCCCACCTTCAAAATTTGATCCATCGATCAACGACGCCGTTAATAAACGAGCTAATGTTCGGATCAAACCGTAGGCACTTTTCCGTAGACGTCTGACAGTTACTAATGTTCCCTGTTACTACTGCTTGTCCGCCTTATCGGTGACAATTACCACTACATTTTGCGCAGAAATGAACGGATGATCGCACGGCTTTAATGGACACGTTCCCGTTTCTTTTTAGCTAGCTGCCTGGACGAACGAACGAGCGAACATATCTGGTTGTATGTACCCAAGGGGAACGGAGAGAAGCCGCTTCGATAGTTACGAGTAAATGGTATTAATGTACGAATTAATCCGAACGCATCTTCGACGCTCTCACAGAATAAGCAAATATTAGTACGCTCCTCGACGTTGTAATTGACAGATTCAGTGAACACGAGACAATATGTATAAGGGCATGTACCTACATAGTGTGTGTTAATGGAAAATATGTTATCTCGTTAATCATTTTTCCGATGTTATTCAATAATACTGTGAGTATTACGATAGTGATATTGAAGCGTAACGTATTTTACGATTTAATAATTTTTTAAAAATATTTTCGTGATAAAGTACACATTAATTTCTATAGGACAACGTGTACAACTATGCACACAATATACTATCCATGTACTCTTCATCATCTTATGGCAGCGGACAATAGCTCGTCGTTCCACGATGAAATGAAACATCGACGGTGTCGTAGATCACCTTGGAAATTAATCTTGCACTTATTACGACAGCAAACACGATATAGCGCGTCTAACGTGAATGTCCGCACGACGAGTGATTGCACGAAGGATCCTTCTATTCTTCGTGTAACCAGCGGAAATTATATAAAATTGGAGGGATAACTTTAAGAGAGAGAGAGAGAGAGAGAGAGAGAGAGAGAGTCATTAAAGGAATGTAAATTCGCGCGAGAGGTATTTTAATGAGCGTCAAATGTTCTTCGTAGAGACGATGAGCTTAGACAATGAGCTCTTCACTCGTCCCTCCGAGAAAATTTATTACAACGATTTCCTGACGACTCTCCGTGTCTTTACAATTCAAAAGTTTCGTCCACGAGAAGCTTTTAGCCTCCGAATCGTTCGAACGCAAGAATTCAATGGAGTATTCGATTCGATCCACGAGACTTTCAAGAAATCGACGTTCTCTTAGTCGCATGCACACGCCAAAAGCTTTTAAAGAGAGAACTCCCACTGGATTTATCAATGCGTGGATATAAAATTGCGAATAAGAATTGTGCGGTGGCGGGTCGACTCGAATCTTTTAATGTCTTTAACGGTTTCTCGGGTAAAAAGAGAAAGAAAGAAAGAAAGAGTTCCACTTGTCCAAACTATAATTCAATTCCAGGATTGATATTTGAGCTTCTGCACTTGGATATAATTGACCCCCAGCGATGAAAAGGTGTCGGTGAAAATTGTTCTATTACCTTCTTTTCCTTCCCTCTTGTTCTTCGTATTTATATCTCGTTTCCATCTCTTTCGCTCGCGCACGGAGATGAAACTTATACTCGAAATTGTCTATAGGGAACGAATGACGTCGGGGAGGGCAACGAACTCATAAATTGTCAACCCCTCATCCCATTTTAGAACGATCTCTCATCCCTTTCTGCCACATCTATTATGAAATCTTGGGAATGATCGTCGTCGAACGTAAGAATAAGTAATCGCGCGACAAGAAAATCATCGAAAGGGAAGCTCGTTAAGCGACATCTTTATTGAAATCTTATCGTTAACGATGGTGATACGTGCGAAATATTGTTTTATCCACTTTGAAGGTAACGGAAGAAAAATTATTGGTAGACATCCGTCGAAGAAAAAAAAAAGATAGAAGATCGGGTATCTTGCGCGATGAGTGAACAAAGCGTCTATCAACGTAAACATGCATAAAATTGTAATGTTGCGAATAAGAAGGAGAGAAAGGAGAAAATGTAGGGGAATGGGTTTGATATGCGGCGTCAAACTTTCGAAAAAGGGAACCGACGCAACGCGTGTTCCCTCGTCTAGTTCGCGAATAGTTTGAGGATGAAAGTGTGGGAGAAGGGGGGGGGGATAGAGAGTAGTACCTACGTGCTATAGTTTCCTCGGACTTGGAAGAGATACATATACCTACCTAGGCTATCACCATAGAATGCCAGGCAGTTTCTACTCGGCAGGTAGTTTGACTTTATGCTAATATTTAAAGTTCTGATAGTAACGTTCGCTATCGGTGCTGCTACCCGCGGTGACTCCGAGATTTCATGGAAAAAATTGAGAAAATTAAGTCGAAAATTTTGAAAGAATTTCATCGTAGATAAATTTAATTCTCTTCGTTATCCTCCGTGGGCGACAACGTTGTATTAGCGGGCGTAGGTATTCAAAGGCAGGAAATTAAAGGAGGTAGGGAAAACGTGTAAGAAGAGTTCGGAGATTTGTCGTCAACCGAGTAAAGAGAGAAAAAGGCGGAAGAGGGGAGAGGAGGAGAGAGAGGGAGAGAGGGAGAGGGAGAGAGAGAGAGAGAGAGAGAGAGAGAGCCACGAAGCAGGCGTAAAGCGGTAAAAGGATTTACGGGAAGTGTGTTTGTACCGGTCAAAGGGACATTAAAGGGCGGGGGCTAAAAGCTCTCGGCGTAGCCGTTGGCGAGCCTTCCTCTTCCTCTTGGTGACAGGATGGAAATTCGAGAGAAACGCAGTAATGAAACTAATAGAGCGAGCGCACGAGCGTACTCCTACTCCGAGGCAGGAGAATGAAACGTGGCGTAAAGTCGGTCAGGATCGCGCTTCAAAGTGCCAACGCGGCCGGCTTTATTAACCGGTAGTTAATTCGACCTACGACTTCGACCTTCTCTCTATAGGTATGCGTCTGTGTGCTTCGATCGGACCACGCCCAGAAACGGACAAAAAGCTAGACTTGGAAACGTTGGCGTGAACTTGGACATGCTTTCCCATGTTCTCATTGATGGACGATTTCGGTCGTTCCGTCTAAAGCAACAGCTTTCCCTTCTAACGTTATGTTCGAATCGTCGCAACACAAAGTTTTACTAACGCACACACACGCATCTCTCTTGCAACAAAATATTTTACTATTTCCACCATTCTCAAAAGTTGCTACACCTTGGCTGCCGGTCGACGGAATCGTTACGCGATATACCCATATATGTACATATTTCATAATCCGAAAGTAATAATCGGATCAGCAAATAAATCGAATATGTATCGAGCGCGGCGTCGTTTGTTTCATATTTCTCGCATTGGTAGAAAATTCTCATTTCAGAGAAAACTCCAATTCATTATTCCAGCCGATCGGTAATTCGTAAATTGACCGCGGCGGAAATTTTGGCGGTAGGTCGGCGAGCCGGCGACGATTCGACGATTAATTAGTATCGTGCTTTGAGCCGCAAATTCAATTGCATTAGTAAATGAAAGTTGCCATCGCGCTATGCTGTCTTTCCATCAACATTTTCGTCGGCTTTCAAAACGATCGACTCGAATCCTTTGAGAACATTTTTTTACATCTTTTTCGTATTGCTCTCTCTCTCTCTCTCTCCTCCTCCTCCTCCTCTCTCTTCTCTTTCGAATTCAATGAAATAATTAAATATTCTGTTTACGACGAAGAACACGAGATGCGATGTTAGTCATCGTCCATGAATTTATAATGACTTGACGGCTTTCAGCAAAAGGTGGCTTCATTTTCTCGTGCGTATCCTACGCGACTTGATCCGTGTTTGCATAATTCTGACCAATTACGGTGGACGTCAAAATCCTGAAACTACTTTAAATTAATGTACGCTCGGTCGAAGAGTGAAGGAGAAAGAGAGCGACAGACATCGTGGTTGCCAAACCGCTTTCGTAATTACGTGGCTCACGATACCAGACCTCTCCTCTAAGCGCGCATCTCAGCGGATCGATCGGGTAATATAAACGTGTGTACACATATACATATAGCTGTATACGCGTATACACAGATGTTAAAGTTTGTTTCTCGATAATCACTTGCGAAGTCAGTTTTCCCAGAAAATGATCATCCTCCATAAGAAATTTCATCGAATGATCCTCACCGAGGATCCACGCTCACCCCATCAGCATTTTACCACGCTTCGACGAATTTTATCGAACCATTTACGAATGATCCGTAAGCTCACCGATCTACACGCCTCTTGGATGATCGTAACGACGAGTCCTTGATTGGCTCGTAAACGCCGGACGAATTAATCCATTCGTTCGACATACCCGCGACTGCCGAAGATGGTACCATTGAATATCACTTGTACACACGCCCACGCGATTACGAACGGTGAAAATAAAGCTACGAGCAGTCTGAATTACGCATACTATCTAATTCCACGTAGCTCTGCGAATTATCGCTACATCGAAGATCAGAGAAACGTAATGCTCAAGGCAAAGCGGCCACATTAGACGGAGAATAAACGAGGAAAACGAGATTCGTAACGATATACGCGTATTATGCCTCTCTTTCTCGTTCTATCTTTCATACACGTATGTATCTACGTGTGCGAGACTGACTATCGTCCCATCTCTCTCAATCCCACCCTTTCCTATATACACGTACGTGTATGTACCTATATAAATAGCCAAGGGGGTTTTGCGAGCACCGTTGGCGTCGACGACGACAACGACGACGAGACCAACCCACAAATTCTGACCACGCGATTAGAAGGGTGTCGCTCATCTATTCTTCCCTCGACAGTGCCTAAGTTCGCCTCGCGCTAGAGGGAAAGATACAAATTGTATTACGATGGCTATTTTCGGTTCGCGACGAGTACCGACCGTAGCTCGAATTTCCCGCGCTCTTTTCGAATTTCAGGAATAACAATCAGCCGAGTGAAGTCTCTCGTTCGAGTATGGGCAGGTATATCGCGAGAATCCGAATATATGTACGGATTCTGTGGCAACCAACGTTCAATTGAGTGCGGTTCACTGTGGATATTATTATTTAAATGTCAATTCGTATTGCACTCGATTTTATGCAAGGCCAATGACGTAACTGTATATCGATCGCGGTTGCGTTATTAATCTTTCTGATTATATCATATCGAACTAGGTTACTTTGTCTTGCACTGTAAAGAGATATGCACGTTAAAACAACTTTGTTTTTTCGAGATTAACATAATACCTTTGTTCCTTCGATTTTCCACGATCTATAATAATTCGAGGATTGATAGACACTCCCTAGCAGCACCATCTATGCTAAGTTTAGTATGCCATCGTTAAGAATGCCTTATCTTAAAATGCTCCCACAGCCCAAGGAAAAGATAAAAGTTCTGCAAGCGTTGCGAGTTTCCGGGTTACGATTTAATGGCTGGACTCGCTCGAAGGGCGAGAGTGAACGGGTTAAAGGATAAAGTCCATGAATAATCAAAGATGACACGGGAGAGACAGATAGTACAATACAAGCGATGATTCTTTTTCTCTTTGCGCGAAGTGGCCCCGAAAGAAGAGAACGAAGTTTATAGGAGTAGAAGGAACGATCGAATAAGTCATTCGACATGGAAAACCACTTGGATCGCGAGAGTTACGTAGATTATAGAAAGAAGATGGTATCACGTGAGAACTAAGAAAAATAGAGAGAAAGACAAATTTCACAACGAGAGTGATGATATCGTTAATTTGTATATTAATAATTTATCGCGTGGTGCTTCAACGGATCGACATGAAACAATAACGTCCTCGATCATAAAAATAGGGGAAAGAAAGAAGTGTGACGTGTGAGTCGCCTTCAACATAGAACACCGTTCAAATTTTCACAATAAAGGACAAGAAGTGAGAGAACAGTGAACACGACACTGCTGAAGGCATTCCAGAGAAGTATCATTGATCACGCATGAACTATAGAGACAATGGAACGACGAGGTCCGTGTGGAAACATCTCGAGCTTTTTTCCGATCCTTCGCATTTTTTTCATCTCGTCCTCGGTTTATTTCCTCCACCCTTCTCAATCGCAGAAACCTGACAGAACTATAACAGAGGAAGTCACTTCTGAAACAATATCGTCAATGTCCTATGGACTTCGACCCTTTCGATAAATTTCGTTTGCCAAGTCATTTTTACAGAAATTAGGAAATTTTTTTAAAAAATTAGTAAATTATTAATGGACATAATGTCAAATAAAAGCTTCGAGTTATTTGATTTTATTCTCTTTCTAAATGATTTCACGACGAAGGATCACCCTCCGATATCCCTTCTTGTCACGTAAGTAATTTGGCAGCTCGTAAAAAAGCCCACGAAGAAAAGCCGATGACAACGGAATGCGAAGGAGTGAGAGAGCTTCGGAAAAGAAGGGTGTGGAAATTAAGAGAACGCAGGGTTTAATCTTCGAAGAAAGAAGATTTACGAGGTCTCCTTACGATTATTATTGTTACAATCGGACCTTCGTTATAACGTGCTCCTCTAGCCCCGAATGACGACGAATTCGATTACGGCAAAGGTACTTAACAACGTCGTTCCACTGTCGCGCTACTTGTTGCTCTCGACGCTCGAGCAACGATCGAATCACGCGTATTTGGAGGAACTTTTCGAAATAGCGAAACACGCAGTAAGTTATGGTATACTATTAGTAAGGTATATACTATTTAAAACTTTACTTCTATTTCATATTCGTGACGACGTTAGTTCGATTTTTTTATAATATCGATGATCGATCGGCCTATTTCCATATTCAAAAATAAAAAAAAATAAAATAAAAAGAGAAAAATGCTCTTTGTTTGTCGTTAATTAATACGATAGTAGAAGAGTCGCGGGCAGCTTTTGTACGTCCAACGATTTCTCGCATTAGTTACGGTCCATACTCCGCGTAATTGTAAAAGCCTTGACGTCCCATTCGACGCAATTGCCTTCGTCGATTTTTCTTCAAACATACGAGCTTGCTTTCGCTGTTCGTTTGCCTTTCGTTCGAATAAAATGGCCGGTGACATATTTTCAAACGCGTATGTATCACAGATATGCAACAAATGTTCTAGTTATTTGAAACTTTTTCGAGATTCGTTTTCCATAATTTTTCCCGTTGCTTCCCATGAATATAATCCTCTTGAAGTTAAAATTGAATGCAATAACGAAATGCTTTGTTAAAAAAGGGAAATAGTGAAATGAGAAACCATGAACGAACCATGAAAAATCGCTTCTGTTTGGAAATATACAATTTCATCGTGTTACATACCCACACGCACACGCACACGTATATAAAGAAGCCGAAAGCTTATCGAAGTGAGTGTGCCGTGTCGGATAACCTCGCTCTCATTTTATAGTTTTTATTTTACATTTGGGAAAAGCGATAAGGTAAAAGGGACTTTTGTTTCTCTCCGTCTCTCTCCTCTTTTTTT
>JAIFRP010004402.1:359075-377451 GCA_032403825.1 Odynerus spinipes
CTTAATGTTTATGCGCTTAGAGTTTTTAAATACATGTAACATTTAGCAAGTTACACAATTACCTACATAAAATGTGCTATATTCGTAAGGACATACTTCGGTGTAAGAACAGATGCACTAAAGGTGCAACTGATACAATTTAGAGAACAATAAAACAGTAACGGCATCTAATCTCTACTATATTGTATAAATTTTGTGCACACTATGTGTATGTTTAATCAATTGCACACATTGTTTAATTTTTTAATTTTTCTTGGGCTATCATCCAGCGATTTTAACTGCTACTTCTTTTTTCTTATATTATCATCTGGAGATTTCTTACTGCTGTTTGGTACTTCCATGGATGTACCTGTAAAATATATCAAAACTGGATATATAATCATATTACTATAAATTGACTAACAGGAAACAGTAAAATAATATTCAATGAAAATGTAGAAACGAGGGTAAATCTAATGTATGTAATTAAATTGCATACTTTTATAATAGTAAAAATATTTCATAAGAACATTCTTGTTACGTAAGAAGCAGAGAATATACAAAAATCTATATATTTTTCACTATAATTTAATAAATAAAAACTTTTGGTTTAGCTACCTGTACGTCATCGACATCAGTTGATAGTAACAGTTTTGAAGCCTATCCATAGCTGAAAATATCAGAAAAGATTATTAGCTATTATTCTTACGAGAAATAAAAAAGTTTCCTATTAATATAAATTACCTATTCTCTTTTTGCAATTGTGTTGTTACATCTGTACGCTTATTCCTGCAACCAAGGATGTATTCATAATGTTATAACATATCTCTGTTATAAAATTTAGGAAATATCATCAATATGTAGCATACTCATTTGTTTTCTTTTCGGCCTCATTTTCTTGTTCATTTCCAACTGTTGCACGATCTCTGAACATTTCTTTTTTTATTAGTTTTGATTTATAGAAGTTTATATTGAAATAAAGATTATCATTAGTAACTTACTGTTGTTCAATACGTGGTCATTCATCATTAGTAGTAACAGTTTTGAAGTTTCTCTATAGCTGAAAATATCATAAAAGATTATTAGCTATTATTCTTATGAAAGATCTAAGACTATCAAATCATAAATATTAATCTTTATTATTTCGGTTTTCAAACGAGTGATTATTTTAATATACTGCGATAAATATTTTTAAAGTAAGGACGAGTTATTTAAAAAATAAGCTATATACTCACCACCTTCATCCTCGTTGTCGGTCATGAACGTTTCTTGCATAGATTCAGTCGTTTATATTCTGATTTCTCTTCGATAGTGATCGTATATGGCGTGGTAATGATAGGCTCTGTTAGAACCTTTAAGGTTTCGATGACGCTTTATCGCAAGAAGCTTTATCGCATCTTACATTTGATCCACTGCCTCATAATTTATATTCTAAATCTGATTGTAAAAGAATAGATCAAAAAGTTGCCACAATTATGTACACCCATGTAAAATAACAATTTTTTGTCATTTCTATCGATGTCTAATAAAAATCTTTGTAATTTAACAAAAGTCATAATTTCCTTTCTTTAACGTAGAGATACATATCGTTGTCTAACATCACTGACCACATATATCAATCACCTACAGTATTATACTGTACGTATGTTTATAAAAGTTTCAAATTTGAAGAAATTCATCCATCTATTACTTGCGATGGTAAAGTTGCGGGAGAAATAATTTGCAGCGCCATCTGAAGAATGTTCCTACAAACTACTCGAAGATTTCCAAACTGACGATAAAAAATGTACTGTAATATCGATACCACAGGGAAACTCTCGAGTAGTTTCTAGGAACATTCTTCAGATGGCGTTGCAAATTATTTCTCCCGCAACTTTACCATCGCAAGTAATAGACGAATGAATTTCTTGAAATTTGAAACTTTTATACTCATCAGGAAATTAATAAATATCAGTGTATTAAATTTTCCGGATTCATTTATTATAAATAATTTTTTGTTGACAGATTTGTACGTTTGAATAAAGTAATCGTATGCTTTTATAAATACACTAAATGCGAAATGAAATACATGTTATAAAGTCATACAAAATTATTTTTATTAGGATTAGTTAAATATAATTATTTACTTTAAAGTTTACAATACTGTCAACTGAGAGAGTCGAGTAGTGGCTCCACGTATCGGATACGCGTTATACATTCTATATAACTTCAGAGTATCGTAGATTTGAAAGAATTTGTAAAGAATTAATTCCAAATTTATAATGAAAATAAATATTACCACGTTTTTAATTAATTATATATAGTACGATAAAACAATGATTGCTTTTTAGAAGAAATGACAAAAACATAATAAGACGAAAGACACAACGAACGAGATCGCACTCTTTTAGAAAAGAGCTCCGATTAGCTCGATATACCCGCTTAAGTACAAACGACCATAATAATAGATAGAAACAAGCGCGCAAACGAGCGTTTGAGCGGTATAGAATAGTCAGAATTGTCATTAAGCCCCGCGGATGTTTCCCCGTTGGGACCCGTGGGATCACTCGGCTGCGTAACGTACTCTCTTGCACGCTTACGCACACTGGCGGACCGATAGAAACAGAGAGCCATAGAGGTTTACGCGTATATATATGTATGTAACCTCGGGATTCACCGATTTTCCTCCCTTCCGATTCTTACTTCGACCTCGACAGATCCGATATCATCCGGCGTCATCCCAAGGGCTCTCACTCATCTGCCGACAAAAGAGCATCTGTGCGATCCGCTCCGTAATGCTCGGTGCAACCTGTTCACAAATAAGTTACCCAGCGGCAGCGAGAGCACCATGAATTCATTATCAGTCTAGTATAAACATATTGCTACTAGGCTGTCAGTCAAGGTAGAAGATGCTTTTTGGATACGAGTCATGTTCATCCCTATTATCGCTATCCTATTCACCAGTTCGGACCCTATCGATGTCCCTTCGTCGGTGTTGGACCGAGTCAGGATGTTTCTCGATAAGATCGATTCGTCGATAGGCGCGAACGAGTGATCGAACTCTGATTTTCTTCGACTCGATTGGGACAGTCAAATTAATCTTTTATTTTCGCAAGAACGAGTCTTCTCCGGATCAGCTTTTGTTAGAAAAGAATTCTAAGAAATACCTGAGATTTTATAGATTTTGCAGGTTTCTCTCGTAGGAACGGGTCGCGAATAGGACGATATCGTTGTCCCCAGTGGTCATCGATAATGAATGTTCCCTTCGAGTATTGGCTTAAGGAATGTTTCATCGACGAACTATAAATGGAAGGGCGGAAAGCCGCGGCAACTCTACACACACACACACACACACACACACACACACAGAGAGAGAGAGAGAGAGAGAGAGAGAGAGAGAAAGAGAGAGACACACAAACGTAGTCATACTTTCTCTATCTCTCGTCGTGATTCTTTTTAACATAGGCTTAGACGTTATCAGGCTGGTGTCGGAGAGACACAGAGAAACGGAGACGACACACACGTATAGGACACATATGCGGTCAATGCTAGCGCAGCGGCTGTGCTATGCAGGACTGCGGTGGCAGGTGACGGCGTGTTGTGAGCTGCATAATGAATAATGCCAAAGCCGAACCACAAGCCGTTCCTGTCCTTCCACTTGGCTGACTGAATGACAGGCAGTCTAGGAAAAACCGCTGATTGGCCGTACATACTCCTGGCTCTCGTGCCTGTCACATCCTCCGTGTCTACCTTTCCCTGTGCCTCGATCGAAATCAGCTTTCTATAACGGCCGGAACCGATTTTCATGTTTTTCCCCTATTATTATAATAATGTTTCCATGGAGAGATAAAGAAGATGATAAATTTCTTCACTATCTTCGAAGAATTCTTCCTTTTTCTTTCTTCTCTTCTTGTCTTATTCTTTTCTTAATCTATCGAGGATCATTTTCAAAAGACATTCAACGTTTGGATACCACTTGCCATCTTCTCTGATGCTGCTGGCACGGTCGATGTGATGTTGTTACTGCCACGATATAAATTATAATTAGCGAAGCTCGTAATACCCTTTGAATAAATAATCAACGAGCACTGGCAACTACCCGTACGCTCGCCTCCATTTAAGTCAAGGTCTCGCTACTCATTTCTTGTCACACCTTTATGCCCCCGTTAAGCATGAATTTATACGACACTCTCTCCATCTCCCTCTCTCTCTCTCCCTCTCTCTCTCTCTCTCTCGCGCGCGCGCGCGCTCTTTCTTTCTTTCTTTCTTTCTTTCTTTCTTTCTTTCTTTCTTTCTTTCTTTTTTTCTCCTCCTTACTCTTTTCTTCCGCGAGAGGAGCAATTCTCGTCCGAACGATGAAAGAGTCACGCTATCGAAACGTTCAATTAAATTTTCTTTGTCATCTGTCATCTTTTTTCAATGATTGACACGTTGACACATAGTACTAAATACATATCGCACTTCGAACTCGAGGACTCGAAACTCGAAAAGATTTTCAAACGTTGTGTTTGATTCCCCTTCGATAAGCCTGCCGCTACTCGGGGAATCGAAAACTACTTTAAAGTAATTAGAGGATTGTCAACCCATCCCGAGCCAGTGCCTGTTCCCATTAGGGATGTCCTTCGAGTGGCGCGGTTCGAGTGGGATGAGATCCTTGAAATCTGGCTACGGAACCCTTCTCGCATCAGAAATCGGTTTTAAATTACGATCTTTCGATACAATAAAAATTATTTGCGAACGAGTCATTTCAAGAAAATTACTGACAGACACGAGTAAATATTTTCTTTGATTCGTTAATAAGAAATGTTTTAAAAAGAGATATTCTATAAAAATTAAGAAGCAAATATTTGTTGATATTTATCAATGATTTTTGACGAGGCAGCGGCAGATATTTTTTAAACTTTCCCATTCGGAAATTGACGTGGCAGCTCCGATTCACTTTCCTAGAACGCTCCTTCCACGCAAATTGGGTTCAGCGTGAATACTTAATGCGAAACTGTGGTCGAGCAAGAGTCAAGGTGCAGCGATGGGAGACAGAGAGGAAAAGGTCGTTTGCCGTCCGTCCAAGGTGTCAACTAAGTTAGGGCCATCTAACCGAGCGACTTCGCACGCTATATCGCCTCGAGAGCAAAACGTTTTCCCTTCGAACACTAAAATTCGTTTACATACTTAATTTTCCGAAATGTCGGAAACCTTTTCCGACTTTCTTTCCCATCCTGATGAAACTTTCGATGAGACGTTCTCGATGGAGTTGCGTGGTTGAACATTTTTTGAGAAAATTAAGAATTCCCAAATTATTAAACCTTCGAAAATAATTGAAAAGAAAAGATCTTTGCGGCTTCTTCGATATCACGATTTTGGAAACCGGTCCTCTGAACGTATCGTGGTCACTGCAGTCGCATTAGTTAGGACTAACAACGCTGGCGGACAATCAAAAGCTGATGGGCCATGATTCGCTATGATAATGAACCATGAATATGGCATGAGGCGAGCGAGCTGGGGACGGCGAGTCCTCGCTTCGCTCGCTATCTTCCATGCCGTACCTACCATGGTGGTAGCGTGCGCTCTGCTACTACTCGAAGGGATGGGTTAAAGGGAGCCTCGAAAGGGCGGGAAGGGAGACATCCAGAGTGAGAGAGAGAGAGAGAGAGAGACGAGACTACCGATGCGAGGTAATGCCTCTGTTGACGCACGGATTAAAGTCCTTTCCAGTGTGACGTAACGGATTTACTGGAGATTGAGCGTCTCCTCTTGAGAGTGTCTATGAAAGAGAGAGAGAGAGAGAGAGAGAGGGGGGGGAGAGAGAGGCAGTCATAGAAAGATGACGTTCTCGCGACCTTCGCCAAATCCACAAAAATTCGCTTACCCACATAATCAGTGCCTGTGTAGGTATCTGCTGAAAACATTCTTCAAGAGTTACGATCTGCAGATACGATTAATTTGAGATACCGTATACGATTAGCCGATTCCGGCTGATTATTTAAGAAGAATTCGTTACTTATCGCTTCAGAGAAGGTGAAGGAAGATAGAAGAGAAGAGAGAGGGAGAAAATATGCAAGAACGTAGAAAGCGAGGCGGTTAATCCTGCTGGGAGAGGAGAAAAGACGAGCAACGAACTGATGTAGGTAGGAAAAGGTAGAAAAGGAAAGGGTAACAGCGAGAAGGGCGCGTGCGTGAGGGAGGAGAACGTCGGAGAGTCCGCCGTGTGTTATACCTGTATATGTATAGTAGTAGCGAGTGCGAGAGAGACGCATAGATAGGGAACTGTAGTAGCGTGAGAAGGACGGAGAAAGGGTAAGATCGCCGGGGAAGGGACTACAAGGGCTCGAAAGGGTGGGAGCCGAACATCGGCTGGAAGGGAGACGAAGGGTGGTGGAAAAGCAAAGAATATATACATGGGTGCGTGCGTGGATGCGTACGTAGGCGCAGAGAGTAGGCGCGGAGGCTCGCCGTTGAGCGTTTCAGAGCCGAGCGGAGCCGAATGACTGAACGAGGGTGCGGGCCCGCGTGGCCCGCATTGGCTGCTGAATTATAAATGAATGGAGCGTAAGGGCTGTTGCCTAGCAACCGCATGCACCGCGTTAAGACAAAATGGAGAAGCGCGCTGGCAGCATCCGCGCGCGGCCTTCCCCGAACTTCCTTCCTTCTTCTTCCTTCCGTTTTTTGAACGAGCAAAGTCTTCTTCTTCTTCTTCTTCTTCTTCTTCTTCTTCTTCTTCTTCTACAAGAATCTCGGTTTCTCCCTCTGTTTCTTTCTTTTTCGAACCTTTTGCGTTTTGATCATCTTCCCCGACACTCCTCACAGCGTGTCTCCGCCATCGATCGCGTTTTTACGGTTCAACCTGTTTCTGTCGTTTTCTCTGGGTCATCAATCGTACTTCGTGGAGTTAAAATCTTCTTGCTTACAAACATATAGAATCTCGAATGTAGTATCGAAAGTTTTAGGTACATCAACGATAGCGACGTTTTTTAAGTGTTAATGTGCGCGCATTAATTTCTTTAAAGTTGCAAGAATAAAAAGGCACTTTAATAGACTTTTAGCATCTCGAAGAACTATCGACTCGATTTTGGTTTTTTCACTATTCTATTTTTTCTCAACGCTTCGCCACCCTTCTTTTTTTGCTATTTTGTTCTCTCTCTCTCTCTCTCTCTCATTTTTCATTCGTGGTTATTAAGCTGATAAGTAGACGTATCTTTGACGTGAAATGGACGTCCATTAGCAAGCTCTGCGTTGATCTGTGCAACTCTCATCCCTCTCTCCACTTCTCTACCACTCTGTGCCCTCCCCCTCGCCTCTCCAACCATCGGCGAACATTATGTCCCCGGCTCCCTACATCGTGGTGAGCCGCGTACTGTTCTTCTTCTTCTTCCCCAGAGCTCCATTCCTCGTTCCCCTTTCTTCCAAATATACTTGAATTGCTTCTTAGGTTGGCCCGTTTTATGTACACGATCGCGTCGCAGATCACTCCAACCTCCATTCTATCTTTTTTTCTTTCTAACATACACCCACGCACACACAGGTTTCCTTTCCTTTTCTTTTCTCTTCACTCGTACTTTATCTAACCTGATGTAATACGCGCGATCCTAGTGGAAACAAAAATCTTCGCATCCTCTTGAATAATTCGCGACGATACCATTGGCTGTTTTCGTCGTAGTACGTAGATCTCGAAACACTGGAAACATATTTTTTCAAATCAATTGTTTAAGCTTTCTAGATTGTCTGTTTATTTGAAGTCGTGTACGTAAATAACATAATATATGGGTTTACCTAGATAGGTATTTACGAATTTTTGTTCCCAAGTAATTTTTTAAATTACGGAATTTTGTAAATTTTTATATTACGTTGCGATCAAATAGAAATCCATTAATAGATTTCGCGTAGGATTAGATAATCCCATACGGTTATATTTTACGTTTGTACATCAGCACCGGCACGTATTTTTCTTTCTCCCAAAGGGAATCGCCCTTTTTCCTTCACCTTCGGAACTCACTTTAAGTCGTACCCTTTTTTCATTCGCGCGAGACTACTCCAGTGATCATTGAGTATCCGTTATTTCAGAATTTTCGAACGCCAAACCCAAACCAGTGCACATTCGTTAAACAGAAATATCCCATGTATTAAAATTTGCATGTATTATATTTTGACTCACAATTTTTGAAAACGTTTGTAGCAGTCGTTGGTCGATATATAATAAAATATTGAGTTCCTTTAAGTTACTTTATTTTTACTTTAAAGTCTTAGCTCCTGTCCGCTTTCGAGACTCGACTCGACCAAAGTAGATATTCTTCTTTCTCCCTGGAGCATCGTCCCTTCGTTCGTTTTCCTTCAGAATCTACTTGAACTGGCCCTCCTTTCTTTTTTTCATCCACTGAAATACCTCGCAGGTCTCCGTTCTTTCTGGCGACATGTGTGTGTGCGCGCGCGTGTGTGAGAGAGAGAGAGAGAGAAACCATAGTGTCCCCGGTACGTTTCGAACCAAGCCGATCATCTCAAATTACAAAGGGTATCGGAAACGGATTTATTTCGACACCATCTTCCACCCCATTATACGTTTAATGGTGTATATAAGATGGAAGGAGATCTTCTTGACGTATCTTTTGCGTTTTATTTGGTCAGCCTCTAAATAAAAGCTGTAGATGGATGTTTATTGTACTTGTAATTATATATTCGTGGACATCATACGTGGACGAAATAATGTAAAGTAAAATAAAGTGAAAAACAGAAACTTTCTTATTTTGTTGTATATATGTTCTCTCACTCTCTCTTTCTCTCTCGCTCTATCTATATCTCTATTCTTCTGTGTTTCTCTCTCTCCCTTTCTAGTTCCTTTAAAGTTTCGCGAGGAAACTTGCTATGACTTCCAGGATGAGAAATCAGAATCGGACGTCTCTTGAATGTAGAAACCCTCTTATCCTTCGATCGTTCGAGATAATTAAAAAGTAAAATCGCTGATCGGACGTTGTCCGTATCGCTGAGAAACTCTGTTAACGCATCTACAAACTCTGCACGTGCTTCTTTCTCTTTTCTCTTATACTTTCCTTCTTTTTCTGTGATAAATGATAAAAAAAAAGGAAAAAGAAGTGGCAAGACTCGAACAAAATGTATCCTGACCTCTTTTTCACCGGTTACAAAAGGTCCTATGTAATTCCGGTGAACGATTTTCATTTCGGAAAATGTCCGACCTGGTAGTCAGATTAAAAGGGTAATAATCAAATATGGTACGCTTAATTCCCTTGTATCTCCCCATAATTTCATGGAAAATATATTCCGACCCCCGATCTAAAGACCCCACCCAGCTTGTTAAATATAATCTGGTACCGCGTTTGTTACTTCTTACTCTCTTCCATCTCTTCCTCCTCCTCCTTCCTCCTCCACCTCCATCTCGCAGTATTCAACTTCCCAGTTTCCTGGTGTAGGCTTTTGTAGGCGCGGAACAAGGGGTTAACCTCCTATATTATTCACGCGTTCATTATATATGAATAAATTTTCGAGTAATGCCGAGATAAAGCTGCCAAGTTTTAGGTGCCCGCTTCGCTTGAATATTTAGGAGACACTGTCACGCAGTACCGTTATGCCCCTCCCTTCGTCTTCTCCTTAACTTTCCGAGATTCGTATATAGCTGCTCATCTTCGTCGATATGCATTATGATACTACGTCTTATAGGATTTAAAAACGTTCGCGGATATTAGCTAGACCTGTGACTATACTTTCTTAAATTTGATTTAGAAATAGAACCCTTCGATTTATTCGGACTCGTGCAAAAGTAAAGGATCGACTTTAAACTTGTATAATCGACTTATTTTCAGAAAAAGAAAAAGAAAGAGAGAGAAAGAGAGAGAGAGAGAGAGAGAGAGAGGCCTTTTAAGATAAAAAAAACTTCAATGGAAAAGAAATTATTCGACGTTAATAAAATTTCTAATTTCCGTTTAGTTTTACGTTCGTAAAATCGACATGACCGAGTTATCGATGCAACCGAATTAAGATATCTCTATCGATTCGTCGAAGCTGGAACGCGCGTATCTACATCGAATCCCGGTCGTCGATGTTCGAGAATTCGCGGGTGTCTAGCCCCTCGGCCCCTCTATCGCGCGAATATCGTCTCGAAGAAAAGGAAACGTTCTGAACGGCGAGAATGCATAGGGCAAAGCAAGTCGTGGGAAATATTTATCGCATAGCAAATAAACACACATACCTAGCTACCTACCTCCTCTATCGTATAGACCGGAGCGCGAGTCGATACTCGTTACTCTCGACTAATTTAACGTGATAACGGGACGGCAGACGGGTCAATAGGAATTTACAGTGTTTGCCGACGGAAATCAAAGCGGGGCACTTAACTGTGTAGACAGACGACAGGCCAAGATGGAGCGGGGCGAAAGAGAGACGAGAAAGGGTGGAAGAAAGATAAAAGATGGGGCAAGAGAGAGAAAGAAAGAGAAAGGGAGAGAGAAGCTGAAAGGCGTCCGTCGAAGAGGGACGAGAGAGAGAGAGAGAGAGAGAGAGAGAGAGAGAGAGAGAGGATAGTAGAGGGAGATGGCATAGGTATCTTTCTCGAAAGGTAAGAAAAGCGGAAAAAGAGTCACGACTTGGAGCCATCGAAGCTATCTAGTCATCTAAAAGTATAGCGAACGATCGAGCGGCCAACCACAAGATCACAAAGTATCCTACGATGGCCTGCCATAGCCACGCGAAGCGACCAAGCGAACGAGCGAGACACCGATAGACCAAAGGAGACTAGGATACCAACCGGCGACTTTACTCTCTTCTTGTATCGTGTTGCGCTCGCGCGCGTTCGCGAGCGAGCTCGACTTCGGCCCGAGTCAACGTAGTTCCTTCTTTCTAATGTCACGTCACTACCTAGAAAAGAAACGAGTTAATCTTTTAAGAGTATTCGCCTGGCAGGCCCGCCCGGCAATTCCCTGGGTGAACCGCGGCTGCCTCGATTGACCATTCCTTGAGTTTTATAGACACACGCCCGGTACTATACCCTATCGTATTCTCACTCGTTCTTTGTGTTTGTGCGAATGTGGGTGTACGCGTAGGTATACCTATGTGTGACGTCAGTTCTGGCTCGTACCGAGCTATCCAAAGAGAATGTATGGCCTTACTATCGAATACCAGGATGCAGAGTGTCGACGAGTTAACTAGTCCAGAGGAATCAAGGATAACAAGGAATGCCCGCCTTCTCAATTTTTTCAAAAATATTTCAGGTTCATGGAACAAACAAGAAGATCGACATCGATCGAACGAATGTTTCTTGATAAAAGCGCACTTGCCACGATCGGTATCAACCGAAAACTAGAGAAAGAGCGAGACAGCTAAGGCAAAAAAAGTGTTAATAAGATGACAGAACGTGAGGGCTCGGACCGGAGCGATTCGAAGTGGTTAGAGAAGAATGAAAGAAGGGTGAGAGCGTATTTCACGATGGGGCGACCGTACGAGTTTTTATATTATACGGAGATTATCAACCTGCTCGGCTTCCGATCCAAGTATACATACATATATGTATACATACGTAGAGAGGGAGGCGTGCTCATAGACGAGAGAAAGAAAGAGACGGAAAGCAGATGGAAAGGCGAGGGTCGAAAAGAGAGAGAGAAAGAGAGAGAGAGAGAGAGAGAGAGAGAGAGAGAGAGAGGGGGGGAGTAGAAGAAGGGGGTTTGTCCCAAGTTGGGGGTCGCGAATAGGGCATGCAAGCACGCACACGCTGCATCCCCTTGGGACGAGGCCGCTCTTTATGCTCGATATAATACCGCTCTCAAAACATACACACTTCGCTCGTTCTCTTAACGTGTGTAGCCGACACTCAGGGGTAGGGGGAGAGAAAAAGAAAGACTCAGAAGAGAGACCGAGCGAGTAAGTGAGATAGAGATAAAGATAGATAGAGAAGGATGGCTCGATGGGATCAGGCCAGGAGTGGAGAAAGGGGGTATGCTGAGCGAGCGAGCATAGCTACGACAATACACGGCTCTACACGTTGGGGATAGGCGCGTGCACGACAAAGTGTAACCTAACTGTGATCCATATGCACGGAGCACGTTGGCGCGCGCGTTTTGCGCATGCGATGGGGTCTCTCCATCTCTCTTTTTCTCTTTTGTCTGCTTGTATCTTTCTTTTTATCTGCTTCTTTCTTTCTTTTTCTGCCTCTGTTTTTGTTGTTCCATCTACTTTTTCCCGTTTATATCTTTTTCGTTTTTTCTTCATATCTTCCTTCCTTCCTGCTGCCGCTGCTGCTGCTTCATCGGTTCACTTTCTATCTCATCTTCGACTCCCACGTGATGTTCCTTCTTTCTCCCAGTTCCATCTACTTCTACCTTCTATCTTGTACCTCTCTCTCCCCCTACCCCGCCCTTCCTTCCATCCTTCCTTTACTCACTCAACCCTCGACGAGTTCAACCCCATGGCACTCGACTCGTTCCCGCGTACGTCATTGTCCCGCATTGCCACTAATTATAAGGCGATGCCTCCTCGGGTTTCGCGTGTCGTACGCCGTACATTGTTACCCAACGCTTTTCCGCTAGGCTTTCCCACAAGCGTATTCTCTCTTCGGGTTTCGATGTTTTATTTCTGACGAATCGAAAGATCTCGATTCATGATGTTACTTCATCCGGAAGAATATATAAGGTAATTTTAATTTTAAAAAAGTCCGTTGCAACTTTTATTTCGTGTATAGAATAGGTTTTTTTAATTTATTAAGATCCCTTCGTCGTGTTGCCAAAATCTTTGTCATATTTTGGATGACGTAAGAAAAACTCGAGAAGACGGTTCAACGTCGATATCCTTCGAATCCTTTGAACGTGCATAGACGTAAGGAGAAAACTCTCTTCTTCGGTCTTATCCTATTACAGCGAAGCTCGGCACTTCCTAGCTAAGCCGAAGACAAGACCCTTCGCCGCTCCCATTTAGTAATCCTCGACGTTGGCCAGGAGTTTACAAGGAATATTTAAGTCTCCGCTAAGCCAGGATTAAGGCGAAGGCGAAGGTACTTTGATTAGCGGAGACAAGCTTTTGTTTTTACTACCACGACGATTACGAAACGACGGCAGCTAGCTCGCGTTTTATTTCTAGCAATTAAACTTACACCTGATCGAAACATTAAGAATACAAAATGAGAGAAAATGAAATACTTGAAAGAAACAAAAATTATTGTCAATTTTTTCCCTTTTTTTATCTTGACAATGTAATATCATTTTCAAATAGATTTATTGATAGCCAGTTGATGTTTTAACTAATCGAACGTATAGACTACTCTCTCTCACTCTTCAATTTTCCCGAGCCGGGATTTATTTCCTTTAATCGAGAATATAAAACGAGCTCGCGCGAGGCCAATCGTTCCGACGAAATTTATGTTTGCATTGGACGCGGTCATCGTAACGATTCGGTCAGGAATCGTATATTGATCTCAAGAGAAAGAGATAAATGGATAGACATTGATCGATACCGTTTGAACTAGTTCTTAGCTGGCTACCGTCATCGTTAGACGAGGCTAGATTATGCCTCGCCGTGTCTAGGACGAAAATTACGATACTTAGCCCGGTTACTCGTCCTCGTCGTCGAACGATCAATCCCTAAGAAGACCTTCAACGAAGAAAATTATTTTTCCTTTCTCTCGAAGAGAACTCCAGTCCCTTAAGAATCGTCCGCTTCTATTCTGTCTAATTACGCTCGACGCCTTAACTTTTCGGCGCCTGTAAAACTGCAATATTTCGTAATAACTCGCGCTTGGAAAACAAAGTACTCTCAAGTGACGACAGAGAGAGAGAGAGAGAGAGAGAGAGAGAGAGAGAGAGAGAGAGTGAGAGAGCGAGTGGGGGGAGTGAGGGAGAAACAAGAAAAAGAATAAGTTCGTATTTTTTCAATTAAGAGGAGAGAAAGGAGCAAGGGTGGGAAGAGTCGACGCGTAGTCGTGGAAGAGAAAAAGCAAGGAAAAGAGAGGGAGACGGATCTTTCGACTCCATTAACACGCTCGTAAAAATACGAAAGAAAGAAAGAGAGAGTCAGAGTCGACGCTGTCGCATTAAAATAAATCCTTGCCACTTAAATATGAGATCAAGGATTACCAAGTCCCCGCTTGGCAGCCTTTTGTGTTTAAAGTTAAGGACGCACAAACGAACGGTGAGTCGAGGTACTTTGCTCGAGATTTCTTAGATGTATATTGTTCTAATCCAAGTACACCTTTAACAAATTGTTTTTACTTTTATCATACGTTACATGGAGGCGGAGTTACGTTATTGTTGCGGAGCTATCGCGAATATAGTGCGTCGTCGAAAGCTTTTAAGCGTTCACGTATATATACATACATGCATACATATATATTCCCATATATGTGTATGTAACGTGTACGAAGGGCACAATATCGAAGAGACTTCCAATCGGGAATCCTCGTACTAATTGCTCCCAGCCGAGTTATATGCACTCGATGAGTGCCAACATCTCTCCCTCCGCCCGCCCCTCTCTCTCCTTCCCTCTCTCTCTGTCTCTCTCATACATAAACCTTTGAACGAAAGGTGGAAAAGCTCGGACGAGCATCGACACCGACGTGCTTTATCCTCATAATATCTACCAACTGCGCAGCGATTTTCGGCCGGCATCGAAATTCGCAATAAAGATAACTAGACACATAAAGGGAGTGAGAGAAGGAGAGAGCGTGCGCGAAATGGGAAGGAGAGAGGGAGAGAGAGAGAGGTTTGCGACAGGTCGAATGACAGCAGGCGGGTGGAGCTCTAGCCGAGTGTCGGTATCTGCACGGCCAGTTGGATGCTGCGGGGGCGGTTTTCGGGAGGGTTAGAAAGGACGAGTGCTGGTCGAGGGAATGGAGGAGGGAGAGGGTGATTGTGTTCTGTTTCATGTATAATTCACCCCCATCGCTCGGGTCTCGCGTCAGCAACTCCAGTATGTCGTACCCGTTATATCTGCCGCTGCAGTGGCTCATAGAATGGAATATCCGACCCCACACTGTCACGACATCTTCGAGACCCTCGCCTCTTCCCCCCCTTCTCTCTCTCTTTCTTTCTCTTTCTTTCCACTGCTACTCCACGTCCTTTCCTTCTTCTTCTCCCTTTCGTTCTCCTTTGGTCAATTTCGCGTGTCAGGACGCCCTTTGTCCGCGATACATGTATCTCGCGACCGAACAATGTCGCAGAACTCTGGCAATTCCGTGAAGGATGCATCATTTATGGGACGGTCATTGTATCGCAATAACTTCTATGAGGAGGGAGTTCATAGTACGAGGGAGTTCTTGGAAAGTTGCAACTGGTACTTCTTTCTTTCTTCTTCTCCTCCTTTTTCTATTTTTTCCTTCTTCTTTCCATCCTCGAAAGGTGCGTTCTTGTGTCAGTTTGGCCTCTTTCCTTCTCTTTCTTTCTCTCTGCTTATTTCTTTCCTCTTCTTTGATCTCCTTTCGATCTTTCCCAAACTCCAACTCGATCGAGTCCAGAGACCACCTCCAGAGAGTGGTGGTGGTGGTCGATGATTAAACTTGGAAAAGGTTTCCCAGGTAGGTAGGTAGGTAGGTAAAACTTGAAGTCGTTCGCGCATTTCACGGGCTGAAAGTGTACACGTCGAAGTATTCTCACGTTGTTCCAAGAACGTAACGAGATTCGATACTCCCGGTTAAACGTTTCTACTCGACGGAATCGATAAACCTCACCGACAACGACGAAGCGAAGAAGAAGTAGAAGAAAACTAAAAAGTATCGTCTAGCCTACTTTCGATTGAGCTACCCTTGAAGTTCCGGGTACGATGGAAGTATTATTAACACACCGAGGGTATCATTATGACAATTACATTCCCGCCATTTCCATCTCCATTTCGCTAATTACCTCCTGACAGTTGGCACTTTCAACGTTTTACAGTGCACGGCTCTCGCTTTGTACTTTCTCGAGCCGGCTGCATATATCCTTCTTCTCATTCCCTGTCATCTACCGTCAGCTGTCTAATATTCACGCTATTCCTCCTTCAGTTGCGTCTCGCGCTTCAAATTATTGGTACGTCTTCTTCTTGTTTCATCGAAGACGTTTCTTATGCTGCACGAATGCTAATCTAAGTTACACGCTTACTCGACTCTATCATTTTCGTACTTTTATCGAAATCAAAATGATCGATGTGGAGTAGGAATCCTTAAAACGAAACTAATCAACGTGCCGCGTAGTAGGCGGACAAATTGGCTAGCGATTCTCCTCGGGCTATTTTATCGAGCAGGGAAACGAGTGCGCCACACTCCTAAGTCTAGCGCTAATGTAAACATGATTTGTAACACAAAAGCTACACGAGTTAGGCACGCCTGCCACATGTTCACCGGAAGAGTGAGAGAGAGAGAGAGAGAGAGAGAGCGCAGTTCGCTGGCGCAAGAGTGTTCGTGTCGCGCGCATTCACGTATTGAACGAGGCTCGTTGCGAGTACGGGTCCTTACCGAGTGCTGCAGTGCCTACGGTACCTCGCCGAACGATAACGGGCTACCTATGTATGTACGTATGTATGTATATACGTGTATGAGAGAGCAAACAAGCCTTAGGTCTCGATAGTTGTTTACACGACATGCCAATTAATCAGCAGATACCGTAAGCTCGTTCCGCTCGCGGCACTTTTGGCCTCCCGAGTTTTCGCAATATCGTTTCAACCACCGGCGGTACCAAGCACGAGGGGATCCTTTCCTTTCTAACAGGTTCTTCGATGATGCCCTGTCCTTCGTATAGGTACTTCAAAGTCCACGCGTTCCAGCTGGACGACTTAATTTTCTTGACGTTTTCTCGTTGCCGCGTCCTATACGTTTCAAACGGATTGTTAGACCTGACGATCTTATCGCTCGATTACATCGTGACCACGTGGAATCCCAAAGCGTGATGAAGTCCCATAAATGGCTGAGTGGCTCCACGATAGGATCCAAGTTCGACAAATTTCAGGACGCGTACCACTAACCTAATTAAGTCCGCGCTAATACACGGTATATACTAACAACGACTTTTATAAAAGTTTAAAGAGACTTATCGTATCGCTCGACACCGCTTTCTACTCTATGTAGAATATACATAGATGCACGCATGGAGGTATGAAACGTTGGTCGATCGCGTGAAAGTCCGCCCGTGCACTCTGGAAGCACGATTTTCTGATTTGGATAAATAATCTTTTTAACGGTGTATTCGTGTCCGTCCTATAAATTTGTAATATTCGTGCACCGGTTGATAGCTACGGGGCACGCAATCTACTCGAGCCTAGATTAGGTTCAATAAAAGCATTGCATGAGGTAGATACTTCGAAACGTAGAAAAATTCTATCGCACGTGTGCGGCCAGTGCGTGTGAATGGTTACACGGTGCATGTGTATACGTGCACTTCGATGCTTTCGAGCAATCAAATCGTTACGAGTTCGAAAATCGATCTTTAACGTCAAACATATAAACCAATTAAAAAACTCATGTGAACGAGGATAAAGAAATACGAAATTATCAATAACATCAAGGTTTACTTTATTATACTATAATATTTATAGTTGAGTAGGTACTTGGAACAAAGTTGGACACAAAGTTATGGTAAATGAGTTATGGCACATGATATGTACATTATGGAGGCTTCTTTCGTTCTCCTTGCTTACATTGCGCGCAATTTGGTGCACTTAGAAATTCGGATATCGTACTATTTCTTAGTAAACAGAATCCTTTTTTTTATCGAGGATTCTGTCCATCTTATTTTTCGTTTCTTTGTATCTTTTTCTCTATACGTAGCTTTATACCCTTACGATGTTGTCTATCGAATGGCTATATCGTTACTGATGAAGAACGTGGGCCTTGTCGTTATTATTATTATTATTATTATTATTATTATTATTATTATTATTATTCATTGATGTGAAATAAGACGCGAAACCTCGAACGGACGACCGCGAGTTTAGAAAAATATGTCTCCTTGGGGGACAATTGAATGATGGTTAAGTTTCATTGCTTTTTTTGTTCGTGAAGGTACGTTTATATTTATATGGGATACGTAAGACTAAAGCGAATAGAATTTAACTAGCGAATTAATTATTATATAACAATTTACAAATAGATTTACAATTCTCCAATCATTATTTACAGATCATTGAAAGTGCCTACGAATGTAAGACAATACAAGCTCAATCGAATCCAAACAAATTATTTTTTTTTTTAATAAGACAACGTGAAGTAGGCAACTACCGTCGACAATTGTTTTTTCACTAAAAAATTTGTTATCGTAACCTTAGGAGTTCTCTCTCCTCTCCTCTCCATCTCCTCGCTCTCTCCAAGTTGCACGCAACATATTTACATATAAATCTCTACAATGTCAGGCAATTAAACTAATACTTTATGATATGTCTTTATTATATTATTATATTCGCTCAGCAATTATAGTCTTACTCATAAATGGTGTTTCAATGTTACTACTCTGTGTCGATAGGAGACGTT